>JBAMHX010000008.1:25941019-25964154 GCA_037177515.1 Pseudomugil tenellus | reverse complement strand
CCACCGCCCGAGCCGGGGATCGAACCGGCAACCTGCTTGCTGTGAGGCTGCAGTGCTAACCACCTCGCCACCGTGCATTGTTAATCTAAAATTACAATTCTTTTGAGCACAGTCAACATCCAGACATATGTTTTCTTACAGGAGGACCCGATTGTAAGATTATAAGACTAAAATGGGGTGAAAAGACTGTATAAATAATTAAAGGCAAACTAAAAGCAATATGATAAACACTACTTTATAATAATAACAGACAGATCAACATAGACAAAGTTTTTGATTCTCAAATTATGTCTTTGACGAAAAATAATACTGGCCTTAAAACAAACACCTGATAGAAACTGTTTACATCCAGTTGTTTTATGCTATTTAAAGATATGTATGTTAATATTTAACTATTATCCTAGTAAAAACCAACTCAAGTTCTTTTGTGGTGGCACTCTGCAGAGGAAACAATGGTTTTGTTTGAATCAAGTGTTGCAGCAAGGAAACATTTATTACCTCTAGGACACTGGTCCACGAGGAACAAGGTTGGTGATCCCTTTATAGATCACTTATGAATTTACCGTTTAGCTCAGAGATGCGTGTCTGTCCTCGAGATGCAACCCTTCACCAACATCCCTAAATCGACTGGATCGGTTAGTAGACCTCTAGAGAGCTCAATTATATGTGGATAACAGAATTCAGGGTTTTTTTTATGGTTTGTTGGGGAAGTGAATCTAAGACATAAAGGACTGGACTTTGGTGATCCTGATTTGGAGTCTCAGAATTAACACTTTATTTTGCAACTGGCTTAAAAACAATCTGGATGGGGTATAAATGAAAAGTAGATCACAGACTATATAGTTACACACAACCAGAAGAGACTGGCCGTTGGACACACCGAGCATTTTCCTGGTGGGCCAACGAGTCTTTTGGCATGACAAAGTTTATTTATTGGTGCCGCCTTTGGCAGCAGTCCCTGTGTGCCTGAGTAATTCATTCATTCAAATATAAATGTCTCTGTTCCAATGGATGCCAAGGCCCATTAAACCCAGTAAGTCTGATCCATATGAGCCAGTTATCTGTGAACATGCTAGCTATTTACAAAGATATGATGAAGTGATGACAACATGTCAATAAACAGTTGCTTCATTACGACATTAGATGGTCTTGTTACATTTTGAAATTTGTTTATGACATGAAAGTTTCCAGCAGGAAAACAGCTGCTATACTAGTTTTGTTTATTGCTGAAGATCTAGTTCTTTTAGATTTAGTTGTAAAAAATCTAATCTTGTCTTCCTGACAAATCATATTGAACAATGAACAAAATAAGATCATTATTTTACTAAACCATCGTTTAACAGTAAATCGTCAACTAGAAGCTTTTGTGCAGATGTTTATGGAAAATAAAGAAATGTGTCCATTTGTCTACAATTTTGTTCATATTTTACTGAGATGTTACTGTTTTTCTCTCAGATAATCCAATGATTTTGGACTTGACTTTATCATTATGTAAAAAAAAAATAAATAAAAAACTCCATTCAGTCTCTAGTTAAATCGGGTTGAGATAACACCTCCCGCAGAGAAGAGCAGGCAGCAGACACAGAGACACAGTGTCTGTGCTTTGTCCATGTACATATTTCATCTGATCCATCATTTCGTATCTCTGATCTTGCTACATATTTCCTCCCTCATACACACAGTGTGATTCCTGCTCTGTAAAATATACATTTCTATTTTATTAACAAATATAGTTTTTTATCAGTCTTTAATGAATCTGCTCTCACTGGTTTCTACTATCTCTGTGTGGTTTTATTAGTTTTAAGAAGTTGAATAGTTGATTTGAACAAGTAATGGAGATCAGAGAGTTGTGGTGTCCATAGTGGCTTATGGATCACATTATATGAACTATTTCCCAGTCCATCTCTGCACACTACTGTGACAGTGCTCTGGGCTAATATAGCAGAGTTTTCCGGCTTAATGAAGGAAATCTGTGCAAATTGCATCTATGTCTTGAAATGCTGTTAATCCGAGTCTTTGGATGGAAAGAAGACAACACAAAATCTTTCAAATTTTCAATCAGGCACTCCTTTCATTCAGAAACACATAGTGTAAATGTTCATCCTACCACTGACATTCTCTTGTGTAACTCAGAGGACTCTTACCCCACATTACAGAATTCAGCTTCATCCAGAACTATCAGAACCACTGAAAGGAGGACTCGAATGCCAGGACTCCAGGTAAGTTTCATCTGCTTTTCTCTTAGACAGAACACGAGCAAACAGAATCAACAATCTGGCGGAGAACAACTGAACCATGTGAGGTATATAAAGACTTGGTGGAGCAGACAATGGAATACAGGTGCCACACATTAGAGCGGAGCTGGTAATTACAAAGGAGGGCAAACAGGACCAAGAAGGAAACGGATCTGAAATGAGACAGTGATACAAAATAAAACAGGAAACAGAATCAAGCACAAGTGTGGTCTCTTGAACAGGGTGTGACACAAAACCAGCCTATGTGTAATACTGCAGCACTACTGCAAAAAGCTACTTGCTTTACTAATATATAGCAAAATCTTGATGTTCTTACCACATAATATTATTAAACTCTGTTAGTCTGAGTGTTGTATTTTCTGCCCTTAAGCCCTTTCTTTTCATTGTCCGGCAGTGTGTAAGTCTATTTTCTACCTTTTCCTCCACTCAATAAAAACACCATCTTCAATTAAAAAGACTCAAAATGAAAAACAACATAAGCTAATAGAAGTGTTTTTTTCATTAATTTAGGATTTACGAGTCATTTTCATGGGCTTTCCATCCATGGCTGTGATCTTGAAGCAACCTATTGATCGAGTTTAGTCACAAATCTTCACCCACATTTTACTTGCTTATCTTGTTTTGTAATAAGCTCTAAATATTTCAATAAAGCCTAATCTTTATTAAAAGAATTATGTTTGTGTAAAGCTGGATTATGACAGAAATGGATGGTACACCTGAAGGTTGTAGGCAGATATTTGCTTCAGTCCCATGTATTTCTATGAATGAAAAAAGAAGTAAATGAAACATGTCATGATCATTTATAATAATAACAAGCCACAAAATCTTTATAAGAACAAAGGAGGAGATGCCAGCAGTGTATTTCAGAAATGTGTCTCTGTGTGATGCAAGGACAAGATCATTCCATCAGTAACAATGAAGCTTAATATTAAAGGATTTTAGCATCTGGATAAAATAAACTATTTCTTCAGTATTAGTAGAAACCTATTATAGCTATAGGTCAATATAGATATTTTTTACAAAGTAACTACATCACAGCCATTTATTGTGTATTTATGATAAACTGCAACTCAATTTTAACTGCAATTTCTGTATTTCTCTTATAATTATGCAATTTATATCTAAGTAACATTATCAACATCTAAGTTGACATTGGTGTTGGAGAGTGGAGAATGTAATTAAGAAAAGGGTCTAAAGGTAAATGCTTTGAACCACAGATATCCTTCATTGGTTTATACACCAAG
Organism: Pseudomugil tenellus; assembly: GCA_037177515.1. Taxonomy (NCBI): domain Eukaryota; kingdom Metazoa; phylum Chordata; class Actinopteri; order Atheriniformes; family Pseudomugilidae; genus Pseudomugil; species Pseudomugil tenellus. Next base: position 25,960,655 of record JBAMHX010000008.1, on the reverse strand, counting down.
AGAGCACCCATATTGCTCCAGACATTCAGTACATTTCTATTGCATGACAAGGTGTTAAGGGTATTAACATGTAAATAAGAAAACTAAATTGTTTCTAGATGTTTCTCAAATGTAATTTAAAATTTTATTTCATCTCTTACAGCTTTTTTATAGACAAATTATCGCAAAAGACAAAAAAAAAATCTACTAAATTTGGGTTTGGAGCAGTAGGACTCTGTTCCATCTGGAATGAGCGTTCAACCTCTCACTCATTAATTAGTTGACTTCTCTACCTCTGGGCCAGCCTGTCACCACTTTGATTGATGGAACGAGAAGAAAAGAGAAGAGCTGTTATGACTGATGAGAATTCTAAATACATTTCAATTAATAAAAGCCCTCATTGGTAATTGTCATGTGGGTTTCTTAGGTGATGATAGTTTGCAAATTATCAATACTGGGAAATTTGTGCAATACAGGGTGATAGCAGTGGCAATGCATAAGTAGAACAACAGCAATCTCCAGCGCTATTCTAGGTGAATGAACAGAGGAATAGATAACTGAGGAAAAAAGTGGCTGAAACAAAGTGAGTGAGGGCACGTTGATGGAGGATGAAAGGCGCGGGTGGACATCACTCAGTGCTCTTTAATAACCAGGGCAGTGGAGGTTCAGAAACCAGACATGAGCAGCCCGGTGGACACTAGAGGAAGGGCAATGGGGTCACTCGGCACCGAGGGGAAGACATACTGCATCACACCCACAGGAGATTGATGTGTTTCCCGGCAATCTACAAGCCTATAAAAAAAGGGCACGGTCTGCGGGCAAGCTTAAAAACCAACCAGGGAATTGGTGTGCAAAAGTTCATCTGGCACTGTCATAACACTGCAGCATGACAACATAACCTAATAACATCAACAGCTTCACAGGTATAGTGGCTGCATTCGCCTGAAGTACAGGACAGGAGAGTTGAACTCTTCATTTGATTTACGGTGGATGTATAGATATGCCTTTGCAATATGCACTCAATCCCAATGAGGAATGTCGGATTTTCCTCCACCCTGAGTTCATAGCCGACCACTAAAAGTGTTTTCAAATTAAATAAAAAAAAAAATCCTTTGCAGTGCTGTGTCCTCTCGTTTGGACACAAACTATAGCTTTCACACTGCTACTACTCACACACCAATCTGTCCTTAGTTATCAGCCAGAATACACAAACTCTGCCCTGAGCTTATTTGTTGGTCAATTTCAAGTCTATCAATAGGCTGGCACCTCTTTTTGCTATCAATAGTAGCCGAACTCTGTAACCACTTGAGAAATCTTGTTTACTTCTCATCATCTTCACTTTGTGCCTGAAAGTAATTGAGTCTCAAATTCCTGTTTAGGCACATTTGCTTTCTTTGCCACAAATACAGTCATTAAAAAGTATGAATTTCTTCATTTAGTTCTATAATTCTATAAAATACAAGGCCTTTCTTTCAATCTTAAATTGAGGTAAACAAAGCTGGAAATGGAGAATACCTGACATACAGCGTGTTATTGTTTATTCAGCAAAAAAGGTAAATGCAGAAACCGTGTGATAAAAAAACTATCTATTTGCTTCTATAGAAATTAAGAGGTTGTGTGGCTGCATGCTGCTCACCAAACACATCTGATTAACTTCATGCTACCCAAACTTCTGAATGCCATTTTCAAAATGTCCATGTGTAAAATTTCTACCTACAGCAGGGATCTTCAGATCCGGTACTAAGGGCTGGTATCCTACAGGTTTTCCATGCTTCCCTGCAGCAACACACCTGGTTCAAATGAATAGGTCATTAACAGACCCGTGCAGGACTTCACTACAAGCTGTGATGATGATTTAAATTTGAATCAAGTGTGTTTCAGTTGAGAAACTTTCAATACTTGCAGGACACAATGCTCGAGGCCCATATTTGGAGATCCCTGATTTTCAGTATCTTAGTATTGTCTGCTGGTTTCAGAGGTAATAAGCTACAAAAATTATTCCATGTGAATGTTTTCCTCTGTTTATATCAAAATTTCCTGTTGCGACACACCATTGTGTCATAAAATTGATGACATCATTTTAATTTTTTTAAAAGAAAAATGGTGACAAGACAGAAGCGAAGCAGTGTTGAGATACTGGACTACATAAATATATTTGAGTATTGGGAAAAACTGCAGTTTTGTGAATCAGGTTTCTGATAACTAGATAAATGGATGTGGATTATGATGTTTTCATAATTACCTGAATTATCTGACACCAGAAATCAGGTAATGACCAGATGTTTGCTGTGCATGTTAACCGGCTTATGGTCCTTTGGACAACTGAGGCCAAAGTTTTGAATTTTGGTTATAACTGCACCAGATTTGGGAGAAACTAACCACAGAACATGGACACAAACCTGTCATGTGAACATTCAAGGACATACGTAGAGGGATGATGATTGAGGGGTGTGCATCTTGCAGTAAAAGGTGAGGCTGTCTGTCCGACAGTTAAAAACAGGTCACGAAGCACGTCAATAACCCCAAACACAACAGCAAATCTACAACAGAATGCCTGGAATACATCCAAATCTAAACATGTTTGAAATGTTGTGATGGGACCCTCAGAGAGGTTAACTCAAGCTACATTGTGAAGAAGAGATGACTAAAATTACTCTTCACCTGATGTGGACAACCAAAGCTAAATCAAAAACAACTATATATAGTTATTGTTGCTGGAGGTGCTCCTGTTTATGTCAGTTTAAGACCTGCAAGAACCAGGCGATTATATTTTCTAATATGTCCAAAATAAACTTGCGACTACCTTTTCTCACATTATTGTTCAAACTTCTCTTTCTAAAATGCACCAAGGAGTAAAGGTTGTTTAGGTCTTGTGCGTTAACAAACCATTTAGCACTCAGAAAGTGGTCTATGTGGTACCTTCATAAGCCAGGAGCAGCTGTGCCTGCATGCTATTTTAACACTGTTTTCATGTGATCAAGGGGTAATTTATCTTATCTCAAGAAAACAAACTTCATTTTCTCATGATTATTCAAATATAGGTTCAGAAGGGAGTTGGGGGTTGTTCCTAGTCCTTCACAAAACCAACACAGGGAGACCAAAAGAGAATTTAGTAAATCAGCCCAACATAGCTTAAGGCTGAGGGATGAAGCTAGGGAAGAACTTCACCTTAGCCCCAGAAACCTGTACCTTAGTACAGCAAAACCTCTGACAGATACAAGATTGCTGTCAGATCGAGCAACATCCATCACTGATCAATACATCCAATTTTACATCCATCAAGTCTGACAAAGGCTGAAATTGCGATGGGTCTCACTATTAAGTGTTGCCAATCAGTCATCCACAGAATTACATATATACACCATGACTGTGGCCCCTCCCCAGCTGTCACGGGTCTATTTTAATCAATGAAATGAAGTGTAACATAGTAACCAATAACTTCATTCTGACGTCAGAAAACAAACTGGTTTCTCAACATAACAAGGCGGATTAGAAAATGGTACACAAAGAAAATAAAGGAGTAGCATGGCCACTCTCGTCTCAACACTGTAGGAACTTTCTAGGAGCAGTAACGTTTATGAAATCCCAAATTTGGCCAAAGTAAAATACAACTTCCTCAAACTTTCATTTGTGTTGGAAAACTGCTGCAACCACAGTGAAATTACACTGACCGCAGCCCCACATCTGGTGGAAGCAAGCTACAAGCTTATTAAAGCAACATGTCAATACTCCAGAGAACTCCATATTCAAAAGACTTCATGTTGAAAGAACTCCTGCAGACCCTTTAACACTCACCTGAATATAGAAAGTTTCAGCAAAGCCCATGTTATTTTCCATAAGTCCGAGCAGCATCTGGGCTCACACAAAGAGCTCAGTCAGCTACAGCCTTTATTATAACTTAAACAGCCAAAAAAAATCTGTATGATTTTAAGGGCCAATGTTTCCCATCAGGTCTCTGTGTGTTGCCTTCTTGGCAACACCATTGTATTGTCTTTTAGTGGTGCATTGAAAGATCAAAGCCCATTTTGAACTGTGGCGCCTTCTTTCAAACCAGTGAGGGCGGCTGCATGAGTATCTTCAAAGGAGGACAAGTTTTATTAATCACTGCAGTCACCAGTCAACACTGTGAGAAGGTGAAAGGAATACATTTAAAGCTTAACCCTGGTGAGTGAAATAGGCCTACAAGCTTTGATTATGCAATGTTCATAGGAATAGATGCAACCCCTCCCCCAAAAAGCTTATGAGCCAACTGCATTGGGTGGTGTAAACCCCATCTTTAGCTCAGTTTGTTGAGTTCTTTGGAGGAAGTTTTGTTCCAACAAGCAAATACAAATAATTCTGCACCTGCCTCTGTCTCCACTCAAACTGAGTGAAACTGTGCTGCGGCATTATTCCCGTGACGCTTTGTTTCACGCTCCACACACTGTGTCGGCCTGTCTGTGAGCAGGAGCAGAAACAGGAGGGGAATCTTTGATACAACAGTGCCTCTAGTGGGCTGAAATATAATAACCAGAGCTACTGTCAGCACCTGCAGTACACTCCAAAGCAGATGCTGCAGTCAAAAAAATGTTCATTATCTGCAACTCTTGAACCAGCGTGGATGCCTGCATTGAGCTGCTCTCATAGAGCACACTCTTATCCGGTTAATGTGGTTAATCAATTAGAAGTCCCAGTCCCCCGAGGATGCTCGCATTAACTTGAGTATAGGTTTTCACTTAGAGGGGGATCAGTGATCTCTGCAGCGGCTTCCCCCTCCAGACTTCTTTCATTATCTAAAATGAGAGCATATTGAAGGGGGGGCACCAAGGTGGAGCAGGTTAGGGGAGTGGAGAGATTAGACTGAGTGGGTCACATTCACGTCTCGTGTCCCACCTCAGGAGCGAGGGCTCTGTATGGTTATCAAACGATATTATTCATCACCATCAGCTCTCAGCTGATAAAGAAAAATGACAGGAGCTGCGTTTGAAAATATAAGAATTCAGCTCAGTCATTTTCAAAAAGAAGAAAAAAAAATCATTTTCAAATCCTCAATCCTCACCCAGTGCAGGAATCTATTCAGAACCTCCCATAATTCCCCTCATTCAGTCTCATCCATACAAATCTGTCCATTCTCTCTAGCACAATATTCTATTCAGTGTTTTCTCTGTTAAATCTCTGAGCCTGGCCTCACTCTCTGTCTCCGGTCTGTTGCAGTCATCCTTTACAGGACGCTCCTGCTGTTCACAGTCAGCCACACTCAGTCTTTTAATTCCCTATTTTTACAGCGACTGATAAAAACAGCACACACACAGCACACACACATTAAACATGTAATAGACAACTTAAAGACTCATAAATCATGTCTTCATAATGAACACAATGTCAAACAATCAGGCACATCAGGAACAATGTGGCTATAGAGTTACAGTGAAGGCAATCAAATGTGCTTCAGAAAATAAAAATATATCCGATGTTCATTTATCTGTTGTTTTCTGTCTATTGTCCTTTGTTGATCATGTCTCTGTATGTATCTGTTTTCCTTCTGCATCAAGTAGCCTCATTCAAATTCTACGCTTCTTTATTCTCAGTGTGAAAATGGATGAAAAGAGGAGGCAGGAATAAAGTCTTATATGTGACATTTATACTTATTGCTCAGTTAAACACGTCCTTTTAAATAATTTTTACATTTAGTTCGTATATAAACAGTATGTGCAGCATAACTCATCAGATATGTTTATTTAATAATTTTTACTCTATTATAGAATAGCAGCATTTGGAACATTCTATTATTACCTTTTTTTCATTAGTTATATTCTCTTCACAACAATCATACTACAGTGCTGAGTGCAGCATTTAGATTATCTTCGTTGCAGTGACTATTACCAAATTTCATCAAGCACTGTGTTAGCAAAGCAAACAGCTTATTATTGTGTCCCAGAACAACTATTAAACTAATGGAGATGGCGGGGAGCTGTGCTCTGCTGAAGCAGCTTCAGGCCTCGCTGCCTTCATTGTCCAGACTCCAGCCACGGAGGAGCATTCCGATGCACTACGCTAACCTGAGACTGGATCGCCGTAAAGGCAGCGGGCTACTGCACGGATTGCTTTGACATGGAGGATTTTTGAGTAAATCAAAGGTCACAGCTAACATTTACAAGAGCGTGAAATTTCCTAGTTCTATTTATTGGTATTTTCAAATTACTCTGCGGACACTGTGGACTCACTTTTCTCTTCGCTGCTTTTAAGTAGAGGGTTTCCATTAGGTGCAAAACTGTTCATTTTCCAGTAAGCAGCATAGCTGCTTTGGTTTACAATACAAGATTGTGCAGTTTCACAATGAAGGTTGAAAATGTGTAGTTACTTTGTTTTCATTCTTCTGTTCCCAGATTTATTTATTTTAAGTGTATGTTTATGAATAAATCCTCTTCCCACAAGTTTAAAGTTTTTTTCACAAAGTGTTTATTTTAATAACTTTTTATTCATAATATGCTTTTAAAGAACTCAAATAAGTCTGTTAAGATAAAAGATGGAAGAACAAAAGGAGCAACTAACATAAATGTAGACTGAAATCAGATCGCTTAATACCAAAGCTAAGATGCAACAAATACACCACAGAAAAAAAGGATGAGTTTTTGTTGGGATTTGCAGGCAGCTGGGTCTGTGGTGTCTCAGATGTATTGTGCAAAAGAAATCCAAAGGGTAGGGGTGGTGACAGAAAAGGCCCTGTTCCCCCAAGTTCGGTGCTTGGTTCTAGGGACAGTCAGGATGTTGGCATTGCTAGGCGGTGTAGGGGAGGGGCATGTCTTTTAGGGATATGGTTGTGAAGTCCTTTGTGGGTGAGTAGGAGGATTTTGAACATGATGCCTTATAGGATCAGAAGTCGTTGTAAAAGAGAGAGGGATGGAGATGGGGAATGTTTTGAGAGGGTGAAAAGCTGTTTTCCTGATGAGTTTAATATGTTGGATGAAGATGAGTTTAGTGTCAGAAGTAACTCAGAGGTTCCAGTAGTGGGCTGAAGGTGCAACATAAAGTCTGGGAACTGCTTAGGTTCACATTTTGGATGCACTTTAACAAGCTTTTTGTGTGCAGACGTTGTTAATGTTATATTATTTTGCTGTTACTGTGCAGTCATATAAATATTTGAGGTATGGGCTGCTCTTGGTTGTGTTGGTGTTGTTGGTCATGCAGCTTTGCTCTGCTGGGGAAAATGGAAGTAAAATTGGATAAAGATCTTCTTTGTGCTGTTTAATGATGGAAATTCTCCTCTGTAGTCGTTTTGTCTGCTTGTTATCTGCGCTTTCTTGCTTTTTGTCATTTTTGGTATGTCATCCTTTTCTTTATTTTTTAGAAAATAATTTTTTGTCAGTAAGTTTGAGCTCATTTTCAACTATTTATTACTGAATCAACAAGTAACATGAACTCTGGGTCTTTTCTTTGTTGCTTTTTTATCGACTGTAATTCTAAGAAAAATATCAAACAGAATAGTTTTTATGGAAACTCAAAATAGTCCCTGGATATTGAAAGTAAATAAGGATTAAAAATATAGATCTTAAAAAAACACTTGATTTGACAGTTACAAGAAACTGACATAATAATAATCATAATCATTAGTGCTTTTAATTAAAATTGCTCTACATGGAAAATAACAAAGTCACAGCTCAACTTGAAAAATTGGGTGAAACATTTAAATTGTGTCATTGCATTTCCTTATCAGATCTCCCCAATCCTTCACCTCATCCTGGTGTCTTTTACATGGCAAAAACATGGCAAAAGCTAAAATCTAAGTAAGATTAAATATCTCAAATCAAGGACACATGTGTTTTTTCTTTTAAAAGTAAGATCATTATTCTTACTTGATAGGCTTTTTCAAGATTTTTTTTTACTTGTTTTAGGAATTCTTGACAAGGTTAATGTTCCTTGAAATAAGATAAATTATTTGCCAACAGAACAAAAAAATTAATTTTATTCCAAGGAAAATTAACCTAATTTTTGAAGGATTTTTTCTTGTTTTTTAAAGCCAGTTTTTGTAGTGTAGAAGTTTCCCTGCTGCAGCATGCTTAACTCATGTTAGTCTTATGCAAGGTTTGTTTGAAAGAGGTGTTTCGGCATGAAAGCTTAACATCAGCAGGACCCCGGTCATTAAGTACAAGGACTTAGGATCCTTGATATATATGTCACATATCCTCTGTTAAACAAAAAAATACACTGTAGATATATAGTGATTGTGACAATAGTGCATATTGAACAGGAAGAAAAACGTCTTCATTTTCTGGTCTGGGTGCTTTTTTCTGTTGGTAATGAAACTGGAGTACCAAAAAATTCTTTCTCTGGAAATTATTCCAGAAGGAGGAGGATAAATTGAATTCTTTTAGGTGCCATTTTTAACCCCCCTGTGTCTGTATTCCTCTGGTGTTCTTGTTCATCCGCCACCTTTACCCAACACTGTCCCTGTCTCCACAAGCTTTTTGTGCCATCATTCCACTTTTCTGACAAGATGCATTATGAATAAGAACATAGGTTGTACCAACTCCCAGACTTTGCTTTGGTCTAAATTTATTCTTCTGCTTCAGGAAAAGAGGCTAAAAAGAAATAAAGACAAGGAATCATATAAGAAACAAATTCATATCTTGTAGAGATATGATGTAGATAAGATCATTGTGTAAATACTTGGCTTACTCATTTTGACTGATAACATTTGTTAGCATTGCCTATACGGTCAGAAATAACAGCTAGCGGTATATCCATGAAAGCCCCCCAATCCTCCAATTGCCCAATCCTTGGATAGGCTCAATGCAATAATATGAAGCCACACATGTCCATTCTAAACTTTGAACCAACCCGGTATGACACCAGGGCAGGATGCATCCTATGGTCATGTCCTTTTATATGCACTTGATTTGAGGTAAAAGAGAGAAAAAGTTCCAGAGATATGGTCAAAAATTTAATTTTTATGCATAAAGCGCTACCTGGTGGGAAGACCCTATATCCCAAAATAATGAAATTTAACCCAAATCGTCCTTTGGGATCTAAACAAATAAACTGAGTATCACGATTCAACTTTAAAAATTGTTCAAGTTACCGTGCTCACACAAAGGATATCTGGAGGTGGCGTTCGAGGCGAAACCATAATATCCTCGCTACTCCACGTTCTGTAATAATTATTCTCTTAGTTTTGTTGTCCAATTTTGTTTTATTGAACCACAACACACATTGTGCTTTATTCAGGAGCAGCCATTTTATAGCTTTATTAAACAGAAATTCTGTCTTTAATAAGGTACCTGACAGTGTAGGGAATTACTCTGTACTGCACATGAAAAATAATATTACTCAATACTTTGTCGATGCACAGACCACGCCCGGTGCAGACACGCGCTTCCTGCAGGAAGAAATGACTGTTACTGTAAAATCCACATGCAGGATAAAGGAAAAGCTGTGATGAGGCCACGCTGTGCCGACACGCTACTATAGATTACAGAAATTTTGGTAGCTTTCATGACTCATCAGCTAAACGTTCTCCTTTAAATTAGAGCTATTCATGCTTTCCTGGAAGAACCTCTTCATATCTAACTTCCTGTGCAGGTCTCTGTTGTAGGTTTTTACTGAATGCACTAAAGGAAATGATATTTATTATAAAATATAATCTTGCACACCAGCGGCGTCTTCAGATCTCTGAGAGGAAGGATTCCACACAACAGCTGATCGATCAGACGGATCACCACAGTAACAGATGAGAAAGTTTCCTTCCATGGAAGAAATCTTTATTAAAACACAGCTTTTCATGTATTTGTAAGATTTTATTTTTTAACTGTAAATTTCTTCGACACCCTATATATTTTGCAATACCTGTTGAAAAAAGTTTGGGTGGGTTTATTTCCGTTTGTTGGTTAGGGTGTTAAGCATTTTCTGCTTGCATCATTTTTCTCTGGGTTACTTGGTGTGTTAGGAAAATAAGAAGAGGGGAATGAGAACAAACTGCAAACAAACAAAGGACCTACAATATTTTTGGTAAACTATCACAGGTTTGGATTTCTTTTGTCAGAAACTATCACTGACTAGATATGTACAGATAGAATGTGACTATAACAGTGTTGCACCTTGCTGTTCCATCGTAGATTTAATGCACTTTGTGTTTGCTTCCTGCTGTTTGTGACTTGCTAATGTTGTGCACAGAGTTGCCACAGTCAAATTTAACTGAACGGGCCTCATGGCAGGTAAAACAAATTCAATGCAACTTTATAAAAGCAAGGGCAGTTGGCAGAAAAATCTGCTACTTTATATTTGGGAAAGTGATGAAGCTATGGAGTGTAAAAACTGTCCCACTGATCACTTCTTTGCCTTTTGGCTGCCAGAATCTCATCAGTCCCCCAGTCTATGTCTGCTGATCCACTTTCCATCACCATCTCTCCACACCAGTCCGTTTGCCTTTCAGCACTCCATCACAGCAGCACGGAGCCCTGGGGATGTCTCCCTGCTAAGGAGTGATGTAGTGGGCTATGCTAACACTCCCTCTCAGCCACTATTATTAACAGGGTCCAGCCCTCATTTTTTAAAGCCTGCAGAAACACTCATGCACAATTACAAACAGACAAAAAATCCTAAAAATGACACCCTTAGTACACACACAGTCGCTTCACTCAATTATTCACTGGAGATAAGTAGACACTGCATGTTTTCTTATGTTAGAATTAATGTAGCAACAACTACATTTGATTTAACTTTAATTTGGTGGCTAAATTAATGAATTAGCAGTGGTGCATTACAGGGATGACAAGACTATTTTTTTCTCAGCCCCCTCAACTCTACTGGCCAATGATAAAAGCAGTATTATTACCACAGTATGCAATATTCAAACAAGAGATTTGTCATCTAATGAAGAGAATTACATTTCTCTGCATGTATAATTTATTGCCATCAACTTTAATCCAGTACTCGATGCTGCAGACACTGACTGCAAATGAACAGAAATACACAAGTGCTTTATCTGAATCAATAAACTCCTGTAGATTTATACTCAAATCTATCAGATAGATTTTAGGACTCTCTTTGGGGACAAAACAATTACCCAGGTAGGTGTGTGCATGCACAATCCCACTTTCAATGTACAGAGATGAGTTTTCCCTCCTTTCCCTGTGGTGCATGACCAAAAACGTGTTTTATATTATTCTGATATGTTGCAGAGTGTGTTTTTTTGCTTGACTGGACTAGTATTCCTTTATTAGTCTATCCCTGTCAGCAGAACTGCCATTCCTGTATGTGAGTGAAAAAGCCTTCGCCTCCCAGTGGTGTGTATCGAATTCCTTTACCCCCTAGTACAGCTAGTGCTGCTAGCTAGGAAACAGAGTAAATATAACCGCTCTCTCTCTCTCTAGCCCACCAAGGCATTGATTTATACATAGACTCCTGCAGCTGGGAGCTACAAATATGAAGGAAAGTCAGCTTACTCATTGAACAAAAATATAGTTGTTTCATGCACACATCTCACAGGATTTAATACAGTATAGATGAGGACTGTCAGAGTAATGAGTATCACCGGGCAGCACATGTACCAAAATGCACTACAGGTCTGTGTCAAGTTGGAGTCAAACTGTAAAGGGTTAAGCTCTGTACATTTATCAGTGTCCATGTTATGTCTTCTTTGAAAGTGCTGATTACTCAGCACTGCGTCTGTGTGTGTTTTGGAGCAATTGTGCACACAGCAGGGGCCCACCTTCCTACCCAGAGAACAATTAAGAAAACAGAGGGGGAGAAAGCGAAGGAGGGTTGCAGACGTGTGTCTTTCACAACCAATATTCAAACAATGTGTTTGTTATGTTGTTTTTTTTTTTTTTTTTTATTTCTTTGGAGGGGATGCAACAGAGGTGATTAAACAGAGCGGGGGAGCACAAAATGGGGAACCAGAAGATGAGAAAGATTGAAACAGACAGAGATGGGAAGGATGGGGAGAAAAGAGAGAGGGGGGGGGGGGGCACAGAGGACAGGAAAAAGAATAAAAGAGTCTAGGTTGGGAGTAAGTTCCTCTGTTGTGAGAGGAACCTTGTTGAGTACGCCAGCGGTTGCTGTGTCTGGCACAGCATCAGTCTGTGTGATCAGACAACGGGCGTCTGGCTCATCACCCAGTCACTTTGTTCCCCCTCTGACAGCCTCAAGGCCTGACTGTCTGACTGACTGTTAGTTAGAAAGCGCGGCAGAGAGCATGGGATGGAGACGACGCCTACCGCCTCTGTTCGCTCTCAGACATGAGGAAATTAGCAACGTGATGCAATTAAAATTATTGTGAAACACGGTTCTAAAATTAGCTTCCCCAGGGGTCAGTCCAGCTAAAGTCAGCAGTTCAAATGATGAATCCTCTCACTTCCTTTCTGTGTCTCGAACATTTACACAAAAAAAAACACAAAGACATGCACACGCACACACACCAGCAAGATGTATAATGGCTGTCTTGTCCACTGCCCCACAGGCCATGATCCCATTGCCCAGATAGAATTCCTAATTGATGTGACAAAGTGCCTGGGAGTGTCCCGTTTCTCCGGAGTGCTTTTCTAAAACGGTGCTCCGACCTTTACCCCCCTCCCCCTTTCTGTCCTTTTGTACGCTATTCCTTTCACAACCAAGTGTGGCTTAAATGGGGTAAAAACAGTCTCTTGACATCCGACGATCGGATGTTATTATGATCGCAGAATATTGACTGTGGCCACATGGCGGGCAGAGATGAGAGGACAAATCAAACATCAAAAAGCTCCGCTAGAAAGCGATGGTCTGTGCAGAAATGAAAAGCATAGCAACGTGTCAGCTTTCATCTTGTAAGATAATAGCCCAGTCATTGCTGTTAAGCAGACATGGCTTTAGAGTGCAATAGGAGGTGGGTTTTGCATGTGGAAGCTTTTAGGATCTGTCACTCTGGGAAACATGACAGCGCCGCTAAAAATAATGCGAGCTTATAAACTCAATGTCAGGAGCTCGGGGCGTGTTAGGTGTCTACTTAAGAGACCACAGTCTAGAAAAACAACATTTGAGCATATCATTGCACGTGCTCATGCTATCAATCTCTGCGTTGCATTTCACTGTCAACGGGCAACAAACAGAGAATGTCACAAGTCGACCCTTTCTTTTGTTTCCATCTATCTTGATAGATGTTGTTGTGTTTTGCATCCTATTAATTAAGTGTGGGGAGTCTTAGTGTCAGTCACTATTAATTTGGAAGCTGTGATGCACCCAGCTTTGTTTGTCAGTCTTTCTTTATTATACCACACTACTGTCACAAAAAATCATGATTAATTTGTTAAATTTAATGACGTTTAATTTGCCAACTCCATTTTTATAAATAGCTGTCAACTTGACAGCATAGGGGCGATGCATTTTGCAGGTGAGCTCGAGGAGGAGGCCACCTTTGGCTTTGCTAAATGTAATTTAGTTGCTGAAATTGTTTTTCTATATTTAAATTATTGGAAGCAAGATACTGAGTGATATTAGCAGAATTGGTGTTTAAGTTGGTTTTGCTGAATTTGTTTGGAAGCAGGTGTATGTGTGTGTGTGTGTGTCTGTGTTACATGGTGTGAAAGGGTATTTTCAGAGCCAAACTCTGAACACAGCTACTGCTTAGCTTGGCTTAATAAAAAAACAAGGAAAAAATGAACAGCCTTGACACAAATCAACAATAGTGAAGCAGTTGAAAATGTACCAGAGCACAAAATCTACTGAAAAATAGTCTGTGTGTGTGCTGTGACCTTTATGGCATGTGACAGGAGCTTCAAAATGGAGGTGTTCACTGACCTGTGCAAAGAGATCAATTCAGTGGTCAAAACGATACAGCAGAGCTTCAATCAGTCCCCGCCTTACTGATTATTTGCTATCTATCCTGTGTGTGTGCGTGCACGTTCATTTCCCTGCTCAGACTTATGTGATAAGTACGTGTAAGTGTGTGTGTGTGTGAGAATGTGACAGTAGAATTGAAACCTGTTTACCCCCAAAAGTCTTGATATAGGCCATTTACATTCTGGAATGAGAAGCTGATTCAGATTCGGGAACAGTTTCCAAGCCCCATTATTCCCCGTCAATTTCAAATCAAAATCAATTTCCCGGCCCCTGTTGTTCTCCTCTTGGGCAAAAATATTTTTTCTCTTCGAGTGTATCTGATAAAAGGCTTTCTCTACAGAGCCTCAGAGAGCTGAGGGGGAGGCAGCTATGTGTGTGTTTCAGTGAAATACAGAGCGAGTGTGAGACAGAGAAGAGCAGTCAACACTGACCTAAGCTGCCCCTGCACTGCAGTGTTGGAATAGAAGAGCGAGAGCATGCTTCATACTAAAGACAGATAACATCACCACCAGAAAACACATTCTCATACACAGGAGCAGGCAAGCACACTAGCCCAAGAGCACTTCTCTGTTGTGGCAAATGTTTGCTTGTAATGTGTGCTGTCTGAAGAGATGTTTGTTCTCCTCCCCATGCTTGATCAGGTTGGATGAAATCTTGCTCTCCCTGCCGATGGCAAAGACACAGTGGAAGAGGAGGGATACTGATCTGCCAGCGCACCATACAGACAGCTCTTAAGAGACTCAGGGTAATGGCTGTTTGTGGGCCCTGTTAAATACCGTCCCCTGTTGCTGAGGCTTAGTGTCACTTAGGATACGAGTGTGAAAGATGCTGCACAAACTGCAGGGACTCTAACAAGAAGCCTGCCAACTGTAAACACAAGCTCCTGTCCAGAGAAGTGACAAACCCTAATGGTCATTTCAACTTCCAGCAGGCTTATTTAATTGGCTATGTCTACATTTTATGCCTTATCTAGCTTTGTTAAAACCAAGAGATTATTTTATTACATCTGACACAAAAAGAAGCAAGTAGAATATTTCTCTTAAAATAATTCAGTATCCCAGGCTTGAAAATCCAAACACTGTCTCTATAGAAGCTAGTCTGTGTTAATTATGAATAGAGGGGTAGGAAGCATGGTTTCATCTGCTGCTTGTGATTTGCATGTAAAAGATGCAGCAAATATGGTTGAACACCACTCACCAGCTGTTTTTGTTACACACAGTAAACTCGTGACATTGAAAACTTTTCATATGTGATAAGATCTCAGGTATTTGATGTTTGAGTGAAGACTAAATAAAAGCATCATTTTATACCGAAAAAACCCAAAAACAAAAAGCTGGTAAATGTTCCAGGATTTTTAAGTTCTTAAAAAGCAGGTTTGGCATTTTTTTCTCTTGTGCATAATTTGGGGTAAAATTAGATACATGGAGGCTATTTCTCCTGTTAGCTGATGGGCCTGTGGTGGGGAATAAGACGTTTCAACAAAGTTTATAACAAAAAGTGTTTTCTTGATCAGTTACATCAGTCAATGTCTTCTAAAAAAAAAAAAAAAAAGCAACATAAAACATTATTTAGTTTTTATTTGGCCCAATAACTAGCTCAATACATCCAACAACATGTTGCTTATATTTAAAAGCATTGATAAAAATAGAAATTATGAGTGCTTGAGATTATAAGATGTGTAGTTTGTACACCAGACTTAAGTGTATGGTGAAGCCAACATATATCAACTAAATCAATACATGTATAACAATCAAACATTGAACAACAATGCTTTGCTATTGCTCAATTTTATGTGTTTGTCCTTCCATGAAAAAGGGCTCTTTTGTTTCTGGCACGTTCTTTCATTATTGGCAGTTCAGCCAGATCAGTGAGTAGTGAAGCTAGCCATGAAGCATCATGGTCCTGTTTTCTTCACATCATACTGTTCAGGTCAGAAGATCTTTCCCAATCTGTTGTGTCCTTGCAGGATTAGCAAACAGTTCTGACTTGTTGTGTTCCCAGAGAATTCAGTTGGTGGCCTTTAGGTGTTGCTGCCAGTGCTGGAACTTGTTACACTCACTAGTGATGAGTAGCCACAGAGTTTCATGAGCTAAGGCATCTGAGAAGTTATGTGATTCTGTTCAAGCAGATAGAATGATGACAGGAGAAGAAAGAAATGCACAAAGGGCAGGAATTGAAAGATTTATAAAGCAACAACAATATCAGCTGCACTGTTTCTGTGCTCCCACCTATGCTTTCCTTGTACTTTACTATAAATAAACTAGAGGTCCAGTTAGCCACTGGAGAGGTAAGCTCATGATCAGTCTTTCCTGAGCAGAAGGAACCAGCTGACATGCCCCCAAAATCACCCAGGACAGAGGGCAAGACAGTCCCAACCCCCATCTCAACCAACACACACATGCATAAGAAATCTAAGCATCAGAAGTTGCAGAAGTGGGAAGAATTGAACTAATAATAATGAATAATAAAACATTTTATTGTACAGAGCCTTTCAAGACTCCCAAGGACACTTATTAAAAGTAAGACTACTGTGATAGTAAAATGTATAATTATAATGGTGATGATTATAGCCTCAACTAGAAGCTGCCTGTAGCTTCCGACATGGGGTGCTCATTGTTCCCAACACTAGTATTTCTTCAAAAAGCTGGAACCAACCAGGATATTCTCTCACTCTCTCACTTCTTTGCAATCCTGAATCAGATTGAGCTGCACAGAAAATTAATGAAGGAATGAATCTCATTATTTCAAACCACTTCCAAGCTTCATCTTTTTAATAAATGTATATTTCTTTTGAAAAAACTCTTAAAGTGCAACTAACCCCCAAACTACTTTTTTTTCATGCTGATAAACATTCCAAATTGGGCTCTGAGAGTTCTGGCATTATTTTAGTTGTTTAGTTGTATAGTTGTTTAATTTGGCAAACTGGTCAAAACCATTGACTGTATAAATACTGGACAGTGCGTACGTCACGTGAACCATAGGTTTCTGAAAAGTGGATTTGAAGCCCATAGATGGGTCCTACCATTGCCCTCTTGGTGTTTCGTCATTACTGGAAAATCCAAAAATGGATGAAAAGGTAGAGCTGAGAGGGCCGTTACACTCCGTTACTTTAAGCCAGTCCTTTAGCGGTGAGGGGTGAACTGCAATTATTTCCATTTTCTAATTGGCTTCAAAATCGGCAGCCAGAGATTGCTGCCTGGTCATAACCCGTCTAAGTGCTGCCCTCTTTGGGCTGAATAGTGGCTACTGCAGTTGAATTTTACCATTGGCCAGGACGGTACAACTTGCTACAACTCTTCCTCATTCCTCCACACTCAATTCAATTCAATTCAACTTTATTTGTATAGCGCCATTTCAAGACAATGTCGTCTCAAGGCGCCACACTTGGCCATTCCCCTCTGTGTCCGTTGGCTCCGCCCATTTCTGAGGAGTTTATCAAACTAGTCTGAGGGTGGGTCGGCCTCTTTCAGAGGGACAAGCTACACTTTAAAGGTTTAACTTCCAACAGCTGAAACACTCTCTGCCTACACTCCATGTTGAATATAATGAATATATTAATCTATACATGACATATAACAAAGCACATGCTTTTTCTATGTAGTAGTTGTAGGCTGTTATCTTATGGATCGGGCAGGAACAAACAAGACATAGTTTGCCATTATTCTGATGCAACTCTGGGGCTTCATAACTCAATAAGAACATGGCTGTTGGTGATTTATGGTATGGACCACAGGAGTCTGTACATAAATCACCAAGAACTCACCTTGTCGCTTTCACTTATTCATACTAGCTGTGATTCATAACGCCACCGCTCAGCCCTGCGTGATCAATATTCTTAATTCTAATTACATCTCAAGCAGTCTCCACTTTGTGTGTTGCAACAACACATATTTGCGTCAAAAATGTTAATCAGCAGGAATGGTGTGAGTCACGGTGAGGGGATGGATATCTGTTGACCGACTGGCAGGAGAGGTGATTAAAGCAGTGTAGCTATGAGAAGGTTAGATTTACACTGCAGCTGCGGGATGATGTTGACCTGAAATACCCGAGATCAGAGGTAATCTGTTGTGCTCAGACAAAGGTCCAATATGGTGTCAAAGAGAGGCTGAGAGCAGATGAATAGAAGGGGGATCAGTCTCAACAAACAAACAAAGCTTTTATCCAGAGCTAGAAGGGCCTGAGGACTCTTCCTATAGCTGGCTATCTCCGTGCCCATCGTCTGTTGACTCTTGGTGGATTTGAGACAAGGATCAGACCCTGACTGAAGTCAAAGTCTTGTGTTCATAATGCCCAGTTTGCAAGTGGATGCTATGGGATACTCGGTCTGATAAGGTCTCAGCCCCTGCTGACCAACCTGCTGTTAAACTTCACAAACAACTACAGTGATGACAATGATGGTTTAAAAAAAATCACACTTCGTTCTCCCTGCGGCAGATACATGGCTGGGGTCTGTGACCGGATCTTGTCAGCCCAGCTAGACGGGAGGGAAGATTGTAGCTGTGGATGTGTCTCAATGTGTGTTTGTGAATTGTTTGCTTCTGATCAGAGTTGATCTGAGAAGGGGATGAGAGATCTAATCTCCCCAGCAAGAGACAAACAAGGGCAACTTTTTGACCCTTTCTCACCCCAACGTGTCTGTAGCTTCCAAGATGTTCCTGGCATTTTGTCTGCCAACAGTGCAGAGATGAAACACAAATTTTAGCATGTAAACAAACTAGATTTCGTTTCGCTGAATGTGTGAAAAATATTAATAGATGTAAATAAAGCATTTGCATGCAGACGTGACAGCTGTCGCCCTTGTCTGCTGTTTGCCCACTGAAGGTTGCTCACACTTATAGTTGTGTTTGTGTGCAAGCATCTGTGCCTCTGTGGACTGTTTACTGTAGGGATAAGGAGTTTCCATAATCCAGAACACTGCTGTGGCTACACGGAAACAGAGGTTAGACCGAGGTTAATCCCATGAGGAATAAGAAGAGGTGAAACGAAAAGGTCACCTACCAGGAAGGAGTGCAGTGAAAACACACAAAAAGAGATTTTTTACACCAAATTGTCAAATAAAACCGGGAAAAAGGGCTTATTTTTTCTCCCTTATACCTGTTAAACAAGTTATCTTTTTTAGAGTTTAGCCTTTGGAAGTTTTCCTAAAAGTGAAAAGAGCAGCTGATAAAGATGTATGCATTTTTTATATACCTGATTCTCTTCACAGTCTCAGTCTAGCTAACAAAATGCGTCCCAGTGGATAAGTTTCAGTTGCCCTTACATCAACTTTTGTCAAACCAGATTTGTCTCCTGTTTGTTAAACTAATTGGCCTTCATTTTAAACTTGAAACAAATCATGCCGTGCATTCAATTATGGATCTACCCCTGTGGAAGTTCTTGTCAATAACAAAGAGAGCAAAAAAGAAGTGTGTGTTGGAGGGAACGTGGTTGTGTGGTAACGGGGGCATGGAGCAGAAACACATCATAGTTGTTGTTTAATTTGATGATGTCTCCGGCGAGAGCAATGTGGGCGTGCAGCTGGCTCAGATCTATCTTCCCTTCTCTGTTTGCCGATGTGTTTTTAACCACTAGATCATTGTAGCAATACACCGGTGGCAGCGTTCAGGCGTTGCCCTGCCTGCAGCATCGATCCTCACAGCTTCATTTACAACAATATGGATTTCTGCATCAGATGGGAGGAGTGAAAGACAAAGACAGACAGTGACTGAGAAAAAAAGAAAGCTAAATAGATTCCTTTTTTTTAGTTGCACTTAAAAAAGTGTTAAATTCAAATTAAATTATGAGAGAGTGAAATTTAAAGAGTAATCTTGGCTCATTAAAAGTGCATTTGCCTGGGGTGTGGTAAGAATATATATATATATATATA
>JBAMHX010000008.1:25893223-25915486 GCA_037177515.1 Pseudomugil tenellus | reverse complement strand
TATAGATCTCACACATTTGATGTTTTGATGTTTCTGCTCAGCATGCAGAATAAGTGCTCCAGCACCTGTATTTCCCTCTCTGATACCTGCTCACCACCCCCCGCCACAGCACACACACACTCCTATATAATCCTGCTATAGTCTGACCCCCAATGAGATCAGGGTCCATGACTTGGTGCAGTATACTCAAGCACATCAACAGCCTCCCACATGCACTCATCCTGCATTTGTAATATGTTTACCATAGTTGTCAAACAGCCTCCCTAAACCCTCCATGCATGGCTCCCTTAAGTCAACATACAAACACATCCAGGTACATGCACCCATTAACTAGACATGGGCGTACAACGGGATCAAGCACAGTTTAGACTCTGATGAATGAATGAAAGGCAGATCTTAGTTGGCATGTGTGGTTTTCCAGTGGTTTGATGGCACCAACTTTCTCTTCCAATAAGGCGTGGAGGAGGTGATCTTTGGGAAAACAAACAAGCACACTTTAATGAGCCTTACAGCTTAGGAATAAAAGAAGAATGTGGTGGCTTCTGTCCCCTCTGTCATCTAAATGCATTCTCCTGACTCACAGATGTAGACATGAGTTGAGTTTACATTTTTTGCAAAATAAAAGCGATATTTGTAAAATTTCAAAAACTACAATTTAATTTTGCAGTAGTTTCCATTGAACAGTGTTTGGCACATAAGTCGCAGATCACATAAAATATCGTCAGCTGGATGTAATTTTACAAGAATATTACCATGAAGCTCTGTTTGGGGGTTTTCTACTTGCTCCAGCACATTTGCTTCAGCTTTTCAAAGTCATTGTAAAACTCTGCATTTCCTATTTCTTTACTCCATACTCCACTTACTTAACTGCCAAATGACCTACCTATGTCATGTCCGGGGACATGTAAATTTGAAAAAAGTGTTTCCATTACATTTCTGCGATAAACTTCAATATGGAAACATCTGAAAAACCAACTTGTTGGAGCAAAAAAACCTTTTAGCAACATTTGAGAGTTTTTTTCCAAATTTAGGTGATTCCATTACCAGATTTCTATTGCAATATTTACGTTTTACATAAATCGAGTAGGGGGGTAATAGAAACACTGGCCAACCCCTGACAAGAAACTAGGGATTAATGCTGGGCTCGTTAACATGCAGAGTACGATGCACAGACTGCCACAGTGAAACCTGAAGAGTCACTTGAAGACAGAGGCTGGATGAAGATGTAACCACACATGAAAGTAACAGCTGATCTGAATCTCACTTTATTTGAGACATGACAAAGAAATGCCACAGGTACTGAAGGGAAAAGTTTTTTTTCTTCCAGAGAGGAACTTTTGGACAAAGGCTGTGGTGTATAAGTTCATTCCTCATGAACAACTATCCTGCACCATTTAGATGTCCCCCCGGTTCCAACACACCTGAAACAATTGGATGGCTTTTTACCACTGCAGAGCTGCGTGGAATGAAAAAGAGGGAATTCAGCCATTTGATTCAGATCTGCTGGAAAAGAGATGCATCAAAGTGTTGCTGGATAGTAGCTGTTGAAGACTGCCACTGGGCAATGCTAGTGTATCGCTAGCTTATTAGAATGCCCTTCCAAAAATTTACAAAGGCAGAGTCAGGATATCCTGCATTCCTCATCCTTGATAATGTAACTACATTCAGTGCCAGAGTGTTGTGTGTGTGTGTGTAATCTCATTACCTGTCTTGTTGTCTAACGTAGTCCACAGTTCTTCAATGTGTTGACATTACTTTGATTAAAACAGGTAGGAAGAGCTAAGTGGAAAGGGAAGAAAGGGAGGAGGTATAGGGCAAGGTAAGAAAATGTGTGTGTACCCATGCCCATGACTTTGGCACTTATTGGTATTAAACAGCAAACTTTGAAAGGCATCCATCTCAAGTGTTGGGACAAACATTTCATTCAAAGCTATGCCACTGTTTGACTTTGATGTGCCAGCACAAATTATGGATAAATAAAAAAAAATCACAGAGGAGAAGGATAAAATGCTGCTTTGGATTGAACCTCGGGTCATTAAGAAGCAAATAAATAAACACAGAAAGTTTGAATATTGGAAAACTGTCAGTGCAGGACCAGCATATGTTCACTCTGAGCTTGATGGAAGGCTTTCTTTCCCGGGCTGGTCCCTGGACTCAGGGCAAATGAATCAACTGGAATGGACACATTGACAGTTGTCATGTTATGATATTGCTGTGGTAGAAACTGTTACACACAGTTGCTGACATGTAGAGGCCAATAGAGCAAACAAGCATACAAAAATGCTGCAGATGTAATTCACTCTCACTGAACTGGACCTCAAATTAGATTCACAAAAAAAACTGAAGTCAGATACCAATTATAGCATCAGTATAGTACCAATTGTCTATTATTTGATAAAAACAGCGGAAAAAGGAATGTCAATATCAAACATTTAAATCAGAGAGCTGTGCAGTTGGCCATTCAGTACATGATGATATATGTTTTCAGTGAGTTTGTGTTGGACCCCGTTGGAATCTAATTACACTCCATGCAAGTTATTTTATAGGTACATCTTATCAATCTAGGGCTTCGTTACACACATTCAGCAGCCAACAGGTCAGATTTTGCCACATAAATTAGAATAAAATGAACACAATGTAATGCATACAATATGCAGTTATGGCTGGATGATAAAAACTATGGATTCATTCACAGTAGTTGTTTATGATTATTATTTATTTAGGGAAATTTGATTTCCTTTTTAACTTCCTCCATCACTATTCAAGCTGACCAATCTGAAAATGCCAGATGTGGTTTGGACCCGGCCTTACAAATGCCTGTTGTGACGGTCCAGGGGGGGGCGCAACAATACTACAGGTAGAAGCTGAAGCAAGTTTTTGAGACAGCATGAAACCTGCAATTAATCTGTAATTAATGTATGAGTTCCGAAGTTTAGTTAAGCAGAGGTACATCTATTTTTGTGTTAAGTGCACAAAGTCACAAATATCTGTAAATTCCTTCATTTGTTCATTCTTTCTTTCATTCACTCTATGTACTGCTTAAACCATTTCAGGGTTATGGGAGCCTATCCCAGCAACTAGCAAGTGAAAGGCGGTCACCAGGTTCCCAGTCCATCACAGAGAGATAAACAGCCACTCATCATCACACAAACTTCTAGGGAAAAATTTATCATGCATGTCTTTGGGCTGTTGGAGGAGGTCAGAGGATACTGGAATATAAACACCGTACACACAGAGAGACCATCACACAGAAAGGGCACTATTTGAACCTCCTCCCAGTCTACATTCAAACCAGATTCCTTCTCCTTCTTGATAACCATTACATCACCATGGATATAGTTCTGTAAATGTTCTTAAAAACTCAAGATGGTAATTTAGGTTTATGGAAAATAGGGCATTAAAATGTATAGGTAGGTATTTTTATATATATATATATATATATTGGATCAATATCCAATCATAAATGGATCAATATAATGGATCAACATTTCCATGGAACTATGGGATATTTTTGATTCCTCATTACTGGTGTGTGGACATAGACCTGATTAACCTGTCATACTTTGTACAAGAGATCACAGTCTGTCTTGTTCAAATGCTGTCTTTTAAAACAAAATTTCAGGTGTGTTTGGTTGAAAGTTAAATCTCTTCTCTAAATACTATGCATATTACTTTGACTCAATGTTGGTATTATTTATTTTACAAAAAAGCTGTTATCTGACAAGTAAATGCTAGTTTTCCAATTGTTTCACAGCTATGATAAATTAAATGACATACTATGTCTGCATTTTGACAGAACCTTATTGGAAATAGATACATTGCACACAGCCAATTAACCAGTGGGGGCTGCAAACTAAATCCACATAAGAACTCTTCAACAAATATTTGTTTCTAATGTGACATACGTGATAAAGTTGTTAAATGTTCTTTCTTTTGTATCTGGAGATGTCTGCACAAAAGCACGTGACAAATCCTTTTGTAACTCATTGACACACCCCTTTATTAATCAATCCAATGGAAGAATTAAGTCTGCACCCCTCATTATTAGAAACGGCAATAAAAATAACATATATAATTATTTTAATTAAATTTCTAACTAAAAACAGTTGCATCAAATAAGTTGAAAAAAAAATGTTTAAAAAAAATCATTTGAACACAAAAACAAAGTCTTAAAACAAAATTGGAGGCATCTTTTCTGTTCAACCACAGCAACAGGATGTTGTTTGCAACTAGTTGTTCGCAGCAAAGTTTTAAATGGTAGGTTGCAAAAATTAAACATATAACTGTGTTAAAAGTAAGAACAGAAGAGTGAATTCACTTGGAAAAAGATAAAGGAAGTCATGTATTTTGTAATTCAAATGAAAAGTAGACAAAGATTATTCAGTGAAGTGTGAGCTCAAAGTACACACTCATCTTTTAGAGTTGGGAGAAAATATTCAGCAAGTTTATGAATTCATTCAGGTGTCATGTCTCATTTTGTGCTTTATTGAGGATGTTTGTAAGGCGCTATGCATGTAAAGATTTTCCAGAAAGAAAATGCCTTTATCAAGAACTGTCTCAAAACTGAATCTCCATACACAAATTGGCCAAATATGGCCAATGTGTAATCTCTCATTTAAAAAAAAAGTATGCAAAATAACATCTGAATGCAAAACATAAAACTTCCAGCAGATGGGCTACAGAAGTAAGTCATATTGGTGTCAGTTCAGTCAGCAAAACACATGAAACTGAGGGTGATATTCCTGCAAACTCACCATAAAAGACTGGAAAATGTTGTCCAGTCTCACTAATTTGAATGTCAGGTGCAACAATCAGATGCTCTCATGAAAATATGGTGTAAACGACTACAAAGTGTGGATCCATCCTGCCTTGTCTTGGAAGCAGGTATACCCAATAAAGTGGCTGATAAATGTACATTGTAGAAAAAAAATGCAAACAGGATGTTTGTAATGCTTATTCATCTAAGATTGCTGTTTTGGTTTAAGGGTTAACTCATATCACGTTTCTTTTGTTTCTACTTTTCCATATTAGACTGGAACTGAAAAAATGTGCATCTTATTCATAATTTGGAGAGCTTTTTAAGATTCACACACCCTTCATTTAATAAATACCATTTTGTGTGTGAGATGAGGTGCTTGCATTTAGTTTCTCTGGTATGATATTGAGAAAGCAGTTGGTTTGCTGTAACACATGCTGTTTAATGTCAGCAAACGGAACAGAGCTGAAATCGGCAGGGCTTGAATTATAAATGACACTTTACCACATGCTCTGTTACTGATATGCTTAAAATTTTTGAGCTTTATGCATCTCCAATCAAATCCGAGCTACACTTGGATGTCATCCAGTATATGACACATTTTTATTTGAGCATGGAACTCTACATTTCAATGCAACTCAGTGGAATGAGGCATTTTCAAATGAGGTAGCTTTAATACCATCTACTCATGCACCCATCAGCATTTCACATTTATGAAGGCAAGCAATTTATTTTGTGCCTTACATTAAGTTAAATGCCGTTTTAGGGAACTGGGTAGTCTATTCACAGCTGAAGGTGAGCTCAATTCTATTTTCTCTTTTCACTTACTTGATCTTATATAATTGCATACTATCACAAAACATGTTCCATTTAGTTAGTCTAAGAAAGATGATGTTGCAGCCCTAAGGATTAAGTCCCTCTAAAAAATAGGGCACCTAGATGTAGACACACACAAACATCATGTGTGTTCAGACACACACACATATGGAGCAGTAATCTGTCTTCTTCTATTAAGTCTTGTCTTGAGGTGTTGTGATGACCAATTTCTGACGGACATCACATCCAATATCATCCCACTTTTCTGACAAGATGCATTATGAATGAGAACACAGGTTGTACCAACTCCCACACTTTGCTTTAGACTAAAATTATTCTTCTGCTTCATGAAAAGAAAGTAAAAAGAAATAATGACAAGCGACCACATACAAAACGTATCCACATGTTTGTAGAGATGCAATATGATCAAGGATGTATGGTCAAGCGGAGGAGAGAATCTTTGGTCTCTCTTTAAGGAGGAGATTGTGCAAATAGTTGGCTGTGGTGACTGTGGTGGCTTACTCATTTACTACTTACTATACCGTCAGAAGCGATGGCTAGGAGTATTTCTCTGAATGCCCCCCAATCCTCCTATTCCTCAATATTGAATAGACACAATGCAATAATATGAAGCCACACATGTTCAGTCACAAAGCTCCACCTGGTGTCAAAACTTTGAATCAACCCAATATGAGATCAGGACAGGATGCATCCTGAGGTCATGACCTTTTATTTGCACTTGGTTTGAAGTCAATGACACAGATATTTCCAGAGATATAGCCCAAAATCAATTTTTTGTGCATAAAGTGTCACCTGGTAGGGAAACCATGAATCCCAAAAATCCAAGAATTTGATACAGGTTGTGACTGATGTCATGACCGTTCATTTGCACTCAATTAGAGGTCAATGAGACAAATAGTTCCAGAAATACAGCCAAAAATATGATTTTGTGTGCATGAAGCGCCACCTGGTGGCGAGACCAAAAATTCCAAAAACATGAAATTCGACCCGGGTTGTCCCTTTGGGGACATAAAGAGATCAACTGAGTATCAAAATCCAATTGTAAAAATTGTTTGAGTTATCGCCCTCAAAAGCTTGGGGCAAAACCATATTGTCCCTGACAATCCTCTTTTGGGCATATAATTGGCGTCCACCATAATTTGACCATTCTAATCTTAGTTGGGTCTGAAAGTTAGGGTATGGACAAAGAACAAGTGAAGGAGAAGACCTCGAAACCTCTCAATCTCACAGCTGCTTTTGACACCATCTCCCACCTCCTGAACCACCTTACATCTATTGGAATACACAAGACTGTATTGTAAAGGAAGGAATTCTCACACACGGGCACAATAATACTGTAAGAGTTAAAATATGAAAGTATTCATATGAAATATTAATATTAACAATTAGTAATTAATTTATAATTAACCTCGAGGCACCACCTTCTATTTTCTAATTTACTTTGGCAACCCTATAGGTATAGAAGGAAACCTAATTAGATGATGAGTTGATAACTCAAAGAATAAAATAATTAATCAGTATCAATAAATCAATCAATCTCAAATGTTATAGTCATAAGTTCTAGTTTGAATTGACCTAAATCATGACCCAAGGAAATCAAGACAGACAAAGACCAGATAATAAAAAGGGGGTATTTATTATCTAATCTACAGGTTATAAATGGCTAAATATGAGAAAAAAAGTAAAACAAATGACGTACAAGACAGACTAGAAAAACATAACATAAACCAGTGTTGCTGTGAGCTTGATGATCAACCTGAGTGCTATGGAAAGTGTGTGTGTGGGATTAACATGTATTAAGTAAACTCAATCATCAAGATCAACTGATGTTCCTCAATCATGTTGAAGTATTGAACCATATCTTACGGCCTAGGTGAAATAGTCTTTATAACTTGCTAACCATCATTAAAGACCAGTAATTCCTTGGTGAGAAAATGGGTTCGTTCAGAACCGCATCGTACAACCAGTGAACTAGGCTGGAGTCCGGATCCGTTATGGGGCACTGGGCGGTGTTGGTCTGCATTGGCACCGTTGGAATCGGGGAGAAGCCTGTCGTTGGGGTTCACAGCTTTTAATGGTTCTTCTCTGTGTAGATGGCTGGTGGTAAGGTTGGTTGCAGGTGGTTAAGGCTGAAGATGGGAGGTTCAATAATGTCCAAAGTAAAGTTGTCTAATTGAGTTGTGGAAAAAATCTAACTTCCGTTCAGGAGGCACAGACTTAGTTGCAGAGTGAAAGCTTAATTCCTCATTCTAGCTTCCTCCTAAGGGAGCGGCCATGTGTTCAGACCATGTGGCCCTCCTTTTGTTCACCAGAAAGCAGGACAAAAGCCTTTCACATGGACATGCAGCAAGGAGAAGAGCGTCAGGGTAAGCTGTAAGAGCATGTCAAAAGGATCCAGGTAAAGAGAGGAGGTAAGAGCAAAATGTAAGAGAGAGAACAGTCTGTATTTGGTCTTTTGAAGATAAGTGGGCTTTGCTGAGTAGGCAGGTCTGGATCCTGCCTGCCAATCAGGGTTCTGTGGAGGCTGACCTCAGCTCATGGCTCCTACCACAGAGCCACCACCAACTGTGCATCAAACTCTAACCAGGTGATCCCCCATTAAGGATAAAACACAAATTAAAGTCGTTAAATCAAAATCAAACATCAATATCAAATCAATAAATCAAACAATAAATGCACATACATTGAAAAAATGAAAAGGTTAGAACCAGGAAGAGATAATAAGTTTTTATTAATAAGTCCTTCTGTCCTTTGATGAGTATTGTTCTGGTCTCCTGTGGAGAGGGTCTAATTTGGAGTTGGAGGAGGGGAGAGGAAAAAGGTTATTTTGCTGTATCAACAAGTTACTCCAAAATGGGTGAGGGGTCATCTCCAGACCCCATATGGAGAACAAAGGCAGTCCTCAAACACATTTAGCTTTTTCTCAGGAAAAGAGAGTTTGGCATAGTCATATAAATTCCAACAGTTTGTTGACCAGTTCATCAAAGTTTTCTGAAAGGGGGGAATCTCCTACAGTATTTTACTCACAGATCGCAATCAGATTGTGCAAATCAGGAATCATAAATCACCACCCTCTCCTGTTAACAATGGTGTGCCCCAGGGCTCTGCCCTTGGGCCACTCATTTTTATTATCTATCTCCTTCCTCTGGGCAATATTTTTAGAAAACACAATGTGCACTTCCACTGCTATGCGGATGACACACCTCTCCTCAAAGCCCACTACCACACTCTCTCCCCCCACCCTCTCAGACAGTTTAACTAATATTAAAGACTGTTTTTTTGCACTTTTCTAAAACTTAATAACAATAAAACAGAATTCCTTCTAGTGGGCTCTAAAAATACTATCTCAAAATGCAATAGATTCCCCATTACCTTTGACAACTCCATCATCCTCATCTCAGGTTAAGAGTCTTGGTGTCATCCTCGACGAGGATGAGATGTCTTTCCTGTGACGTTTTCTGCTCATTGCCCCTCAGTTTTATTTGCAAACAACACACATCTCATAAACATCTATTAGTGCTGTGTGTGTGTGTGCGAGGGGGGGGGTTAAGAGGGATGATTTCTTTTTTTTACACCTCAATTTCTTGGGTGCAGCCGAGGGTCTGGGGTCTGGGGGCGTGTGCTCTCATGATCCTAAGGTTTGGGCTGGCTTTGCTGGTGGGTTTGTTGGTTGTCAGGCTTACTGCATGTGTGGATGAGTGGGGGCAGCTCCTGGTCTTCTTGTTCTCTTGCCCACTAGGGGTGTCTCTGGAACAGGGAAGAAGTGGGGTTGTAGGTGTCGGGAGTGTGTGGGAAGCTGAACACAGATGAGGGGAAGATGAGTGTGTATGGATGGGTTGGTGGGTGTGAGGGAGTGGGGCTGTGTAGGTGGATGGGACAGGGGATGAATGTCAGAGAATGGGTAGGTGTTTGTGCATATGTTGGCGTCAATGGGGGGTGAGAGGCGAGTGGGCGATATAGATGATCGATGTTCTGGTGTCTTGGAGACTTGGGCCTGCCCTGGGTGCCCTGAGCTCCCGATGGGTTCTGCAATTGCCGACCTGGGCCCGCTGGGGTGCGTTCCCCCTGACTGCGGAGGGCTCTGGCTGGGATCTCCCTCTTCCTCCCTCGCCTCCTGGGTAGATGCTGAGTTGGCTTCGGGTGGAGTGGCTGGGATCCTTGTTTAGGGCTGACTGCCGGATGCCCTGTTCAACGGATCCTCCTGTTCTGCTTCTGACCTTTGCATAAACGGGGTCACCTGAGCATCTCCATGTTTCTGTGAGCACTTTTCACTCCGTAATAAATATTTAGTTAAAATAAATAAAGAATTCAAACTATCAAGAGGACCTTTTCATATACATATATACATAAAGCTCCTTTTGACACAGAAAATTTGCTCAGCAACAACACAGAAAGTCATTCTGCCTGCTGTAATGCTGTACAAATAAAAAAGTGTAAGAAACAAACCAGAGAAGTTATGTGAGTGTGTCTGCAAAAACAAACACCAACCACTATCAAAATATGGAAGTGTGCTTTGAACTCAACACTGCCCACTAGGGGATGAACTGACTCAACAACTGTGGCAATGTAAAATATACATATAAATATGAGGGTGATGATGTATGAAAATGTTTGAAACGGATGTCCTCATTTACCTACTTAAGCTTCAGTGTCTGGTACCAGGTTGTTAGCTACAGATGAGCCCGATGGGTCGTGGGGTTTGGATTTTGAGCAAATCAGACACAATATCACAACATGTTCAATGTTGTTTTTAATTTTTATTTATTTATGAATTGTTTTAAATTTCCTTTCCACTTACAATAAGACTGCAAACCCATTTCATATTTGGATTCATAATACACTGGTGGTGATGCTTGTCTTTGAGACTGTAGTCAACATTGACAATTGCTCTGGCAACAGAAACATTGGGTTAAGTCCTTAAAACTAGTTGGTATGGTTCAGTGAAATATTATGGTTTGGTAATGTTGGGTAAGGATGTGAAAAAAAACACAAATTTGTACCTTTTGTGATGAAAAATTAACCCTGAAGACCTCCATCTCTTCTCTTTTTTAAGGTATACAATAAGTATGTGACACCTTCAGATTAGCGACTGGCTTGCGTTTTCTTTGACGCAAAGTGTAAACCAAAGTTCCAGTGACATATGAAAGACCTTGGTTACATAGCCATTGTAAAAGGGCCCTGGTTTGGAACAACCTCTCATTTAAGGCTTTCTAACGCACTGATTAACTAAACATGCTCAAGTAGATGCTGCCAGGGGTGCAGCCCTCAAATGTCTGTCAGTATATTTTGGTAATCTGACAAGGAATTGACCTGGCTGTTTTATAAGTCAGTTCAGGTTTGATGGAGTGCTGCGAATTTGAAATTAGTTCAATGTGAGTAAAAAGCTTAATGCATTTAAAAACCAAACAGAAGGACATACAGCCCGGCCATCTATCCTGCATTTGCGTGTGTGGTTTTTTTTGCATGTGTGCAGCAATATGCATGTGAGAGGGACATTGAGAGTTCATGAAAATGCATTGACCTACAGTAGTCTGAGAGCACCCTGATGTACATGTGCATGCACACACACATACACACATGCACATTTGTTCAGTACACCAATATATCATTGCACTCACAGACCAAATGAGGCAATCACTCAAAATTATTTGCATATAAACTAATGAAATATTACTCGGTAAAACTCAGTTGAATGTTAATTACAAAGGTAATGCACTATTTGCTGATTAATGGATCGTCTCCCTTTTGGGCAAGAGATGCTGTGAGCAAGTAGATGATCAGTATAGGGGGTGAAAAAAAGAAGATTCAAGTGAATGAGCGTAAGCAGGTGTGCAGAATATGCTTCACTAGGAAGAATGAAAGCAGAGGAGGGAGCAGGGAAAGGAGATGGGATCTACCCCTGGGAGTCAAAGAGTTGTTTTAAGTTGAGTGGACATGGTCACACGTTACAAATTCTTGTTTCACTGGAGTGGGTGGAATGAAAATGCATTATTCATTTATAGATCATTAATTATGAATCTACCAAAGCAGGATGGGAGGTGTGAAATGTTCAAGTCAAAGCATTTTTGCTGAGGATACACATTACATATTTTATCCCACCATATGACCTCAGAGTTTGTAACAAGCTTCCTGTGATTCCAAAGAGTCATGACAGTCATAACATTATGACTGTGGAACTACATTAATTTCTAGAGAATGAATCAGCTTGACACAAGAATAGAGTCGAATAACAAGGTTTGTTTAGCGAGGTCGTTCTTGGACGCACACCGCAACCTTAAAAGTCATGTACACTTATTAGTGCACAAAAGTAAAATAACAAGCAGGGTTCAGAAACATGTCATGTAAGTGCATGTAAGTGGTTGCTAGTTGGGCAGCTCACAGCACACAATAAAAACAAGTCTGCTGTCTACAGAGCTGAAACAAAACTAAACGGAAATTGGGAAATTTTATGTATTAGATTCTTAAATACAGCACTGACATATGAAAGATATTCTTTTCTATTAGGAAATCTCAGTAATCTTATTAAAAAAGAAATTTAAAAAAAAGAAAGTGCTCAGGGCTCAGAAAGGAAACTGTTGGAGCTTCTACATCAGGGGTCGGGAGCCCGGTTTCAGAACCACACTCCCACTGCTCTTAGATAACTGGTGTTTTTGATGGTGTGGTAATTATCACTTTCACTTCAAACCATGATAGTTTTGTATTCATATCAGCTTTCTCTCATAGTGAAAAAAAAAGTTTGGTTAAAGGCTAAATGACTTTTGAGGGTGTCACAGTCTGAACTCAGATTAGATGTTCTCCACAACATTTCAATGAGCCTCAAATTTGGACTTTGATTTAGTTATTTTGTAACTTCTTTAACATGATGTGTTGAAGCCTGTTAAAAGCTTCACTTCTTGTTCAGTTTCATCATTCAGACAAAAGGCCTCACATCAATTTCTAGTCTGTTCTTTTACTTTATCCAAAGAGTCCCTTGTTTAACTGGAGCTCCCCAACCCTCAAGTTTGTTTCCCACTTCCAGTCTTAACAAAATTTTTCTTCACAAACTCATCAACAAACACATTTGTGTTGACTCACAAACTATTGTTTTACTTTTATGTTCCTGGTTTTTTGTCCTTTTTTCTAAACACAACCTTTTTTAGACATTTTTCATCTGGGTCATCTGTGAACAAGCTTTTTTCTTTCTGACAGATGTGACATCAACATTTGAAGTTAGAAATAGAGTCTGAGAAGAAATGTTGTATTATTCAAAACTTCAAAGATAAAAGTTTATTAAAATAAGTTGTGTTTGATGTCACATTAGGTAACTGGAACAGGACATGTAATCCAAAAGAGTGTGAAATTGTCTATATATTAGACCTAAAAATGTACTTTTAACTCATATTTGTAAAGACTTGGACTTGATAGCACTTTTCCACTCATGTTGACCTCTCAAAGTGCTTTACACCATCCAACACATACACCCATTCACACACTCACACCCTGACATGCACATCAGGAGGTAACTTGGGGTTCAATGTCTTGCCCAAGGACACTTTGACATGTAGCCTGGAATCAATCTCCCAAATTTCAGATTTAAAGATGACTTATCTTCCTCCTGAGCCACAGCTGCCCAACCAGCACAGCCAGCCATCCTCTGTTACATTATGGTTTATTCATTTATTTTCCTAAGAGCAAGATTACATCACAAGTGTCAACATCATCCCGTGGTGACGGGAGTGGAAACATCAGTCTCACCACATGAGCTGCTTTGCTGCAGTATTTGATGCTTTGCTGTAAAAAACAACATTGTGTATTTTTCCATGGACTAACATGTGTATTTTACCATCTGTCATAAGATTATTTGGCGAGTTAAAAATGGCATAAGAAACATGGCTGAGGAATTGACTGTAAAGCAATAATAATGAACACAATGAGCTATGGGGTGGCGAGTGCTGGTTGAATCAAGCTGTTGGTTACAGTGCAAATGCATTAGTATTAATATAACTAACACTTAGAAAAAAAGGAATTACTGAATATTGTTTTTTAAGCTGATAATTTTTACCAATTGCTCACGTATTCAAACAACATTCACAAGAAGAGATATAGGAAAGGTTGAAACTCTCCAAATAAATACTTGACAGTGACATGCGTGAGTCTAAAAGAGAAACCGAAAACTAGAAAAATCACCCAATGGTCACTGTCAAGAATCCAACACAGCTGCTCGTCACCCTCTCTGAAAACTAAATTTACTCATGCAGCCTGTGCATGGCATTGGGCATCGCCAAAACCCTAATGTTTCATAAACTTACACAAATATATGCATATGACACGAGCTGTTTGTCTCCCCATTCAGACTAACAGACTATGCATAATGCATGGCCACATGACAGGCCTGGTGGAGTGACAGAAAGATTGATTGATTGATGGGCTGATTGATTGATGATGACAGTTATGACTAATTCATTAGAAGCAAAAGCTTTCTGTGTATGTCATTCATTTCGGTTGAAGGGGTCCACTAGCCATACATCGCCTGTGTGTGTTTGTGTGTAGGTAAACTGTTTTGTTCTGACTGTCACACCACTCCTGCCTGATAATGGTATAGAAACATGCACACAAGGAAAAATCTAATTTAAGAAAGATGTGTAATCCCACTGAAAAGATTTTTTTTTTTTTTTAAATCCCAACCGCTATGAATTTGCAGCCAACTGTGCTGCATATTTACTCCATGAGGCTCAAAAAGACATTCACACTAAAGGAAACTCAAGACAACACACAAGCAAAGCAAATGTTTTCACTCCATAGAGATCAAGTGTATCCTTGTGTATATGCAAAGAGCAGCCGAGACATATTTGAGCAGGACTGTGCATGTGTGCGGTTATACACAATGTAATGGGAGAGCTTCGTGTGTAAAGTGGAACAGTACAGTTATATTGAGATCACATATTGCGTCAACCTTCACAACTACAAAGAAGATAACCACTATTATATTTTATTCTGTCTCCAATAGCAAAAGGGAGCAACAAAATGTTTAAAAAAAGGTTTAAAGTAATGTTGAGTAATGTCCAATTCCACAATTTATGTATCAATGAGATTTATGGACCAGAAGAGAAGGTGTGGAGTGATTGAGAAATACTGATAGGAAAGGGTTAAATATCTAGTAAAAGAAGGGAAAGTGTATCAAACACACCAAATGTTTGGATGACAGGAGGAGTTTAATGAATAGTTTGCCTGGCAGCTATTTCCCTCTTTTTGCAATGCCAAGTAAAATTAGACAATTACTGGCATTTGTTTAAAGAAAATAACTTTCTTTCTGTGTGTGTGCACATGTGAAGTAAACAAACAGTCTTCGTTTTACCTGCAGTAGACATCAGAGTCTTCTCAGCTTGGAGAACCAGGAAGGAACTCGAAAGAGGGAGCTAAGCTAGCAGCAGATTGGCCATCAGGTATACTGGGCATTTTCCCAGTGGGATGAAGTCTTTTTGGGGGCCAGCACAGTTGATTTATTGATTGATTATTTGTTTAATAAATGACAAATTTTTAAACACCCCCTTCCTTTCACACCTGTATGTCTGAGTAATTCATTCATTGAAATAGCAATCATGCAACTTTCATAGCTGACTGCCAACACATGAAACATGTTGATCTGTGGCTCTTTAGTTCTTTTCTTAATAGACACCATACTGAACCAATCAGGTACTTTAAAGCTTTTTTTTTTTTTGGCTGGCAGTGGATGCAGTTGCATTTCAGAAATGAGGACTGAAAACAGAGAAGAGGCCAAGAGAAGCTGCATGACTTTATCCATTTTTCTGTTAAATGCTGCCAAATATCCAAACATGACTGGCATGTTTACCACTGCAGGACCTTCATCGACTGCCATGGACGGTGATGATGTTGAAGGTAGAAGGTGTGGAAAGCTGCACTGCTTTCACATTGCTGAGCTAGATGCATTTTCTTATTTAGTATTTTGTTATCAACTATCCAGACTGGTTACAGCAGTAACAAGGTAGCTATTACAGCGCTGTTGCTCTAGATGTCTTTCTAGCATAGATGCTAACATTTACATTCCATATTTCAGTCACTAACCTAACAATTAATAAAACTAATTGTTATATCATATGGTATGGCATGCACTAAATAGAATTTTTTTGTTATATCAGAAAAATTTGGTCATGGAGGTATTCATACAGATTCTGTCTTAATTTTTGCATCGGCAGTGGTTTCTAAGGACAAGGATTGAGAAATGCCAGTGTATATTAGGGTAAGGCATGTTTAGTTTTCAAGTGCTGCAGTCCTAAAAGACATAGGCTGTGTTGCTGTTTTTCCCAAAATAAAAATGATAATTAAAGTTTCGAAAAACTACAATTTAGATATACAGGTGTTTCCATGGAACAGTATTTAGTGCACAAGACCGAGAACTCATTGCAGGACAAGAAATGTTATCACAAAGCATCATTTTGTTTTTGTTTTAGTTTTCTACTTGCATGGCAAATTTGCTACAGCTTCATACGGCCATTCCCTCTCATTTCCCTTTCTAATTCATTGCAAACTCTGCATTTCCAGTTTGCTTACTCCATACTGCGCCATCTTAACCAGTCACATGTCTAGGGACGTTTATATGTGAGAAAAAATGTTTCCATTACACTTTTGTGATAAACTTCTATATTGAAACATCTGAAAAAACATTCTTCATGAAAATGCAAAAACTTTTAATGATAATTGAGCTTTTTCAAAATGTATGTGGGATTTCTATTGAGCTACTTGGGTTTTGCACAAATCTAGGGGTAGTGAAAACGTACAGATGTCTTTTTCCGTTTCAACACACCCAGTTCAAATGTTCAAGCTGCACAAGATGTTGGATGTGGGATAAGAGAAGCCTGTCATGAAAGACTTAACAAGTGTTACAGTATTCCATCGATACTTACTGAAGATTGATTATTTGGTCTGGCATTCACATGGAACATATAAAACCAGTGCATGTTTGGGTTGTTTCTGTTTTCTTCTCTTGAAACATTATTATTGCCTGCCAATGATAAACAATTCATGACTGAGAACCACTATTGTTCAGTATCCATGGGATCTCAGGTTTTAAACAAACTTTGCTTTCCTGTGAGTGCACCCACAGTTTGTTATCAAGTGCAGCAGAATTCTGTCGCCTGCAGCAGGAAAACATAAAACCTGTAAAGTATCAGCTTTTGTGAGCCAGCGTTGCTATTATCTCCCGTAAATGATGTTCTGTCTTGCTGTACGCTACTGCCCAAAGTAGCCGTCAGCAGGGCTCATCAAATGTTCTGCAAGCCTTGTTAGAGGTTTCACTTCTGAAAATAACTTTTATAAAAAAATCTAAAGATAAAGTTTTTTTGGTTTCCAAGTGTTTCCGTAGGATCTAGATGTTTTTTGACAGATCAAACTGGAGAAACTGAGTGATAATTTATCATAGCCAAAGATATGTTGGTCAGCCACATTATTAATAAGCATAAATCACATTTTAATGTCTCCATCTTCTCAAATTTTCAGGCTTGGCTTCTTGGTTCAGAAAAGAATGAGTTTTGCCTTTTATTTTTTAAAAAAAAGAAAGCTGAAGGTAAACCATTATTACAGTTTGTATCTGTCCTTTATCCAAATACTGCAAACGCTTTACTAATGCTGTTTCCAAAGACAAATATGAACTGAAACTGTCATTGCTACAAGCATCTAAAGAGTAATAAAAACAAAAGACTGGGTCTGATTTGAGCTGCAGCTACTGTTAACTTTCAATAATTTGTGCAGATCATATAATTTTTCACGGAGCTGCGGGAGCTCAGCATCTCACACAAAACAGACCCAAACCCGGACACACACCGACCAACAAACACAACAACATGTATGTTTCCAAGGGACAAATGAATTGCTTTGTGTGTGATGAAGCTACTAAAGTCCTTCAGTAACCTCAAAAGTCACATAGCATGGAAGAACAAACGTGTCCCGGCTGCATTCATTATGTCTGCGTCCCCTGTGAACATATTCATTTTCAGTGCTGCCTGCAGTTTTTCAATTTAGTTGTTTTGTGATTTGTTTCCGGACGTCTGTCTATTTAGTTGTTTTGTGGGCTTGTTTTCATGCGTTTCATTAAGTGGGACCATGTTTAACTTTTTAAGCTTCTGTAAATTTAATTATTTTATGTGAATAATAATAAAAGATAATACAAGTAGAACTGTTTCTATCAAAATACTTTTGCTGTTGAGAATTCAAAAACACAAACATGAAATTTGTTGAAGGGTAATTATATGGCTCGCTAGTGATGTAGCTTTGAACCATGAGCCAGCTTGAAGATTAGATGTGTGACTAACAGCCAACTTCTTTGTCATTCTGTTTGTTTAGGGCTAAACCAGTCACATATATGATCTTCTGTTTGTGTCTGCAGACTCCTAACTAGCTCAACTGTTTGCTTATAAGTAAAAGTGTGTTTTTTGTCATCTCGATGGTTAGACACTTTAACACCCACGCATTTACCTTTAGGGTAAAAGTATCAACTGGCCTGTGTCTGCTGCAATTTGGAATTCTCTTTAAAAACACATCTGCGATAAAAAAGAATGTGCTTGTTTATGTGCACGCATGCTTCCACATTTGCATGTAAAGATTTCTCCCGTCTTGAAAGGGGGAAGCGCAACAGAGCTGAGCATACATAGTGGGAGCAAAAGGGCTGCAGTGTAACAGTCCTTCAAGTTCGCTCTGCATGCTTTATGTGTCCAGCAGTAACAATATGCATGCATTCCCACATTCAAAGAGACCAGTGAATATTTGAATAAATTGCTATGTGACAGACTGCGTTTTAGAGAATCAGAATGAATAATGAGCAATGGATTTCTGTCTTGATAAGTTAAGCTGGTTCTGTAATATTTGTCTGTAAAACGGCGAGAGGAGCTAATGCAAGTAAAATAGTGTGGTGAAGAGGGAAACAGCACAAACATACAGGAATGCGGGATAATTTAACACCAAAAACAAACTGACATAAAGTATTTGACAAAAATAAGCTCGGCTAAAATCTCTGAGAACTTTACTAAGACTTAAATATAAGGAACTACAATGATCAGACACAACATTTACACAATCAAATTTATTTGTCTGGTGACTTTTGTAGTGAAAAGTTTCCAAATACAAAAACTGATTCACAATTGCCATACATTTTTTTCATAAATCATTTAAACAACTTCTTTCTAACTCAAACAAAACAAACATTCAATCATTTTTTACGATTTTACAGTAACTTCAGTGTCAGTTGTAATGCCACCCATTACGAAAAACACATTTTTTTTTATTTACTACTTTATTTTACACACAAAAAGGTTCATATAAAATGTTACATAAAACATTAAACAGAAGAGGATAGGCTAAAGACTAAATGCAATACAATGCATGGACAAGAAGCTTGTGTGTGATGTCTCCACATACTTTATTTGTTTCTTGTGAAACTTTTTGTAACAACACAATGATGTTGTTGATAGACATGTCTAATCAACACATACAAGGGTACATGATTTTTTATGAAAGTGTTATTAAAGTAGGACACCAAACTGACAGACATGTGGCTGGCACTGGGCCATATAGTTATACATAAAAACAAGCACAGTACATCATCGTGTGTTACTTGGAGTCTATAGACTGCATGATAATAGACACAGTATACACTGATGTGCAATATAAAAGACACAGTTTGGCTTTGACATTTGGGAACACAGAAAGACTCTCTCTTAAGGATGAACATTATTTTCTATTTAATACATTTGCATATGTCAAAGATTAAATAGACATTAAATAGACATAAATATTGATTTTATTTCATTCCAAAGATTCTTAATATTGTTCAGGTTTGGACTCTGTGGTGGCCAATCCATATGTCAGTGAAGGAAAGCAAATCCATTAATGGAATAACCTGCTCATTCAGTATATTCA
The DNA here is from genome assembly GCA_037177515.1 of Pseudomugil tenellus. Taxonomy (NCBI): domain Eukaryota; kingdom Metazoa; phylum Chordata; class Actinopteri; order Atheriniformes; family Pseudomugilidae; genus Pseudomugil; species Pseudomugil tenellus. The sequence goes on along the minus strand of JBAMHX010000008.1, from coordinate 25,895,985 downwards.
GGTATTCCCACCCATTTATGCTTAATGCCAACGATTTAATCCTTCTTAAACAGACAAATATCCTATTTATGACCATGCCAGATGTGTTTCAACATGATTGTTGTAGAAATGAAAAGCTATGCATCAGTTCCAGTTTTTAACATGTCATCAGAAAAATAATCTGAACAGAATACGGTATCTTTCAGAGTTAAATCTAGATTGCAACATTGTACAACAAGTGAGAAAACTGATCAAAAGAGGAAAATTCAAATTGGTCTTTTGATAAATATGTCATCAGGCTGTGGTATTGCTAAAAAAAAACTCACTACATTAAGTGAAAAATAGGCCATATAAGAAACAATTGTTAGCATCAACCTTGATAATTAAACCTTGGCTATTTTGAGTCAAAATTAGATTGTTTTCCACAGTTGTTTTATCCAGCTGACTGGATACTATAAATGTTTTTAACTGGGTCAGTTTAGGCTCAATTTACAAAGCGATTGTACCTAAAAAAAGAGGGATTATTACCAACTGGCAATGGCTGGACTGCATACAATGGAGACAACAGTATTTGAGAGTGAAATTGCTGGTGAAGCAAGTGTATGCTGATCTGTGTGTGGTGTGTTGTAGTGTGAACTGTGTATGCTCCTAGGCTCCATCCTCCAGTAACAATGCACTTTTGGGGGTATTGAGTTCTAGCTACCAATCTAAAAAGAGACAGACCTCTGGAAATAGGTAGTGGAGGGTGGGAGTGGGTCAAGTGAGCTTCTCCTCATTCTTAAAATGGGAGCACTTAAAAAATGAATAAATTGGAAAAGGAAAAAAAAAACTGTTGTATTATAATGTGTCCCAGATATTCCACTGAAACATCATGAAATTGTGTCAACTCGTAAACAAATGGTTTGATTTGTTTAACTTCCACCAATACACACACAGAAAACCACTCAAAATATGGTAGCAACTGTGGAAGTATTCTCTTCAGATTGCTGTATATGGGACAATTTCAGCTCTGCCATAAAATATTATGATAGTTGCTAATGCTACTACACGCTTAGTGCATGCTAAAGCTAACAGTACACACTTGGAGGAAAGATTATCACTCATTCCATGAGCTATTATAATGTCCATGAATCTGGCCAACTGTTTAAATAAGTCACTGTTACATATTGATTGATTGAAGCGGTTTTTTTCGAACAAACAAAGAAAAATATCAGTTTATGGCCAAAAAAGAAGTAACGATTGCTGTCCGAGAAGAAGCAGGATGAAGTAATAGAGCTTATTTACGTCTGCATAATCATGCTTATCCTTTCTGATAGTTATTATGATAATCACTTATCAATTTCCAACTGAAGAGAAAAACAAACGTCACCGTTGGATATAATCTGATATATTATATATATTTTATATATAATTTGTACATGATCAGGTAACAAATTATATTTAGCTTTATATGTTATTAATACTGTTTGCAACTCCACCAAATCCTAGAGCTTCAGTGTTTTTAATTTCCAGAATAATAAATTTGTATGTTCATAATATCTCACTTTTCATAGGACCCTTTTTTGCTTTTTTTTCCGTTGTAAATACAGTGGTTCCTGGGTACTCTTGTAAGTGTTATCCCAAAGCTCAACAATGTAATTTAAATATGATAAAATCAGTGAGTACAGAATATAAATTGATTTTGTATCTAAGAAATGTTTTGATTAATTTAAAACTGCATTATTTTTAGTGTGACTTCCAGCATTTTTTATAATCACCCCAGGAAATTTCATAACATATACCCTTTTCATTTCTATATCTTGGATCTTTAGTTGTAACTCAATGTCTTTACTACAATTACCAAATCTAGTAAGCTTTATTTTACTTAAGCTAATATTATTTGACAATTGCAGTAAAGACTTTGAGTGTAAATACAGGATGTAGAAATATTAGCTCAGTCTTAGTTGCTGTATACAGTATGTGACACATCTGTAGAGCAATAAAACACAGACAGGTATTAGCCTGTGTTTCCAGCACAAGCTACAGTAATTGTAGCAACTCCAGTTTCTGAGTACCACCATCCTGTTGAGTTTCTCTGCTGCATTACACCTGACTCAAGTCATAATTAAGTCTGATGTGTGTCAGGTGTGTTGCAGCAGGGAAACTCACAACACTTGCAGAACTGTGGCACTCGAGGAACAGAGTTGCCTGTCCCTCGTCTAGTCCTCTGATGACTGATTACACTTGGCTAGGAGTACAGAGACATGTTCTGTTTGAAGAATGCAACCACAGCATTTGCAAATTATGAGTTGTCTATTCACAGAGTGTTTTCTCAGGTTAAGCAAAATAAGATGGATAAAGCGTATCAGAATTTATTTTAGACGGAGAGATGTTTACCCACTTTCCACACCAGCATAATAATGTAAACACACAGGCAGGTTGGAATGGGCACCATGGTTGATTAGCAGAGAAACCCAAGAAGATAATATCAAAGGATAAAAAGAAGAAAAAAGATAAAGGGGCCAGGCAGGGGACATCTTGCAACAGGCAGGATGCAAGATGGATGCCATATTAGCCATCAATAGAGGCTGCATCACTAGAAAAGTTCTGTAGTGGGTTTTTAAGAGCAGTAAAGTAGCTGGGGAAGGGCAAGGGCATGCTAACACTAGCTTGCACTCGCTACTACTAGCTACTGCTAATGTTTTCTTACTGCTTGTGAACATTGTATTCCATATCGGCATTTCATCTGGAAAGTGGCTTGTTTTTCCACTTCAGCTGGTAGATTTGACTCCTCAATAACATAT
>JBAMHX010000008.1:25860486-25886939 GCA_037177515.1 Pseudomugil tenellus | reverse complement strand
TATATATAAGGCTTTGGATTTAAAGTTGCTTTATTAAACGTTTGATTAGATTTTTAAACCAGATAATTGAGCAACTTTCCATACTTTTTTCCCATATTTAAACACTACACAATATTGACCAATAATGTTATGAAATATATGAATTTTATTACATTTGTGACATAATTTCATTTTATTTGTTATTTAACAGGCGCCAGAAAAGAAAGGGAACTTTGTACCAAAGATTAACCTCCCGAAAATAATGTCATTCATTGTTGGTGACTGAAAAGAGGTCTGCAAATTACCTCTGAATGTATTTTAACACCCATCTATATACACTAACACTTTTCCAAAAGACTCAAGCTGATTGTATCAGGATACAAAAAGAAACCATGACCACAGGTTGAAGTGTTGCAGGAGTATTAGAATTATTGTTGGCCCCAGGCTTTTGCATGACAACTTTGATATACTGCTGCAAACATCACTGTGATGTCATAGCATTAAACACCTCTGCAGCCTTGTAAACTATGTATTATAGTTTCAGTACATATAAGCCATATGCACAGTAACTACAGCAGATCTTAAAGATTAAGGGCCCATCATTTGTTCATTGGTTTGTAAGATTAATGTTTTTAATTTTCAAAGGAAAATATTGATCTTTTGGATCACTTTGACAATGGAATATCTCTTGTATTATTAGAGAGATTGCTGTTAAATTAGGCAGACACTCATCTTTGCTTGGAAGAATTATAATCTCTGTGCAGATTCATTGACTTTAGTCTGATGTAATTTTGGCTAGTGCTTTTGTTTTATGAACTGGTACCTCTTGAACCTTGAGTTGTAGTCAGAGTTGCTTAGTGAGTTAATAAGCTTAGTTAAGATTCTGAAATATGCTTGCATTGTTCATTTGGAAAATTTAAAGAAAACATTTTAATTTAAGGGGGAGGAGTTTGGCTAATGTGCCTCTTTTAATGCATCACCTAATTTGGATTTAATTTATGCAATAAAGCCAAACATTTTGCAGAAATTAACTGCAAGCAACCAGTTCAGCAGCTATTTTTCTTCATTTTAGAGCTTTGCTGTTTTAAACTTTATTTTGAATGTATTTAAATACATAAAGTAAAAAGTTAGTTGGATGGCAGCATATGTTGCTCCAAAACCTCCATGTGTGTCCACATAAAGCACAGATGTTATCCTTGTGCACTGAGGCATTACATTTTATCATAGGTGTTAACTTTTTTTTCCTAATAAGCCAAATGACCCCTCACTTCTTTATTCCACAGACGGCAAAGTCTAAAGTTACACAAATAATTTCAAAGGTTACCAATATCAGTATCCAAATCATTTACAAGGATCCCTGTCAAAGTAATTTTATCAATTCAATAAAAAATTGCTAACAGCTCTGCCAGTGAGGGAGCTAAACCCAAGGTGCGTGTAGAGAATCTTTTTTTTTTTTAGATCTCTAGGTGTCAGTACTGTTTAGCTATACATTAAAACTAGGATGTGCTTCTGTGATACCTGCACATGTTACATCAGTTACTCAGGCTGTCCATCAGATTAAATCATCATTTCATGTGCTGGATCACAGTTATATTCAGGGAATATTTCAAAATTAAGAATGAAAAGTAAAACATTAATTGTGTATTTATGAGTAAGTATAAAAAAATTAAATCTAACGTGAGACCTTTTTGTCACAAATTCAGTAAAAATATTTTGAACCTTGGCTTAAAATATTATCCCCCCCATTAAAGCTAAAATGACCCTAGCATGACCTAGAATGAGAAAACGAGCCTTGCATAGACCATGTCAGTGTGTCAGTTACATGTACCATGCTTACAGATTTCCAATAGTTACATAAAACCCCATCTTGTCCTTGAACTTGTTAGGTGCAGACCTGCGCATGAGCTGACCCATCAGCCAATCGCTACATTTCAAAAACTGACTCATTATGCAACCATCTCATCCTAGACAGGTGGACCAGTCATGTCACAGTCAATCTACTCCCCCAAGACTTTAACAAGCTAAAGCGGGCAGACAGGCCATTTCACAAACTGACCCATCTCCCTCTCCACCAAAAACTAGTTCTGGACACAAGTACGTGTGGGAGCTTGTGCACATTTTTGTGTGCGTTCATGCCTGCTCACATACTGTATGAGCAAACACAGTGAGATTTCCTTCGCCTTAGGACACTTACATAAGCCTGTCAGAGCAAGGCGAGTGATGAGATGGTAGAGAGGCCAGAAAGCAAGGTGAAAGACTAAGAGACAGCATTTCTGTGGGTGTGCACTCTATCTAGTTGTATTTGTGTGTATGCATATGTCCCTCTGCTATAGTGTGTCTGGGTATATGGGTAGGTGGGTTGCTGGGGGGTAATTAAATGTATTTTTGTCAGCTAACTAGCTCTGGCTCCCATATCAGACATGGGGAATTGCAGAAGTAGAAAGAAACCAGATGGGTCATGGCCAACAGGGGTGTTGGAGTATGTGAATTTATGTGCAGGTGGGTGGGTTGCAGAGAATGAGACAGCTCTAATTCCCAGATGCTGGCCCTTGGGGTGCTTGAGGTGGAATTGAACATAGTCTGGAAAGGACAGCTTTGACAGCCTCCCTAAATACACCCAATAATGTTTTTACCACGCTGGACTGAGAGGGATCTAAACCAGGACTGGATGTAGATTACTGACCAAGAAGCCTTTGCACGCTATGTGATCATTAACCCTTCGACTCCCATGGTGGCCATTTTCCTCAAGGTAATAAGCTTCTAGTTAAAAAAAAAGTAATTTTGTAAAATGTAAAACCAATTTAAGTTAACCTGTCTTTGTTTTTCTTCCTTGTTAGTCAGAATAGATGTGTAGTATAGTGTCTATAAGCATGTTAAGTCACCACCCTGCTTAATTAATTCACATCTGTTTGCAAACTTTACAGTTTCAACCTGACTTCACATTTTTGACTTGCATTGGAAATGTACCATCATCATAAGGTGTCATGTTACATAAATAACAGAGTTGACCTTAACTGTATATGTCCCAAGAAACTTCCAGAATTTATTTCAGTAACCTGTAATGGGTGTAAGTTTGAGCTGCTGCCTCATTGGAACTGTGTTTTTGTCCTTTTGTCCTACAGTCCCTTAAGTCTCCCGAACTTCTTTATGTCTTAAATTCTGACCACTTGACTCATTATGTGGATCGTCTTGTCTCAACCTCACAAAGTAATCTGTTGCCAGTAAAAGTAAGAAAAAAAGAAAAAAAAAAACCTAGGAAAATCTAAAAAAAAAAAAAAAAAAAAAAAAAAAAACATCAAAGAAATCCTTTTTCAAGGCTGCATGGAGTTCATTTCTACCCACATTCATGTATCAACACTGCAGCTGTAGGATTTTTCTCTTGTAGTCTTCTGGATTAGGTCAATATTCCCTGGTACTGGTTTGAGCAAGCCATGTTCATAAAACGACTAGTGCAGAGGTTCTTATTCCTGTTTTCTATAAGAGCATATATTGGCCTCAAGAAAGCAAGATAGTGACCATTAAAGTTATATCCAATAAGCTGAGAAAGTAACTGAATATAAGAAAATCGATCTGACCGATCAGTGAGTTTGTTATCTGAACTTTTCAGCAGGAGGCATGTTGTCAGCTGGGCGTGACTGCTGCCTGCTAATAGCTCCGACCACCGTGCTCCCTGCAGGAGTTTGTGCACTTAGCACACAAAATGATTTTTAAATTGATGTCAGCCATCCATCAAACTTCAGATAAGGCACAAAACAAGTCAACCCCCAAATTGTAAGAGCATCGGAGCATAACTGGGATTAGTAGACTATCTGTAATATAATTACTGGATGTCAAATTGGATTCCCTTGTTGCCAAGTAATGCAAGTCCCCCCCTACCGCCCCTCATCGAGAGGGGTTTTAATCGCGACAGCTACACTGTTTGGTTAAAACTGGGTTGGGGCACGACAATTTTATCATCACATGACAAAGATTCGATAATAGCCTTCAAGTATTTTGTCACTAAAGTTGTCTGAGAGGAAACTAGATTCTTAACAGAAACTAGATTCTTCTTAAAAATGGGTTCCTGGGGCTGGAGAGGACTTCCACAAGAATGTGCCCCTAAGTGCACGTTTTTTTATATGCACACAGGTAACTAAACAGAAAATACTGGCTTGAAAAATCAACTGTCTTCATTGACTCGTTTTAAATAAAATAATATAAGTTTGTTTGTGGTTCAAAGTAGCCTTTCAATACCATAAAAATGGAGAAAAACAGATAAACTTAACTTGAATTTCAATTGCAGTGCAACATTTCCTCAGATACATTCTGCACTTTACAGCAATCCCATGCAGATATTCTTTTGGGCAAGAACTAGAACCATTGACACAGTGATATCATTGCCCAACCTAATACCAGCACAACTTCCGTTATCACTGATGTGTGTGGTTGGATGCTTCCTAATTAGGAAACTTAAGTGCAAAATTAGCCAAGCATTAGACATGGCGAGTCAGCCCAGAGAATTACACAGAACCATCTGTGCATCAAAAAGATCAGCACTCATGTGGAAACCAATGACATTGTCATCACTTGGTTGCCTCTGGTGAAGAGTTGGAAGAAAGTCTTCTCGATAGTCACCTGCTGAGGACCAGTTGCTTCACCTTCGTTCCGACTCTGCATTAATAAACTTGTAATTTTTAGTGAAATTAGTTGGAAGGATCTTAGCAGTCTTTCCTCAAATGTTGGACCACACAATTCCAGGTTTCACCTCTGCCAATGTTCTTACCTCCCTGTAAGGTCTGCTGGTCTCTGAGCCTTCTTACAAAAGTTATTTCCAAACAGTATTAAAAAACATAATTTCATAACTTTTGCAAATTGCAAAGTTAATTTGCATGCTGCAAGGTTCTTCAGTTTTTCCCATGGCTTGTGAGAATTATTTAATAAAGGGATAACATAAAACAAAATGATTTACCTGCCTGAAATGCAGCAAGGTGCAGCTTCAAGATTTTTGGAGCCCACTTCATCTTCACCATTTCATACTTTATGGGTTCAACATGTCTTTTGCTGTTCTGCTACAGTATGTAAAAGATTCATAGGAGACCTATACTGAGCAACCAGTCATACTGACATTCACTTAGGTCATATGTGATAGTGTATGTGTGTGTCTGTAGCTGGTGAGGGAGCAGCCGCTGGCTCTTTATTCCTGCTTCACAGAGTGGCATTTTGTTTAAAATATCCAGGCAAGGAAGAGTACTGATTTCAAATTCAACAATCTAGCCCATCCACTGTATGTTGTGATGCATAAATTGACTTGATTTTATGGTTTTCAGCTATCTTTCTTGGACTTGCAACTAAAACTCACAGAAAAAATAAATAAAGAGCATAGCTTTGCAAAAGGCTACAGAGCAGCATTTGATTTATACATTGCATTTCCTGCCGTCTTCAACACAATAATAGAGAAAAGACAGCAGGATACTTGACACCTCAAACCATGCATAGAGGCTGTCAAGAATTCATGCATGGGTATTTTATACCTCCAATCACCATTTAAAGTCCCGTTGTCTTGACTGTGAATTGTTTCTGGGCGCTGGACAGCCACAGATGGGTCCGCTGTGGGGTTCTGCTGGTGATTCATATTAATGGACTTGACCCCAATCCCTCTTTTCCTTTTTCCTCTTTCAGTCTTCTACCCCCTGTTCCTCCCACTGCTAACTCTCTTTCTCATCCCTTCAAAATACCCAGGAGACAGATGGACCAACACGCAACTTCACACCATTAAGCTTTTCAAGGCTGCTAAAATAGTGTGTTGAATAGGTGAAGTGAGTTAGTCGGGAAACAAAGGCTGTGTGTGTAGCTTTGCATGTGTGACAAAGAGGGAGAGGGAACGATCAGACACACACCGTATATAAAATATGTCTTGGGCATGCTTTGCGTATAGTGTGTGCATGTGTGGTTTTGTGAACCGGGGGTCCACGGAGAGAGGCTAGTAGACAGGGGAATGTGGGGAGTAAATGAAGGACTTAGCGCTCTACACGACTGACTGGTCAAATATATGATGCTACCTTGAGCTTTCCTGGCTCCAGTCAGACACTCCTGCTCCTCCAGTAATAGAGACTGAGTGCTGCTCCATCGCAAGCTAAAAACTCATAGCCCAGCTTGAAATGTCTTGAAGAATATAGATTATTATGTTTCTTTTTTTTTTTTATCAAAATTAACAGTAAATAGAAAGCAGGAGATGTTGCAAGTGTAAGGATGGGCAAAGAGGAATGTGCTGCACATAACATTTAATTCCATTTAGAAAGAAATATTTTCAATGTCCTCATCAACAAGTGTTGTAGCTCAAAAATTCAATGCTGCCCGGATTGAAAGGGCCACTCTTGATCCAGGTGTTTTAATTGTTTATCCTAAAGCTACTGCAGTTAGAAATCGGTTAGAAACAATTGTGTACTGGCTATACAAGCAAACCTGCTGATAAACATCTCCTGTCTAATATGGGACACTCATTTTAGGTCCCCACAAATAACAGTAACCTAAAGCGCACCCTCCTGTCAAAGATAAAAAGACAATTAACAGCAATATTTGTTAAAGCTGCAAACAATTACATATTTTTATATATATTTATTGGTAAAACATATCAGAGAATCTGCAACTTTTCTATCTGAAAACCCATGTGAGAAGTGGGGACATCCTGTTTCTCAACAGTACTCAAAACCAACTTGCCGCATTTCGTTTTTTCAAAGCGAAGTTATTATCATTTCCAATCACCAGGATGTCTTGATAACCTTCGGAAAACACAAACTGTTTCTCCGTTTCCTTTAGTGTTTAACTAACCCACCACCACAACGCTACCTGTGGCTCCAGTGGTTAACAAGCCAAACATGAGGCAGAGCCTTCAGCTTTCCGTCAAACTGAATCCAGCTTATAGTTTTTGTTTAAGCAGCCTCTTACACCTACTTCTACAATTACACTTAAATCTTGCCTCTTTTACAAGGGGTATAGTAGTATCTGGCTCAGTAAGTTGTTCCTTTGTCCAGGCAGCCGATGACCTGCAGTGACAGTCTTCTCATCTGCCACCGGTTTGTTAAAATCTTCCCTTTCCCAAGCCATGTTATTTTTGTGACACATGTTTATTAAGCATTATTTTTCCAGTTCTTTCCTTTTTTCTGTTCCCAAACCTTAGGCGGTCTTGGCAGATGGCTATCCTCCATGAGTCTCCCCAATGTTGTCACAAGCATGTGGTGGAGGTCTCTTACTACTTCAATAAAAGTCACATAAAAGCCTCATAATTAACGTACCTAATTTAAAAATATAGTTTACATCGTTTACAACATTACAGGTAGGATAATTCAAATAAAAGTATAATGATGGGATACTTCTATTCTTCTTTTGTTTCCTTCCTCTAACAGTAAGACTTACAAAAGCACTGTCCATCTCAGGACATCAGCATATATATGCTTCCCTGTATCAAGCATCCATAAATGAGATGTACAGTAATCAAATAACAGCAGATAAAAAATGCTTTTATTGGAAAAAGGATGAAAAATGGAAAAAAAAGGAACTAATGTTTTTTCACATGGGATAGAGGTGTTCTTTTACAGGCAAAACAAGATAGAAGGTTGAGATATGTAGTTAATTCATAAGTGGTTAAACTGCAAGGCAGTCACTTGTAAAATTATATTTTTACATTTTCATTACCTTAATATAACTAGCTACCAACTTAGCTAAGTTTAAGGGTTAAGGTCAATCCAGACACATTGAGGAAAAAAGGCAAACTAAGCAGCAAGAAAGCGATTTGTAAATCTAAATAATCAAAATGAATTACCCACTGTCTGAAAGCATTACATCCATGTAAAAAAGATATACGCACACACACACACCAGTATACATGTATTTAGAAAGTGGTGTTTGAATAGATTTTGGACAGAGCAAGGATGTTTCTTTCTTTCCATGATGAAGTGCTGTCTTGTTCTTAAGAACCCTTTTTACACAAACACTTGTCTTTATCAGTGTTTGAGTGAGTTCTCTAGTGCACACACTTAACTTCAAGGTGGCCAAGATCCCTGAAAAGCCATGAATAATGACTGAAAAGACTAATTTCCCCTGAGTCACAGAACTTCAAATGCAAACCAGAGTAAATGTTTTTCTCCTTAAAATGGGAAGTCTCCTTGTATGTGGAGATGATACTCTGAACTCTGATATTGGACTTTATGACTGTTTCTTTGGAAAAGGTGGTAAAATCAGCTGTCATTCTGGTGCAATGGCTGCAGTAATGCTGCAATTGTTTTGAATCACCACTGACAGGGAGCAGAGTCTGACTTTAATTTCCCATAACACTCAATTCTTAGTGCCGACCCTCACCTGTGGCCACGGGTTCTTTACAGTAAATGATCAAATAAAATCCTGGACACGTGTTGCCAATATTAGTTTCATCCTTTGGGCAAACCACCTCATTCACCAGGACAGCCAAATGATTTTAGGCCAGCCCGGAAAGGAAACTGCACATCTGTCACGCCAGAGTTTTAGGTGATCAAGAGACCTGGCAGCAACACCTACTGAGATGGTTGCTGTGGGGATGAACAGGCTGTGGGCAACTGCTGGGAAGCAATCCCTAAGGCAGAACCAGGACATGTTCAAGAAACCTCATGTTCCATCTGGTTCCAGGACTGTGTGAAACCTCCCAGAGAGCAGCTGAAAGAAGAGTGTGCTCTGCTTTCATCTGGGTTTAAATGAGGTTGAGAAACTAGGTGCTTCAATTGGAAGGTGTCACTCTACTAACGGAAAAATCACACACACAATATGTTAAAGCCTTACATCTTTCAGAAACACTTCATCAGTCTGACATAAATAAATAAAACTCATAATGTCGTGTCGTGCATGTTCTGTAGCTGAAGGTTCTAAAGCATTACATCTTGGTGCTAACATTTGGGTCTGACATCAGAGAATGAATGTGAGCATTGATGTAAGCTGCACCGCATGAGGTCCACTGGTTTTAGATAACTTTAATTGCCACTGGAGTCATGCACGACAGCTGCTGCACCAAGTGTTGACCCTGTTGAGGGAAATAAATACATCTCTTGCATGGAACTGTCCACCATCCAAATATAAACCCCTCAAGATACCACTTAAGTTACCAACCACACAAAAGCAATTATAACCTTCCATCAATATATCAATATATTCATGCATGCTCACCTGAACGTCACACACTTACAAAGACGCAAAGACACTCTTAGCCCTGCTTTTATTGAACAAGAATCCAATTACTTAACCCTGCTTGAAGTTCCATACCCTCTGCACTCCTCCACCTTGACGAGGCTGCGTTAATATCTGCTGACAGCCGATGTCCACCATTCACACCCGCGCACACACGCACCTCAGAGGCATACAGCTGATCCCCGTAAGAGTCTGATTAAATGAAAAGTGTGATGCCCATTTCTCCATCCCAGGGTCAATGAATACCAATGAGAGACATATCACAGCCTTTGGTTATGTGTGCGCGAGCATGTGTGTGCGAGTGCATGAATGACAAAGAGACGGAGGAGGAACTTTCACTTTGATGCATTCCCACAGTACAGAACATGCAGCTGTGGATTTATTTTCAACGTCTTTTTTTATCTTTTCGGTTCATATGTCTCTATGACATCTGGCTTTTTATTGTTCCCAGTCCATAGATCACTTATTAAGCCAAGTAATGAGGAGGTCATGCATAATTTCATTTGCTCTAGCAGTACCTGGGGACATTTTCTTACTTCACTAAAATCTATGATAGTTTCCTTTTGGAAAGCCATAACTCTCTTTCAGCAGCAGGCACTCGGGTCACAGATGCTAAATGGGCCATCTATAGATTCCTGGTGGAAGGAGAATATTGTGTTGAGTCATTTCAAAGCCCTTATTGAGGCAATTTGACTCCATGTGGTTTCATTTGCTTCCGGTGATATATTAGATAAGAGGAGCAAAGTCTCGAATCATTCCTGTAACTTTTGCTCCTTTGCAGGCATTTCTCCCACACCAAGTGAAAGGCAGCACAAGACGGATGCTATTTAAGAAAAATGACTTCTGTTAGGCAAATCGAATATCAATATTATTGTCCAAGAGATATTCTTGCCAGCGGTGGCCCACTGGGATTTGCAATGATTACTGGCAAATACAATTATGTCCAGAACAACGGGGCTCCGGCCAGAGCACAATTTTGATCACAGCAGTCTTGCACTCTGTTTTCCAGTTCAGTAGTCACAATATAAACTCGTTTTCAAAAGATATCTGCAGGCACCATTATTTAGTCATTGCTTTAACTACCACCAACCGTATTGTTTGCATTGGATAGAAAGCAGTATTCACACAATCATTTTCCATAGTTTGTTTTGCTTTATTTACTTTATGTTTATATAATGCATGTGATAACCCCATGCCGCTTGCAGCCACGTTGCCTGACTGACTTTCATATGGAAAAATATCAAATCACGGTAAACAAATAAGATCAGCATGCTGTTCCTGAAAAATTAATGTCCTTGGAGGCGCTTCATGTATGACAATCAAGAGACATTGAGAACGGGGAAATGTGGAAGGCTGTATCTATGATATGCCACATGTGTCTCCCTGTCAGCTTGAAAGGTGTGCCACCATTGGTCCGTTGTCCTGCAGGGATGGTAACTGAGCTTATCAGTCTGTTACAAATCAGCCAGAGAACATCTCTCCCTTTTCTCTGCTTTTGCTCACCGTGATCACTCGAGGGGATTGAAGCGCTAAGAACACAGCACAAATCTGCACAGCCTTCTTTGCCTGCCGTCTGCCTCTGACAACCCCCCCCACCCCCACCACCCACCCATCCGCCTTCTTTTTCCTAAGAAAAGTATGGTGTCTTCTGTCAAACTGACTGCCGCTTTTAGCACCTGACCCATGATTAGTCATATAGGGTTTTATATGATCTAAATAGACTCAGAGATTAAATGCTAAAGTCTCCTCTCCTTTGTCACCATTTTTACTTTTGACTTGACTGAAGTAAATATACAACATGATAGACTGGGTTTCGATTTCACTGAAATTACCTAAATGTATGATGAAAGAAAAACAAAAAAACTAAATAGAGTTGGGCAAAAAAAAGAAAAAAAAACAGCTCAGGGGAATATAAATTGTGTTCATGGGTAAAATGTATTTAATGATGTATTTTTTCTTTTTCATCGGGATAATTGGCCACATCAAAGAAACAGATAAGAGGCAAAGACACCAATTTCTCTACTGACAGCGGCCTCAGAGGACCTTAATGCAGCCTCAAGGAATCAAGCAGTTTGTGTTGAGGAAAGCAAAAAAGCTGGAACCTAACTGTAATTTTATCTTAAAATGCAATATTCCTGTATCTAAAAACCTAATTTAATGACATAAGTCATCCGTGGTTTATATTTAAGCCTTATTTACCCCGATCATACATAATTCACACAAAGTTGCAGCTTTATCTCCAGTCTGAGCCAGCATTTTCCCCTTTTCCCCATGCTTCATCTTTCTACCAACGGCTGTTTGGTTAGCTTTAGGCTCCACCACCTAATTAAAGTTGAGGAATTAAAAACTAGATTATAAAATGTGGAGGCTTAACTTAACATTTTAAAACCAGAGGTCCTACAACTGAAGGACTTTAAGAACATATGGCAAACCTTCCAAAATAACCATTTTTTTTTTTTTTTTTTTTTTTTTTTTTTTTTGTTAATGAAAAATCGTCATATGTTATCTTCATATATTCTTGTTTAGTAACACTAAACATGTTAAAGTGACCCCTGTACTGTCATTAGTTTCCATTGAAAATGACCCATGTGGTTGCAATTTTGTACAAATTTTATTATGGATATTACATTTTCAAGCTAAATATAAGAAAACAGTCACAGGTCTCAACAGGTTAAAGATTACAGTTCATATATCATATGACAAAGACCACCACAAACTGTAACTGTTTCCATCTTACCGTACATTTATAGTGAATCCCACCGTAAATCAGTCTTATAAATGGAATACAGGTTGATCCACACTGCAATAGCATGTAGTTAGCAAAGGCTTGTCAACAAAACATGTCAACATACAGTTTTTACAACAGACATGTTTTCCATGTGTTAAACTAGCCAAAGAGCTTTATAGAGAAGAAAAAGAGAAGAATAGTACAATGAGCAAATCCAAGGGGTTAAGTTAGAAGTTAAAAGTACATAGCCAGTGTTGGAATTCCTTTTCATTGGTTGGTGTTGTGAAATACATAAAATTGTCCCAAAAACAATTATTTTTTCATGCACATTTTAATATCAATAGCTGAAAATGCATGCCACTTGAAAGCTGCTGTACGGAAAACAGCAGCTTTGCCATTTCAAAATTTAAAACTACACCATTGTTTTTTGGACATGATTCATTTTAACAATTACATTTTTGGCGAGACTGGGATCCCAACCCCATCAGAAAATCAGGTGCCAACTGTAAAACCAGAATTGTCTTTCATTTGAAAGCAATTAGTTTCTGTGTGGATGTGAGTGTGCATGTATGTGGGGTGTAGATGTGCTCTGGTGTACAGAAGCAGCTATCTTCAGCTGTAGCTTTATTTTCATTTTTCTACACTTGTTATTGGCTGCAACACAGTCCCAAAGCATGATAGATATTTCACTCTGACATCTTTTATTAACAGTTGGAAGTGTGTTGAATTTATTAAATTTTTTGTTTCTCTCAAACTTTACTGATTAAATTTCGGGGTAAAGGCACAAATAGTTTGGGTCTGCTGAGGTTTCAGTAGATGTAACTACACAACAGAGCAGTGCCCCTCCAGTAGTCTGATAAAGTTTCCTGCAGGTCTATGATCTTCTATGATCAATTGGGAGTTTTCAACTAAACACTTTCCACAATAGTTTTTTCTTGCATATATGAGCTCAACTGGTTTTCTTAAAATAATCTGGATAAATGGTCAAATTAAAATAATTGAAATAGTTGCTAAAGTATCAAACAGGTAGAGATTAAGAGTGCTAAGAGGAGACAACTGCTGACAGTTTGGACTTTAAAAAATCTTGGGAAAAAAAAATGCTGAAATTTGGACCAAATGGCCTTTCGTATTGCTGTATTACTCACAAAATAGGAATATTCAACACAAAATATTCAAAATGATCATGTTACACTGATATTGTATGGTTGTAGAACATTTAAGTAAAATAATTTACAGAAATTCCTTCATTTCAGACAATCAAAACAAAAAACCCACAACAACAGTGGTATATCACAAAAAAATGTCAATGCTTTAATAACACATCATGTGTAATGTGGTCCAAAGGTCTAAGCTGTAATAAATCAGAACATTTAGTGGTCGATTTTTGGTTCAGACATTTTGATTTGTTTAGTTTTATGTTAAACACTGAACAGTTTTCCACTTGCATTCACAGCTTTACAGAAAATGAAATAAAGCTCAGCTGAAAATCATTTTAACTTCATTCTGACATCATTCAACACACATTTTGTAAGCAGTGTACAGTCTTAACAGGCTAGAAGTGTATAAAGAGCTCAGATTTCAAAAGGATGTAAAAAGCAACACTTGGATTCATATAAGAGACACTAATCTCTAAAAGCATTGTGGTTTCAGCTTTAATTTTACTTCATGTTAATGACTGTATGACTGAATTTGACCAGAAGCAGGTTTTCCATCTCTGGTGCTGCTGCAGGAAGTTTGTGGTTACGCTTCCTGTTTGCTCCATCTCCAAAAACAGTTTAAGCGTTCTATATTTCCACATTTCTGAGACTCATAATGGAATTACACAAACACCACACTGGCAATCAAGTTAGTGAATGATCTAATACCCAAAAATTATGCCATTTTGACTTTCACTGCACTTAATGCTGTAAGTGTGCAGACAGCAGCATGAGCAAGGTATTTAGGAACTTTTTCACCTTTCTCTCTCTCTCACACACACACACATCTTGAAGATACAGTTCAGTTTACATTCGTGGTATTGAATTCATAATTGCTTGTTGGCCATATAACTTCCTGCATAATGAAATGTGTTCATAATAATCAATAAAGGAAATAGAGCAGGTCCATTTAAATGTTGCTGCAATAGGAGAAACACATCAAGCTGAACTGGTGTTTTCTGGTTGCAGTGTGTCACCGTACCAGTGAGAGCAGCAAGTGGAAGAGAAGTGAAGCAAATTCAATTTAAAATTTCTTCACTTGAGGACAGCTATCCTTCTTTTCAGAGTGATGACACACAGGAAGCGAGGAAGGATGGATGTCAGTCTGTGGCGCTGGAAACCCTTCTGGCTCTTAGGTGCCCAGTGGTTCAATCTTCCAATCCAGCTGAAGCTGGATTGTGCATACTCTCATTTAGTCAGGACAATTTGTCTTCCCTTTAAAGCCCAACCTGCTCCAAAGATGTAATTCCATAAAAGCATGCAATCAATACACTAGAAACCGTACTCATCTATCATTTTTGGAAAAAAAGAAAGCAAATAAAGAATATTGTGCATGTTTGTGTAAGTGTAGGTGCATGCAAGCGGGTGCGTGCTCATGCCCCGGTCCAAATGTTGCAAATCAGCCAGAGTAAGACAGGTCAAAGTGCTGGCTGTGTCGGGAGTGTTGGCACACACAGGTGCACATTAGGGCTCCGTCCACTGGATGGCACTGTTAAGAGTTCTTTTCCTTTTTTCAAAAAAAGCAAAGGCAACAATCAATTCATGTGTGGTGTACTGTGTCAAAAACAAGGAAATATTAATTTCTTTGCACATGGAAACCTAAAACATTTCCAGGAAAGATATAAATACACTATCCACGCACACACAGACTCATGAACTAGCAACCACACATAAACTCTCATTAATCTCTTCTGTAACAGGACTCTATCCTCCGGCAGCAAAATTACAGTAAATGGTGATGCTTATCTACAAGCAGCCCTGCCCTTGAAATAGGTGCTGTTCCATTCCCAGTTAATTCCACAGCCATTAAATGGTTGGCACATTTTTCACAGGTATATAAATTGCTTTAAGCTGCAGCTTACTCTCAGCACATTGAAATACAAACACGGATGTTCTCCCCTTTTTATCTCGCTCTTCTCTCTGTCTCCTTAATATGTCCAAACTACACAACCACCACCTCACTCCACCCTCTTCCTGCCACCCCTCCCATCTCCTCACAAGTGAAACAAGCATGGATTGACTTCTCGCTTGAAGCAAGGTTGAGGTAATGGCTTATTAGCAGCCACTAAACACCAGTCATTTCCATTTAAGTTAACACTCCAATCTTGTTCATAATCATCAATACATGAACAGAGCTGGAAATCAATGATACAGTTTAACAGGGTGTCCCCTATGAGGTGCTGGATATATATCTGATCAAGGAGGTGGGTGAACGATGATTAAAACCAGATATATATGAAGATACGTTAACAGACAAAATCATCAGTGCATGCCTTTAGAAAAAAGTGTTTTACCTTTAACCTTTATTAAAATTATATTTATGTGTAGAATTACTCTAATGCAATGAGAGCAATGCCCCTAAAGTCCCGTGTTAAAATGTCCGAGCTGAAATAAACATGCTTACCGAGTGGCTCCAACAACTTTTTTTCGGTTTAATAGGTACAATTTTCTGTCATGTACACTCTGGGGGGAGGTGAATTTTTTCTAACTCTTTGATTTCGATGTTATTTTAATATTACATTTAGAAGCGTTTCTTTTTGATTGATGTGTGTTAAAGCGCTATCACTGGTTACAGCTGCGTACTTCCTGCTGGCACCACTGTGACGAAGCACTCTCAGCTCTACCTTTTCATCAATTTTTGGATTTTCCGATAATGACGACACCAAGATGCCGACGGTAGGACCCGCCTATTGGCCTCAAATCCACTCTTCAGAAACCTATGGGAAACGTGAATTACGCGCTGTCCAGTAACTTATACAGTCACTGGTTAAGTAGACAGCCTGAACATAGGCCCTGGTGGGTGAAATGGGATGGTCATGTGACTGAGTTTTAACAATCCCACTCACATGGAGTCAAAGCCATTATTGAATGCTAAATATAGGCCAAACAAAACTTTGGGCCATATTTCTAAGGCTTTTTACTATCTGGTGTATGTTCTATGTTCTACAGTTGGTTCCAGTGAGGAAAAGTCTATTACTTTCTAGATCTGAATTTTTTTTTCCAAAGGGGATGCAAATTAATCTCAGATTAGAAGGTAGTGTGGTAGAAGCTCAAGCTACCACAAGCTAGCTTCCATGCTTTCATTTCATGTAAAAGATAATTCAAAGTGCTTTACAAAAACAGGTTTGTGTTTGTATCCCAAAACAGCAACGTTCTGTTCCTAAACTTTAAGTTAAATCAGTTCCAACAAGAAGATTTGGAAAGTGCAGCGGCTCCTTGTTTGAACTCCTTGTTATCTGCAATCTCTCCTCTTCTTGCCTTTTGTAGAATTCCTGCAGTGAAGCTGTGACTTATCAGTGGGCAATGTTGTAGTCAGACCTGGGAGCCAGGACCATATCTGTCCCGGGCTTTGCTGCTTGGGAGACCCTAGAGAGAGATCGGGGCAGCTTTGCCAACGTGTTGCGAAGAACGGAGTGCATATGGGTGCTACTGCCTCTATGGAAAGCCCATGAGTGCTCACTGACAGTTGGCCAATCGTCATCGTCATTTTGTTGCCGACATAGTTTTACCATGAGGTTTTCTGCTGAGCACTGCATGTAGCCTTTTTATTTGTACCTGCTCTACTTGTTCAACTCAAGTTTACTCTACTCTACTGGTTTTCTATTATAATTTGAGACTCTCCGATGTGTAGGGGTGCAGCATCTAGGGGGATCTAAATCAGCATCTTGTCAATATCAGAAATTAACTATTTTTGTCTAAAAGATGTCCAGAGTGAAGTAAATTTGAGAAGAGGTTATTCACCCTTAAAATATTATATAAAATTACAACACAATCACGTAACATTTCAAAAGTATGTAGGCGACATAGTGCAAAAATTCATACAAAGCAGACTGCCGTGATCAGAGCTCTGTGATCGGAGATAATATGAACCTGTCGCCGTGATCAGAGTTGCAGAGAATACATCAGTGTTTGTTCTGAAGCTGTTGCCTGGACAGCTATTTATGCCCAAAGCTATGGGCAGATGACTACTCCAGCCTCACGATTTGAGCCTGACTCTCCCCGCTTGGAACCTCAACGAAGTAGGTTCTGCAAAAATTTGTACTGGGTCCAAAAAATATCTAACAGAAAAACCCTGAAACCTCGTAGTGCTGAGAAAAGCTGATCAGGGCCTTAAGTGTGTCATGAGTCAAACTTCCCTCTACCTTTAATCCCCGTTCACCTAGTCAGCAAACAAACATGCAATGTGCACACACACTCACCAAGATATCTATGTTTTGTGGAACATGTTGAAGTAACTTATAACATTTATGTAATTACATTTAGAAGAAAAGGGAGGGTTGAGAGAACAGAGAACAAGCTGCGATTCATATGAACGTGCAAGAATTTGTAGATGAGATATTCAAATCACACATGTCAATCCAGACCTGCACCCTCACGGATGAGGAGATAAAATACTCCTTTTCTTTTGTACTCTCACATTATTGCACACATTCATCCTTTCTTTCTCTTCTTGTGCCCACAGCCAGAGAGCAGCTGGCTAGTTATTTGTGACCTGCCAGTCTGAGGGCGTAACAAGGTTTCAGTGCAATTAAGAATACACTTTCCAGGTACCTATGCAACAAATCATGCACCCAAGTTCCTACACACACACTTGGTCACAAACACACAAACTTTGCCCGAGCAGTCACACAAATCAAACAGTACACAAATGGCAACATGAAATAACTAATCATTGTTGGAGGAGAAATATAAAGGCAATTATTAATCGATTGCATTTGTGTTGGGCTGAAAGGGCCGCAAACAGTCCCATTCTTTAGAAGAAATATTTGCTGTGGCAGCACAGCTCAGCTGGCATAATCACAGTCTATTATGTGAGCTGATTTGAAAGTAAGAAGCAAAGTGGTCAAATACATCACAGGCGGCCATTATTGTGTCAATTCACAGGCAGAAAAACAATCCATTTTAGGCAATAAATTACAAACACGCGCTAAGCAATGTGAAAGCTTCTCAGCGTGTCGATTTAGCAGGTTCAGGGGAGATGCCTGACAGGTGGGAAGAATGTGTTGAGGTTTAACAGGGAAATGGTACACTGTCACGCTGGAATTACAACCTGGCGTTTTCCTGTCCAGTATATTCTTCAAACCAAGATGCAGTAAATTGAAACCAGAAGGCTAATTTGCAATCATTAGCTCTTCTTTGGACAAAGTTTGACAGCCATGTTGGTTTTATTTTATTGGGATTAAAGGGAACAGATCTAGCTTCCTTTAGCTGACATGGGTTGGAAGTTTGTCAGATCACTTGACACAATCTCCACTGCTACTTTTGAGTTTGAGAAACATAGGAGGAAAAAGGTTTGGCATCTAACGCAGCTGAGCTTTACTAATATTTAAAACTTGTATCTTAACCAACAATGATGTAGTAATATGACAAATATGCAATCTCCTTCTATGAAAAGTTGATTCTGGAAAAGGGTTGAAACTTTAATTTGATTGGCACACCACTTGACCAATCACATCTGGAAAGACTAAAATCATATCATTATTAGTTCTCCTGTCACATAAAATTATCTTTACAGAACATTTTAATTAAAAACACATTTAAGCACAGTCTGCATTAAACACCACAAAATGTTTGTTAGGACATGGTATACTGGGACACCAATTCTGTTGATGCACACATCCAAGTTTGGCTAACATCTTAGCTACTTTGGGGCAATGTTTAATGAATTTTCAGACTACTTTTGCAACTTTGTTTATTGCAAAGCAAGTAGAAACAAATGTAAGGGCTTTGTTGGGGTTATGAGAAACTGAGGTGAAAGCTTGTTCACTCTTAAGGAGCCGCGTGGACTGTGCATCTCTCCCCCTCCAAAGCTGCTCACAACAGCCTCGGTCTTCAAATAGCATCAGTCCCAGTTCCCAACTGGATTCAGAACTCCATGACCAGACTGAAAAACAAAAGTGCTTAGTCTCCACTGGCTGATCTTACTTACTATCAGATATTAATGCCTATTAATGAAGCATGTAGAGAAAATTTAAAACACTGTAACATGTTGGAAAACCTTAACTAGAGAACAGTTCATTTTATTTATAATACTTCAAATGGCAATTACACTTTGTTTTTTCTTTCCCCTTTCAAATATATACTGTTTTGAATCAAAATACAAATTAATGCTTTTTCCAGAGATTGATAGAGTTGATGTGTTGCTTCTGTTACCAATATAATCTGATCACATCGTCTCAAATAAAAAAAAAAGATTTTCAACTGAATCCGAACCTTAATATTTAATAAAACAGTTAGGAGGGCATTTGGCCAGAAGACAGTATTGTACAGGTCAGGCAAGTATGCTAAGGTTACACAAGGAGACAGGAGCACGACAGGAGCAAGTTATAAGTATGTCAGGAAAAGTGGAGGGATTAGTGAATGAAATGTGTTTGGATTTGGCCTTTAGTTCTTTGAAAAGGTTTTATGTTAAGCAAATTTAAAAAGGTTTGGTAAAATATTGTAAAATGTTAAAGAAAATAAGAATAATAAAGATGTTTTCCAGCATAAACCATTCATAATAACTGAATCATGCTAAACCACAAGCTGAGTGATACTAAATGAAAAACCATCAGGGAGCTAAAATAACCAAATCTTTGAAAAGAGTCACTTTTCCATTCCTACAATGATGTGAGCATTTTAAAATTCAACTAATGTAATCTCTTTGCCTTCATTCCTTTTATTTTAATTTATTACTCGGTTTCAAGATGAAATGTGCCACGTTTGATTATCTTACATGAATTTTAGGAAGAAGCATGAGAGAGTTTTCTTAAATATCTGAATATCAATGCACATTTCCGAGATCACAGTGCACCGTTAATGCTGCACAACAACACACACACAAATACACACACACAAATAACAGCATCATTTTTAGGAACAGTGACATGCATCTAGTGTAATATAATTTTCTGTTAGCTGATGGAGTTTTTTGTGATAGGATTTTCTTTCTATATAATAATTTAGAGAATCATAAATGTTTCCTCTTAGTGGTGATCAAAAATACATTAAACTCTTAAAAGTAACAATTTTATCATGTACTTCCTCTTTCTGTTAACCTGTTCAGTTAGTTACCCTTTTAATTGTGCCAGGGTGATGTGAAGATTTTAAATTCCCTGTTGCACCACTCACTCCTCATGATACATATTGTTGCAGCATTAGGCTTGCAAAAAAAGAGAAAAAAAAAGAAAAAAATCAATTGTGTATACAGACATGCAAGGATTTGGAGAGCATCTGCTCTTCAATCCTCTTGTTCCTTGAGTGTTCTGGGCAACGCTGTTATCTGTACTTAATATGGTTTTCACTGGAAGAAACACATAAACAACCGTGCAACATTTGTGTACGTGTTGAGGGTTTGTGTGTGTGTGTGTGTGTGTGTGTGCATGTGTGCATACGCGTCTTTTTCCTCAACGAAGACATGACGCCGAGACAGAGGGGGGCGAGTTCGACATCTGCAAATTGAATTCTGCCCAAACGTGACAGTGATGAAGTGTTGTTCATAGCAGCCGTGATTGTCTCTATCTTCACTCCTGTCCATGGGTATTACAGCGCGCCTGCCCGCTCTGCAGGCCTCAGCCAC
Source organism: Pseudomugil tenellus (assembly GCA_037177515.1). NCBI lineage: Eukaryota > Metazoa > Chordata > Actinopteri > Atheriniformes > Pseudomugilidae > Pseudomugil > Pseudomugil tenellus. Next base: position 25,866,289 of record JBAMHX010000008.1, on the reverse strand, counting down.
AGCTAGCTCATTTATTAATGACAGTATTGGAAAATCAAATTCATACTAGATACATGTTTTATCAGCGAGAGCTGCTGGGGAGAGAGTTTGTGTGTCTCCATATGTCTGCCTGCATGTTTCCTCTCCCTCTGTTTCTTTTCACGATATCGGCTCTCCTTCGCCCTCAGGCCAGCTTTTAATAATAGGATAAGGTGCAGAAAATTGATCTGGCTTCACAGGCACAAGCTTTTAGGATTATGTCAATAATAAAACAAAGTTTGGCCTTTCTCCATCTCAAATTTCTCTTCAGGCGAGCTGAGGACCTCTGCGTTGTTCTGTGACTTGCTTTGTGGCTTATACTTTTTCAAAAGAGGAGGCGTTGTAGAGCAGAGGATAGGAGGGAGGGGAGGGTGTGGTTACCTGGGGAGATGAAAGAATTTAGAAAGAACCATAAGCCCAGGCATCTCCGTGGAGACACACATCTCCTACGGGGTGTGAAAGAGTGGCAGCAGAGCAAAATAAGTGAAGGGGAAAGAAGTCAAAAGTGAAAAGGGATGGAGAGCATGGTCCTGGAGAGACAAGTAAAATAGGAGCCATGTTGAATAGAGAAAGTAATTGATCGAATGTGGAAAGTTAAAAACACGAGGCATGGGAAACTTGGTTAACAGCTTCCATATGTTCAGCCGCAGTGCTGGATGGCCTGCAGGTGTGCTGAAAATAGAGCAGCAGAGGAGGAATTTCAATACCTGCCTTTGAAAAACTTTAAAAAGAGAAGTGGAAAAATGTGGTTCTTCATGTCTAGTTCCAGGAAAAATCAAAGTTGTCTTATGTTAGGGTACCAACAAGTGTTAGAATACAGCATTCCCCAAAAAGGACACAGGCAAGCCATCCCCGTTTTCGGCTATTTTGTGTTTCTCTTTTGTTTTTCATTTCATGTTCTGGACAAGAGAAGCTGACAGGCCTGAAGCTCCTGTTAAGCTCTACAGTTCTCCTTTTCCACTATGCTGCTAAAAGGCAGGCAAACACAGACAAGACTTGGCTGGCGGACTTGCCCAGCTCAACAACAGCTTGCAACAGGAAACAGCTGCATTGATCGGTACAGCCCACCATATACTACTCAATTCTCTCCTTTTTTCTTCTGTCTCTCTGTATGTCGGATGGTTTTTCTTTCTTAGCAGGGGGTGCTATGCTGCCAGAGTCTGAGTGATGTAAGAGTGAACTTGCACTGACCTCTCTTCTGGTAATAAGGATAGAGTGACACAGCCTTCATCATGACACATGCCTACAGTGAGGTAAGGGGAGATGGACATTGTATTTGTGTGAGGGAGTGTAAACAGCTTTCAGGAAAATGGGTGTAAACAATATTACCTACACTCTCAGAACAAAAGGTACCTAATTGTACCTTTCTATGTACAATAAAATACAGTTAAACAAAAAGAAAAAGGTACAGGAACCTGGGCTCAAGCAACCAACCTTCTGACTGGCAAACAAATACATGTCCTCCTTAACTACAAACGGGGTAAAAAAAAAAAAAAGTGATGATAATATGAAAAAAACAGTTAAATAATTTAAACATATGACAAATCAAAGATAAAAAGAAAACTGAAATGCCAAAAAAATTAACTTTAAAGAAATCATCTCTTCTTTTTCCAACGCCGCACAGCTATGGAGCCATTTACTAAAATTCACCTTGTACGTACAATGGAACAACAAAGCTTTCATCCCTGAGTAAAAAGAATTTCACCTATTTTTCCTTAAACTCAGGTCATCTAATATGAACCCCCAACATTTAGACAAGGCGGTATTAAAATGTGCCATTTACTACTTGAAGACAAATGTTCTTTTCATTCCCTCTGATGGGTACAAATAGTAACCTTACCTAATCAAGCCCTCTAATGGGTACATAAGTGTTCTCTGAACATTGGGGAACAAAAATGAACTCCTACTATACTCCTTTTTCTGACAGTTAAAAACATAGCTTTAAAGGGTTTGAGCAAAAATGTCTCCAAATGGTAGAATTCGCCACAAAAACACCACAAGAGCATCAAACATCTGTGTTCTACATGAGTAGAGTTGTAATCCAGCCTTTCATTTCCTTTCCTGCACCTGGCTTAAGAGCACTTAGGTTTTCTAAGGCCCTTAGCTTGGCCACTCTGCTTCTATCCTGAGATGCGGCTCTGCTGTTTGCCGAAATGCACAGGACTAATAAAGTGTGTACAGACCTCCAGGCAGGGGACGAAACATGGGGTTATTTTGGGCAAACGAAGGAAAACATGTTCAAGTGTTTGTTCATCCACTCCAAAAACTCTTTCCCCATGAGCCATTAGGACAAAAAATGAATAGTCATGCCATAAGCACCATTTCCTTTCCCCTTTTTCTTTCTATGATTAGTAGCAAGCCAGCCTAACACACACACACACACACACAACAAGCCTTGTTTCCACCAAGAAGAAGATCATGGGCTGAGTTGGTGGTGTTTGGTTCAGTAAACCTTTATTTCAGGTGGCTGCATATCAGCCTAATATATGCATCAATAAATGCATCAGCTCCATAATTTCATAGTGGTACTACGTTTTTCTTGAATAATAGAAAAGAAGAACAACATAGAAACAAAGGATGAGAAGGGCTGATGTATTCTTTTTTGGCCTGTTGTTTTGAATTGCAAAGGTCCACAACATTTTTAAAGATTTTGCTTTGCTCTTATTGCCAAATTACACAGGCAGGGAAGTTTCTTTGAGCCAATCAGCAGATTGTCAACCCTTTAGAGCAGGGATGTCCAGAGTCAATCCTCATAAGCCGCTGTTCTGCAAATGTTTTATGTATCCTTGTTCTGACACACCTGGCTTCCATTAAATGGATACAGAAGCCAATGAAATTCAGCATAATGACAGATTAATTTGAGTCAGCTGTGTTGGAGCAGGGATAAATGGAAAACCTGCAGGATTGTTGCCCTCCAGGACCGGTGTTGGGCATCTTACTTTTAAAAAGTAATTAATTGTAGTTACAAATTACTTTTTTCAAAAAGTAATTGAGTTAGTAAAGTCTAAGTAATTAGTTACCCAGCAAAGTAACTGTCATTAGCTACAATGTGCTATTGCATATAATATTTAGAAGGTCAAATATGTTCTAAACATTTTATATTTATTTTAACTCATCAGATTGGAGCCACCCATATGCATAGAAATACAATATCTAAAAAATAATTATTGACAATAAAATTCACTTTGTATTCAAGTACAAAACACACTCATTGAACACTCAGTACACACTCTGTACACTCATTACTCAATCAGTACCTCACCACTACCTACTCACGTTGTGTACCCTAAAGTAAAGTGAAACATCATACACAATATATACTGAGGAACCACTCATTACTTAATCTGTACCTCAGCCCTACCTACTGAGTTTCTGTACACTAAAGTAAAGTGAAACATAATTCACAGTACTTACTGAGGTACCACTCATTACTTAATCTGTACTTCTTCACTACCAGTTTGTTTCCCCACCACTGCTACTGAGATTGGTTTCCTCGCAGGCCTTTCACAAGCTTAGAAACAGGTTAGTGTAAGGGCATACAACCACACAGACAACCTGTGCAATCAAAGCAAAAAAATGGATGACTCAAGCGAGAAGACACATTTTTCAGTAGTGCTATATGTATAACATTACTCCCAAGTGACAACAAACAGCAGCCAGATGCACAAAACCAAAGTAGTATGTACAAACACAGCATCCATCCATCCATCAATTTACCAAGCCGCTTCATCCATTTCAGGGTCCCAGGTATCTGGAGCCTGTCATCAACTTGCCCAACTGTCATCGGGGAAGAGGCAGGTAACCCCGGACAGTTTGACAGTCCATCACAGGTCAACACAGACACAAGCAAGCAGGCACAGTCTTACAGTCACACCTGAGGACAATTTCAAATCACCAGTTAACCTAACATGCATGCTTTTGGATGGTGGGAGGAAGCGGCGTACCCTATGAAAATCTGTGCAAAAATGCAACTGCTCAAGCATAGGTTCAAACCAGGAATCTTCTCACTATGAAGCTGCAGCTCTAACCACCGCGCCATTGTGCAGCCCAAGCATAGCATGTACAAAAGAAAACCGGTCTAGTTCTAGTCAGTTTAAATGGAAGTTAAATGAAATTCAGTATTTGCTGTATCGGCAGGCCAATAATGTCGACTGGCGAGTAAGTTCTTTTAGCATTGGTGTTGTGGTAAGTTTGTTCCAAGAACAGACCCAGTTTTCACAGCTGTAATGTAAAATGTTCATGTTCAATCAGCATAAGAGTGATAACAGTCTTTTCATCTATATGAGAAAAAGGAAAAACCTTTTCTCAAACAATAAACAGGTGATGAACTTTATTTTTTACTTCTTCTCCTTCCTCTCTGATCTGGTGAAAGGATCCACGATTAAACAGTATGACACATGCTGCCATAATTACAAGCACATATCCGCCTTCTTCAGAGGACATGAACATTTTATAAACACTCAGCAAGACAGACATACGACTTACTTTTTAAGAAATACTAAATACCTCAGTTGTATCCATCCACATTCTCTTGTCCTATTTCATGCCAGTGAACTCTAGAAATGATAGAGTCAGAGAGACAAGAAGAGGACAGAGTTTTCACCAGTGGTGCAGCTATCAGCACCAATATACATCAAATTTAATGCAGCCAGGTCCAGATGCCATGGATGACCTTTAGAAGATCAGACCTGCCACTTTAGTTACAGATCACTTCAGCAAGAGGCAGAAACGCACACCTACACACAAGTATGCCACCTATTTAGCTCTCTATAGTGCGTGCCCCACCTTATTGTGTTTCAGTCTAACTTAAAGGTCCCATAGCATGTTATCTACTTTGTAAAGGTTTTGCAGCAGTTATGTGTCTCCATTGCCTCTGTATGAGGCCAAGAATGAAAAAAATTATGTCACCTCTCTCGCTTGATCTACTTTTAATAAAATGTATGTTTAAATAGAGGGAGTCTGAGATCTTTACCTTTGTGACCTCAAGAAGGGAGATAACCACACCCTCCAGAAGAAGATCCTTCTTCTCTGTAGAGTTCACTAGAACAACTTTTGGAATGGCTGAAATTAAAAACCAGAGCTAAATTCAGGTAATATACCTCTAAAATCCATATGAAATGGAAAATAATTATGATTTAGGGACTTTAAAGCTTTCTTTTGCTTTCTTGGAGCCATCTTTCATTTGTCATGAGATGCAGCAGTTAGGCAAAATTCTGTAAATGAGTGGCTGAAGAAAATTCAGGTTTAGACTATTTTCATGATCTGGCCCTAACGTTAGAATTAATATTCTTTTGTTACAATTGCAAAATGGAAAGGAGATTAACAAAACTGTAGCAAAGGTTAAGACTATAACCATTACAACATGGGTATTTTTAAAATACCTCATTGAAAAGCAGATTTCTGTAATTTTGCTACTCTCTCCTTAAAAGGGCCACATTATGCTATTTTTGCTGTCTCACAGTCTATCCTATGCACATCTATGATAATATTATGCATTTTGCCACATGCACCATAGGCTACTATAGTTTTCCCATACCACTCACTTGTTGCTGAGAGATTTCTAGCCAGAACTGTGAATGCCTGGTTCTGTATCTCTCCTCTGTGTGTCTCCACTGGCCGCCTCACTGAGCAGACAGAGAAGCACTGTGTGTAGTCAGCATGCAGTTACATGTGTGTATGTTCACGAGTGCGCAGCGCAACCACATTGTAGGGGGGGGGGGGAGGGGGGGGGGGGGGGGGGGGGGGGGGGGGGGGGGGGGGGGGGGGGGGGGGGGGGGGGGGGGGG
>JBAMHX010000008.1:25849046-25860386 GCA_037177515.1 Pseudomugil tenellus | reverse complement strand
AACGCTTTGATGAACTGGTCAACAAATGTTGGAATTTTTACGACCACCTTAAACTCAAGAAAGCTGGATGTGTTTGAAGACCAACAAAACTGATAACCTTTCTCCACCACCTCAAGACTCTCTCCACAGGATGCCAGGACACAAAAGGAATTACCCCCCCTTTCTTGTTAAAAAAAAGTTCTATGTTAAAAAAGACCAACAGAGACTCTGCTTTCTCTGGCCATTTGACTCTTCCTTTTTCTTTCCTGCCCTCTTGGCTCTTGGCCTCCCTGGATCATGCTCCTCGCTACCTCCTCGCTACCTGCTTCACCTGATTATGCGTGTGTGAAAAGATTTGTCCTGCTCCTGGAGAACAAATGAGGGCCATATGGTCTACACATGGCCACTCAGTCCAGCCCTAGAATGAGGAATTAAAACTTCCATTCTGCAACCAAGCTTGTGCCTCCTAACGGAAGTTTGATTTTCCACAACAGTTTAAACACCCCACTTTTGGACATTATATTACCTTTCCAAATCTGGCCCCAACCTCCAGTCATCTACACAAAGGGAACCACTAAAAGCTGTGAAACCCCAAAGACAGGCTTCTCCCGGACTCAACGGGGCCAATACGGACCAACAATGTCTCAGCGCCCCAGAACGGATCCAGACCCAAGCCCAGTCCACTGGTCGTAAGCTGCGGTTCTGAACGAACCCTATTTTCTCAGCGAGGAACTGCTGGTCTCTAATGATGGTTGGCGAGTTATAAAGACTATTTCATCCAGGCCTTGAAATGGTTCAACCTCTCAGACATGATTAAGGAACATCAATTTTTACTTAATACATGTTAATTCCACACACATATCTTCTTCTCCAAAAGAACTCAGGTTTATCATCAAAACTCACAGCAACACTGGTTTATGTTATGTTTGTCTAGTCTGTCTTGTTTGTTATATCTTTTATTGTTTTTCATATTTAGCCATGTTAAACCTGTAGATTAGATAATACATAGGCTATCACTTTTACTATCTGTTTGTATTCTGTCTTGATATCCTGTGGTCATGATTTAAGTCAATTCAGACTAGATCTTGCGACTATAATATTTGAGACTGATTGTTTTATTGAGACTGATTAATTATTTTATTCTTTCATTGAGTTATCAACTTATCATCTAATAAGGTTTTTAATTACTAATTGTTAATATTAATATTTCACATTAATATTGTCATAGTAATTCCATTAAACCGTTTTAATCCCATTAAATGCTACAACATGCACACTTCTTGGAGCAGATGGCACTCTAAAGTTTTCAAGTAGGGAAGGGGGTCTCCACCTTGCAGATGCTGCACGGTGGTGTAAACTGCACTCTTCTTTTTAAAGCGATAAAACTACAAAAACACATGGATGAAAAATAAAATTATTTCTGGGATTGTTTTAAGGTACAGTTAACACTTATAGAAGGTTAAAAGATCATTAAAAAGATCCACTTTGCATAACATGGCCCCTTTCAGATGATCTGTATTACCTTCCTGTGCCACACCTACCAGTGACATGAATGTAACTCATAGAGTTGCCAGGATAGAGCAGAATCATCAAGTCTATTATTTAACAAGCTAAGTGCTCACAAGGGGAGGAGGAGAGGTAGCTGGACAGAGCAGCTAAGTTCTGCACTTCCACCTATTAGGATTAGTAAAACGCCAGTTTTACACCAGATTCTGCTGCGTCGCACCACAGCACTTTTTTACTTAGCATTTACTTGCATGTGAAACATGTGACTAAAAGGGATATTTGCAGAGCCTTTTTAAAAGACCATTTTCAGACATTAAAATTCTTAATAAATTCTCTTCTATTTCATAATTCCTTTAAAAACCGAGGATCAGGCTGATTTAAAAACACCATCAGCTTCTAGCCTTCTCTTGCTTTGTTGGTGTCAATACATTTGATTTTTGGAATGCCAGGCAGCTGCTTTAAGCAGACTTTAGTTATTGTTGGAAAAAAAATGGTAAGAATCACTATTTATGAAGTTTTAAAAGCCTATGTTTCCAAAATAAACTTGCATATAAAAAAGGTCACAGATGACAGATTGGCCAAAAATACAACAACTTTCATCTTATTCTAAAACAAAAATAAAGAAAAATAAATTTTACTTTTCGTCTTATTTTCTTTAGATAATTTTGACCTCCTTTCCTTAAGCCAGTGCTTCTCTTCTCTTCGTCTTTAGGAGCCCTTGCTCTGCATGTTTTAGAGGCAACCCTTCTTTAAACACCTGAATTAAATGAATAGCTCATTTAACAAGCTGCAAAGAATGTGATGGGCAGGTTCATGAATCTGACTCAGCTGTGTTGTAAGAAAGTGCGGGACAAAAAGGCCTGAGGACCGGAATTGAGAAGCACTGCCTAAGCTGACCACGGGTGTCCAGGCGTCTACATACTGCTGTATTAATTTTAAGCACTAGACTTTTTTCCTCACACATGTTGCCAGTGATTGGACCCAGTGATTGCAAACTTACAAAATGTATAGCCCGATATACAGAACGCATCAAGAACCAACGCGTTTTACGCAGCTAAAGCTCTTGCCTTTAAACTCAGGTGGTCCACTTACTTCTTAGCACAGCACATTGCTCAAGCAGCTCAGCGGCTACAAAGGCCCCCTGCTTTCACGTATCCTTCAGGTAGCTTTCTGTGATGCTCCTAGCAGATATGAGCCAGGTCTGTTGTGTTGATGAGAGACTATGGTATATCTGCAACAAGTCTTCCTACACTCGGTACCCTACGGGAGATGAGAGAGCAAAGATGAAAAGTGGTGGAAATCAAAAGAAGGAGTGAGTTTGCAGCTCTGCTTCCGTCTGAAAATAGTTTGGGTTGAGTGAGTGTGCCCCCCCCTCACAGCCTCACAGTGTGTGCAGACCTGGAAGGGGAGGGTCAGACGAGGATGGATATGTGCTCTGCAGTCTGGCTTGTTGACGGGTCATCGCCTTGGCAGCTGCGGAGTTGCACATTGTTTCATCCACAGTTAAGCCTAATCACAAAGACCCCGTCAGCTGACAGTATATTCCCATATCCAAAAATCTTGGGAAAAAAACAAAGTCAGATTTTTATTTTATCTCTTCTTATCCACAGCTTGAACTTACATAAACTGAGAATCCTATTAATTCCACAGCCAGCAAACTTAATAAAAAGGAAGCCGTGGAAAAAACAAGAAGCCTCATTAACAGAGTCAGATTACAGCACTATTTAATCATAATGATGAGAGATGTACCATTTCTTTGAGACGCATGTTGGACATGATGGAAATTAAAAGGCATATTAAATTGTTAACAAGATCATCTCTATTGTGGGACAATTTTAAGAGGAAATCCTTGAGGTCTTTGAAATGCAATGTAATCTTTTGATTTATAGTCACGTATAGAATCTTATTATGTCCCTTGGGCAAATTTATTTTGCATCTCCCACCAGTACTCATCACTTAACCAGCTGCAATATAGGATGTTATCATCTAAGGACCATCTCTCCCACCCCCTGATTTCTCTCCTACTTATTAGCATAAGCTAGGCACAACAGTGTTTACTGCATATGACATCAGATGGGATAGGAGTGAAATTGATTCCGATTAGAAGCTCTGTAGTAAGTTCCTGTGGGTAATTTGTGTGACTTTCCAGCAGCGGATTTTGATGAAGTGGGGGCTGTCTGAACCAGGGGACAACAACATCTGAATATAGAATATCTAAGTGTTGACCTGTAACATGAAGTGCAATCTAGCTTCTAATTAATATCTTTGGTTTGGTCTATTAACCAGATCTAACCTTATTTAAAATGGGAACAAAAGCCTGCTATCTTACTTTCAAAAAATGTAGATGTTTGCAAATCAAACTACCTCCATTTAAACAACTATATTAAGGATTTGGCCTTTCAATAGAAGCATAACAAGCTCCCCACTGGGCATTGTCATATTCCTGATCTGGTTGCACAGACAAGTTGGTAGTTCTGCTTGTCATAAGATGCTTGCTTGCAGAGTTTTAAATTAGATTTAAAACAAGAAACTGATTAGAACTGTCACTGATTGTTATTAGGATAGGAAAAAATTACTTTTAAAGCACCTGCAGCACGACATGTGCAGGGCCAGATACAAAACTCCTGAAAGGATGCAACCAAATGATAAACCGACATTTTATTTAAACAAAACAGAGAAAGGGGACAAGTCTGATTGACATGAGGCTAAAATAAGGAGGAAGGGAAAATAACTTGAAAAATACATTGAAAGGGGTGATGACAAATGCAGCAGGTGTAAATGATGGAATTAAAGCAGAGGGCTAATCAACACAATTCTGAACTGGTGTGAAACAAATACAGGAAGCAAAACTAACTGGAATGCCCAAGGGAGAAAGGGCTGTAATATAATACAGGAAGTGAAGGAAAAAGTGGAGCCTTACAGGAATACAAGTACAACACAACCAAAAGGTAGGGTTGAATAATCAGATAATAATAATATGTTATAGTGCAAAGTTGTGCTTGCAAAGAACTCAGAACTTATTTTCTTCCTTTAATACAAGATGGTACAGAAGGTAATAAAAGCTCCTAACATTAATCCATTAAACAACACAACACTTGGTTATTCCTCCCCATCCTATAAGAGTCGTAATCCAGCATGTTGTCAATACATCCCAACTTCGACAGATCCTAATCAAATAAAATTGATCTAATATCCTATCACGTTCTGCAGAATAACTCATTAATCTGAGTCAGGTGTCTAAGCAGAGTAAGACGGAAAAGGACAGAATGAGTAAGCCTGATTCAGGTTCCTGCCATGTTTCTAGATCTACCTGTACATGCTGAGCAGGTGTTTTCACTAGCAGGCTTATCTACCAGATGAAATGTGCTCACTAAGTCTCAATTAAGGGTCTGCATACTTAAAAGGTCAGGTGAGCACAGTGGTCCGGTCTAGTCTGCATACTTTACGTAGTACGCAGACTACGTAAGCTACAAAGGGTTTTATGTAGTGTCAGCAGTCCAAAGTGCGCCTGCCGTTTGAAATGAGACAGCCACCTGGAGCATCACCGATGTGCTCCAGAGCTCCGTTGCAGAGGAACTTCATATGTTGTTTTTCGAATTAAAGATCAAAATATTTCACAAAACACAAAGATGTATACAAAAATTTGAAGTGTGGATGTGAAGCACTTTTCGAATTGGAACAGCACTTGGCGTGTCAGTATGACATGTGCAGACTTTGAATCCACACTTCGAAGTATGCAGACACAGACTTGAGACACAGCCTAAATTCAGCTGGTTTGGCAACTGCACGGAACAGCTGCCGGACAGGAGTTTTACATTCTGGACCAGGAATTTAACTTCAGGCTGCATCCAGATGTGAATCTCAGGCTATGAATGTGCATGTGAGGATAAGTAGAAAAGTGTGGTATGATAATAAAAGTGTTGTAAGACGGAGTGTATGAGTGGGTGAATGTGACATGGTGCCAACAGGTCATTTTAGGACTGCTAGATTACCCGATTTTAACCAACCTTTTATTAAGAATCTTGGGGTCATCTTGGATAATAATTTTACATTCAGGTCAGGTGAGCACAGTGGTCCGGTCTAGTTTTTAATCATTTAAGGCTAATTAGTAAAATTAAGCCCTATCTCCCTCGCGATGCTCTTGAAAGAGTCATTCATGCTTTTATCTTTTCAAGACTTGATTAATGCAACTCTCTTTATTTAGGGTTAGACCAGTCTCTTCTTCACAGTCTCCAGCTGGTCCAAAATTCAGCTGCCCGTCAAGACGGCGTGAACACATCACCCCTGTGTTGCGTTCTCTCCACTGGCTGCCTATTTCTTTTAAAGTTGTTTTTAAGACTTTACTTCTGGCTTTTAAATGTTTACATGGCCTGGTACCATCTTATCTTTCTGAGCTCTTACATTGTCACCATCCACGTAGAGTGCGGAGATCTGCAGATCAGATGCTCTTGGTGATTCCCAAGTCTTGAATGATAACTCGGGGAGACAGAGCTTTTTCAGTAGCAGCTCCCAAACGTTGCAATTGTCTCCCTCTTCCTGTAAGATCTGCCAGGATGCTAGATGAATTTAAATAGTTACTAAAAACACATCTTTTTACATTGGCTTTTAATACTGGAGATCAGAAACGGGACCAAGCTACTTTTTAACGTATTTTAATTATTTATTTAACACTATTGTTATGATTTTGTTTTGTTTTTAATGTCAACATGTACTTATACAGCACTTTTTTTCATTTTTTTAAGTGTTAAAGCACTTTATAAATAAAGTTTAGATTGATTGATTGATTGATTAGTTTGAAAGGTCAAGCTTCCTCCTATTTCCTTTTAGCATGTTATCCATGATGAATGTAGTAAAGTATAGTCAACTTACCATTATTCACCATTTACATGTAAAACATTAAAAAAAAAAAAAACGTAAAATACAACTTAGCACTATCTGACTTTAGGTTTTAAAATGTTAAATACTTCTGGATCATTTCAGTCAGTTTAAAAAGTTCCTAAACAAAAGTGACACAACCTTACTGAGAGATACTAGAAAATTACATCAACACACATCACCAAATATTACTGCATGATCAGCAGCAGTCACACAATCTTTCAGACAATACAGCATTTTGAGAGTATTTTTAGTTTGTTTTTTTTAGGGAAATAAAAAACAATGAACAGTGATGTGTGATGTTTTGATAAAGTTTTGGCAGATGTGAAATTTCCTGTGGCAAAATTTGTTTAAAATCCTGACATGTGCAATGGTCTGGATTTTATTGGTTCATTTGGCTTCAACAACTAGAACCAGCCCAAGTTGCTACGTACCACCAACATACACTTTTGGTTAAATTAGTGAAGACACACGGAAACTGTTCATAGTTGATCCAAGACTGACTCCTACTATGCTGGAAATAAGAGTAAAAATGAGTCAAATTCACAAGAAATAAGAATCTTTTTTGCACTTATTTCTAAACTGGCAGACAGAGAAATAGTAAGTTGGCAGATGGTCTGAAAAAATGACAAGATTGACAGATTGGTCAGGCCTGGAATCCTGGGAGCAGGGAGGACAAGGAGGATTAGATCGGGTAGAAATGAAATACACAAAATCCAAAAATTCACTGAGTTCAAAGGTCAACTGTTGCTACAGAGCTGGCACAAACAGCAATCTATGAAGATAAGGGGAAAAGGAGCAGGGTAGGTATGCTGTGTATATACAGCATGGCCAAAGAAAAGTTGTCCAAAAAAACAAAAACTAAGTTGATACAAATTATTTTCCTGGACCGCTTTTAGCTTCGGTAACGGCCCACCCTCGCTGTGGCAGTCTTACAATAACAGTCTGCAATGTCACAAGATTTATTTCCATGCAGTGCTGCATTAAGTTTTCACCTCTTGTACTGATGATGGGACAGTCCGACCACTGCGTAGAGCGTTCTTCAATATGTTCCAATGATTTTAAATGCAGTTTAGGTCTCCACTCTGTGGTGACCAATCCACATATCTCCTGCTCCCTGAACCACTATTTCACAATCAAGGTCTCATGAATCCTTGCACTTTCATCTTGGGATGTGGCTCTGCCACCAGGGCAGATGGCATAACAGTCTCATTTGGTATATTCAGATATCAGCTTATCTCATTATTTGGACACAGAATGTTGCTGAAAGTAAACCTGATCAGCTGCAGCAACCCCAGATCATCGACTGCTCCCACAGGCTTGTAATGTAGGCACCACGTACAATACCGGTATCACTTCATCTGCCCCTTTACTTACTCCCATCCCTCTAAAACAGGTTAAATAAGACACATCTGATCACATGACCTCTTCCTTTGCTGCAAGGTTCATTCTTTATGCTCTGTATCTGTATTCTCCTATTTATTCCCCTGATTAGTGTTTTCCCTCATGGCTACACAGCTGTTCCGCTCCTATCACTTGAGTTTTTTTTTCACATTGTTCATGTGGTAATGTTCTTACTTTTGCTGGTAAATATTTCTCTGAGTTCTGTTGTTGATTTGCTTTGATTTGATTTCACCAAACTTTGAAGTGATCGCCAATCATCATCATTCAGTATTTTTTTTCCAGTCACATTTATTCCTGGAAGACAGTGGTTCCCGCTATTCTTATACTTTTTAATAATGCATTGGACACCTTGTAAAGTTCCATATTTCAAAGGTTTCTGTTAGAGAAATTGTCATTTAGAATTTGTGTTTGCTTAATTATCCATTTTATCTCGCTTAGATGCTAAGAAGTAATTATGCTAAGAATAGGGGTTACTCCTTACTCCTTGTTACTCCTTGGCTTTTTTCAGTATTTAAGTGACATCTGTTCAACAACCACAAGATGTGTCTTTTTAAATGGATGCCCAAGAATCTGAAAGATACAGTAATCACCTATGTAGTAATAGTGTTTTTTTTTTTTTTTGTTTTTTTTTTTTTTTACTTAGTTAAATCCAGGTAGTGACTTTCGTTTGGCCAGACAGTAAGGCTGATGAAGTAATGGCACACAGAGCTGATTGCAGTCAAACACAGTCACTGTGTGCAGAATAAGAGGAGCCAAATAGTGGTAGCAGGCAGTTGAATTACGATAACAAGGTTTAATCAAATTATTAACCATCAGGGTGCAATACTGACCTTAAGAGAGGACAGAGACACAACAGGAATGATCTGACAACAAAACTGTAAACCAAGGAATATAAATATACTGAGGGAACACAATAATATGCAGGTGAAATGAATGAGCTGATTGAAAGCAGCTAAACTAATGGATGGAAACACAATATGTGTAAGGGAATGAAACAGGAGAAACTACAAAATTAAACAGGAAAGAAGAAAAGTCAACACAAAAACTCTAAACCATGACAATCACATAAAGCTAGAATAAACAGAAAGTTAGAGGACAAGGAAAAGTAAAAGGAAGATAAAGGAAACTAAACTACAAAGCTTCAGTGTCCAAAGTTTGCACCACCAACCTTGCAGTTTTGTTTCCCGCTGCAACAAGCCTAAATGATATTAATAGGTTTGTTTGGTGACAATTTGACAATACACATGATTTAAAATGAATCAGGTGTGTTGAAGCAGGGAAACATCTAAAACCTGTCACACGTCATTATCAAATGCTTAAAAGCCACATTTCTAACTGCTTTGCCACACAACATTTCGGCACCTCGTGTCTGAAATCCTCAATCTTATCACTTTGCTCTTTAGTAATTCAAAATAAAATCAGAATGTAAAATTGCTGCTCATTCTTTGAAGATGCAAAAGTAGCCACCAGTGATTAATTATTCATTTTGTTATTATAGAGAACTAACTCCAGCAGGGCTTCAGGCACTTTAAAGTTTCCAGATCTTTGTTCGTACACAAAAATTCTGATGTAGGAAAGTGGAAAAAAGTAAACAAAAACAATCACAGGTCTGCTTAAGTCAGCTCCAAGATTTATTAAAAATGTTGTGGTAGCACATTACTGTTGAAAAAGCCTCACCTGTAAGAGCAAATCCGCTGGTGTCTGGATTTGTGTGCTTATTTCTGTGTACATGGTTGATCAAAAGAGTAAAAAAACGACACAAAAATCCAAAAACTCAAAGTGAAAGTTAAACAAAACCTTCTTTATATTTTTACTACAGCTGAGAAAAATTTCATTACAAGCTCTGTGGATGCCAAAAGATACCAGCAAATCCCATGAGCATCGAGCTGCACCAGTAATCCAAACTTTATGCAAACCAGCTGATGGGGGGGGGGGGGGATTTTCTGAAAGTAAATGAAAACAAAACAAAACTTGCCACCACAAGAAGTCATTAGAGCAGCCTATCCTTCGGGGCAAACTATCTGGCACTGGGAATTCAAGCTTATTTAAACATTTCGCAATAATTCTGTAACCCGAGGCCAGAATTCATTTGCAGCTGAAAAGGTACCAGACAGGCTGCTGTTGAAAAAAACTCATGATGATTACTGGAACGCGGGAAACCCTTCAAAATAGTTTGATGCTTGCATGTCTATCTTTTAAGACGTACAAGTCCTTTTGTGGATATGTATTCCTAAGGGGGAGATTTTAGCTAAATGTCATAAAGAAATTAAATTAGTCAATAAATGCATTTTATTAGAACTAAATCTATCCTGATCTCCACAAGGGCTGAAACTAGAAGAGACGTGTGGCGGAATTAAGTGGAACGGCATGACTGAACATCTGAGACTGTGTAAGGTTTCAGTCAACTCTGTTACATGGACCATGGAGTTGAACTACAATTAGAGTCGGACCTGGTCATTTAATAGAATAACCTTCCTTTATTTTTACATACATAAATTGGTACATCCATGTTAAACATCACTACACATGTACCACCTTGCATCATTTGTGTTGGATTTTTTATTAAACTACACATCCTCTAAAGGGCAATGCAGAGTTCAGCATTTACTTCCAAGTTCTGACAGTTTCATAAAAAGAGGTAGAGCAGCAGAGGAAGGTGTCTGTGTGGTCATTAAAAACATTCAGGCTTCTTGTTTGTTCGTCTCCCGGGTGATGCGTCTGGGTTTGCATCTGCAATGTCTCTGAAAACGGACTGAAATATTCTCTAAAGGAGGCAGAAAAGTCCAGCCTTGTGCGTTTTTTGTATTTACCATAGAGCATAAAAAAGGCTTGTACAGGGTGCAGATGGAGATGTAAACCCAATGCTACAATGTTTTTAAGGCAATGTGATGCTTCTAACGATCATCTCTGAGGGGCCATGTATGAATACACAACCTGTATATGGGTGGGCTCCAGTGCGTATGTGTAAGCCTGCACATTCACAAATCAGGCCTTCCCAACAAAGAACTAGTCTTTTTTAGTTCAATTAATGCAGTTATGAAAATCGCTTTCATTAGCACGTACTTAAATTAGCTACTAAATTAGCATCAGTACCTGTTTGAGTTCCTGTAGAACAGAGAAAATGTCTCTGTAGATATTTGAGTTGTGTGTGTTTCCCAAAGGACAAAAAATGTTCTGTGTGAGATGTCATTCTGAATATATCCCTCCTAAATCATTTATTTTACTAACATATGTCAATAACCAAATGAAAACAAATGTACAAAATATGAAAAATAAATTAGTATAATCAGTAGAGAATTTTTTGTGTGTGTGTGAAAAGATGTGAGTTACTCTATGTGTGGTTAATAAGATGCCACACACGTTTGGAAAAATGTTACAGCCATCCTGACGTCAATGCAAACATAAAAACGTTGCATCATGAGCTTCAGATATGCCACAGCTTCCATATTAATCTTACTAATAACACAGATAAATTAACTATTAATTTGTAATTAACATAGGAAAAAAAATAGTGCACCTAGCACTGCAGGCAACACCTGTGCCCAAATACACTACAGCAGTTCGACTGCACTTATC
>JBAMHX010000008.1:25824828-25839807 GCA_037177515.1 Pseudomugil tenellus | reverse complement strand
GAAATAAAAAAAGAAATATATAGATTAAAACCATTTAAAATGTGGATCTGTGGATCTGTGTTGCCAGCAATATGTAAAAGCCCTTTATTTTAAAAGAAAATAAATCTTTATATCCTTATTTCATGCATCAGTTTAAACCCAACACCTGGCACACCTCCCTCAGGTCTGCTGAAACATCTTATAACATGCACAACAAGAAAAACTGAAAATCTATGCATTGGCATTTTTTTTAAAAAAGATCAGTCATGGAAACTTCCATCAGATAAAATGAACGTATCCTTTGAATAGGTTCTAAATCTGAATTATTTATACAACTGCATAATGATTCATACACAGCACCGTGTCTCCACGTCTCCATGTCTGCAGGGCTTGCAAAGAAAGTAAACACGCTATTTAACATAATGATGACAAATGTGTGTAAAAAAACATTAAAAATCAAATACAATAATGATCAAAATACACTCAGGTTCCGGAAGGTGCACAAACTCAGTTTAGTCAGAAAATCATCCTTTAGGTCATTATCTGAATGCACTGAGACAAATTATTCAATCATTGTAGCTGTGTCTGGCAGGGTGTACATGACTTCAGATTTCATCTGTTAACACTTGTGGCTAATTAAAATTCATGTCCATGACATTACACATGTTTTGAAGGTAATGTTGTGTGCTTAGGATTATTAGCCAATTCAAAGCTTCTCTATAGCCTTTTTTTCTGTAATTTGGGTGCAGGTTGATCAGAGTTTTATCCGTATAAAGGATGTTCTCTGCAGATGATTTGATCAATTATAATATATATTTTCAGTGAATGTTCTGGTTCTGGTTTGCATCTTAAAGTATTCTATTTTTGGTCCATTTGGATGATGCTGCACTTCCTCCACTTGGAAGGATGCACTGAAAGAAGTTTTCTTTACTATAAAAAGGTTTCCATGATCACCCACCACTATATAACTATCATGTACTTTTGTTTGGAACGTAAAGATGCCCTGATTCACTAACCTAGAAATCCAAGTATGTTAGTATAGCACATTTCATGTACAAGACAATTAAAAGTGCTTGACATAAAATGATAATAGCAATATAGATGGTTCAAAAAAGTGGTTAATGACAGCAAGTTCGGGTAATTTCTATTATTCTTAATGGGAACTGGATGTATAGACAGTTCCTCACAAATAGCCAAACATCTAACAATTAAAACGACTCACGCACATGAAACAGGATTGTCCACTGAAATTATTAGTAATGTAGTGGTCCCTTAAGAAGTGGCGAAACGCTAAACTTTTTTGCCTTTAAAAAAAAAAGAAAAAAAGGGGGGTGGGGGGGGGGTGCGTATGTTAGCATGAATGTCTGGTTGTGAAAGAAAGCTAATTTTCATTCAAAATGAGCTTCTTCACTTTATAATACAAATTAAAGGGGAAAATTTTTAGATTAACAAGTAAACATGTATCTGTCAGCTTGTAATGTTTTCCTTGGCAAGTGGGTATGCTCAGTGGTGACTAAAAAATGTGCATACCCTAGACTACACCACTGGGAATGACTGAAACTATCCATCCATAATCTGTACCGCTTATTTCACTGAAGGGTTGCAGGTAGCTGGAGCCTATCCCAGCCATCACCACGCGAGAAGCGGAGTACACCCTGGACAGGTCGACAGCCTATCACAGAGAGACAAACAACTAGTCACACAGACATTCACTACTAAGAGGAATTTCAAATGACTAATTTACCAAACAGGCATATTGGGAGAACAAGCAAAGTTCACACAGAGAGGCCCCTTTTCAAGCCGAGGCTCGAACCAGCAACTTTTTCACTGTGAGGCTACAGCGTTAACCATCACACCAGCATGAAGCCTGAACTAACATCAATAAAAATAACAAAAAGAAAACAATATACCTTAAATTATTGAAAATGTTCTAGATAAAACAGTAAAAAGACAGGAAGGTACTACTAAAAATGATAAGTCAGAAATGGAATAACATCACCAGTAACAAAGTCTGTTAGATTGAAGTTTTGGGGAAACTTGAAGAAAGTCTAAGTGTAGGGTGTTTTCTGTTTCCCACAATGCCTCTGGCTTTCCCCACTACCTGCTGCTTATCTTTAGCATGCAGTGAGTGGGGGAGGTCTACTATTTTGCTACACCACCCTGCTTAACTTGGTAGAATCTTTTGTTGTCACACATGCAAAGCAGCAAATTAAAGATGGCATTCTGGATTTAAAATCTGTTTTGTTACTGACTGGAAGCCAGAGTAAAGATTATAAACTAGTGGGATATGTCCAGCTCTTTTGGTCCCAGTTTGGTCTGAGCAGCATCTGGATGAGCTGCAGATGTTTTATGCTCTTTTTTAGGAAGTCCTGTTAAAAGACCATGACAGTAATGCTTGAGTCTCTCCTGGTCCTTCTGGGAGACTTTACTTTTCATTCTGTTGATGCTTCTGAGTTAGTAAAAAGCTTTATAGTGAGGTTTTCGTGTGACTGCTGAAGTCAGATCTGTGCCCATAAGCACTCCAAGGTTACAAACTCAGTTGGTGGTTTTAAGAGCCAGAGTGTTTACCAGTGATGACCCTTTTTTCTTTGCTACAAAAGAGAATAGTCCCAGATTTATCTTCATTTATTGTACCAAACTTTCTCTCATCCAGGTGTTTATTTGCTCCACATACATACTATAAGGAAGATAGAAAGTGCCTTTGTGGTGGGTTTACAATAATAACTTCCAGAAGTTCATAACACACCTGGAATCCGCTCCATATTTTTGGCTTCTAAATTGTTGAAAATATCATGAAGGCATGGCCTCTTCCTATACATGAAATGGCTTTTCAGTCTATCTTACTCTTAGACACTTAAGACAGACTCTGCAGAGTTTAAAATCTGGGGGAAAAGAATATATCTGTACTGACTGTGTGTATTATAACAACAAAAAAGAATTGCATGTGACACAGAGGAAGAAAAACTGAAGAGACAGGAGTTAAAACAGAGATAGATAGTAAAAGTAATAAGAGCCAAAACATAATTAGAGGAGGCCTACTGTTACAGTAAATGCTAATAAGAGTTTTACAGACAACTTATCTTGGCCATTGGTCTCCCATGGTGATACTCTGACTGAATCAATAACTCTGGGATTCAATTACTGTCCCCCACTGTTGTCTGTACTCATCCACTTCTCTTTCTCTCCACCTCTGCATAAGAAATCAGACAATTAATTTATCAGGGTGACATTGTAGCTCAGTGAGAACTCCAAGGAAGCTAACCACATGGAGTGCTGAAGCAGGTTAGAAAAACGTGATGAGTGCACACACTCATCATTTCTCTGGTTCTCTCGGAACACCAGTTTCAACACTACTTTTTAAATTTTTTATTATTATTTCTTCCCATAAAAACAAAATGAAATCAGTGTGTCATTGTCATGAATTAAATATGGCAACTAAAAAATTCTAGTAGGTTTTTCAGACCAAAACAGTTGACATAGGCACCCGGATGCACCCAATGTTCTCACTCTGCTTGTTTCCTGACATTATCTTTCTGAGGTTTTTTCATCTATTTGGGTCAATTTGGTGAGAATATATTTCAGCTTAAATTGATATGTATACAAGTCAAATTTTCATTTACATATTACACTTAAAAACATTTATCTCTCTGTACACTGGTGATTAAAGCAGGCCTTGGTGATAAAGACAGGGCAATCATACCGTTTCTTAGGATGAGGCATGAGGCAAGAAAACTGTGAGGTAATATTTTAAAAAAAAACCTAAAAGTCGGAGAACTATAGTCTTTATGTGCAGGAACAATGTTGCATGCAGTGAAGGAGCTTTACAACAAAAGGTGTAAGGCCAGTTCTCTTGTCCAGGCTGTTCATCATGACCAAAGATTGGAAAAGACAGCAGCTCAACGCCCTTAAGGAGGCCCAATACTGGAGCTTACTGTCTACACAGGCCAGGGTCTGCAGGGGATTTTTTTGTTTGGCATGAGGATAAATCAGACAACTTTATTTATAGCTGCCATACACAGGGAGAAAAAAAATGAAAGGACACAGACATCACCCAAAAGCAGAAAACAGAAGACTAAAACAGATTTGAGTGATGTCACAGGACATCACATAGATGGTCTTTAACAATGAGCAGTTGTTAGCATTTAGCCTAGCAGGCCATGCAAGGGTGCTTACATTGGTAAAAATTCAATGCAGTCTAATGGGCCTTTTCGATTAGTACCTATTCTTCTCAACTCAATCAGCTCAACTCTACTCGACTCTACTGGTTTTCCATTGTAATTTGGGACCCTCGAATGTGCTGCCGCTATTATGAAACTGTCACCTTGATCTGCAGAGAGTGCTGGTGTCAGTTCCAAATGTGCACTGTGATCAGAGATATCATAAAGCTGCCAACAATCAGAGCTGTAGAAAGTATGTCAATGTTGGTTCAGAAGCTGCCGCCCGGATCGCTATTAATGCCAAAGCTACAGGCTGATCTTTACTCCAGTCTGTAGTCAAAATTTGAGCATGACTCTCCCCGCGTGGAACCTCAAGGAAGCACATACTGCAAAAGTATCTATTCTGTACACAATATCTATACTAGAAACACCCAGAAGCCTGGTAGAGCCGAGGAAAGCTGGGGAGAGTAGGTATCAATGGAAAAGCCTAAAAGCGGGTGTTCACACAGGCATTATGTCCTGCTTCAAACAAATCCTAGTTTGCTTCCACAAATAGTACAGCTTGTTTGTTATGTAAACAGCAAAAAAGTGAAATGAAAACGTAGCTCATGAGGACAACTAAATAATTGAGTAACAATAAATAAAAGGGTTCTTGAGGTCTGTTTTTACTTGGTATTAAAGCCTAAGGCGGTTTTCACGAGAATAAGAGCAGCAGGAGAGGTAGAGCACTATCTGGCATGTTAGTGCACTACAATCTGCATTACATCACTTCCTGTTGTTTATTTACAGAAAAGGTCTGTTTGCCTTCACACTGCTCGTGCACGGAACCAGTTTTGGATATATTACTAATGGTCAGTAAAGATCTCTTTCCTAATTTCCTAAACTTTACTGAACAATACAGAACGCATAAAGCCTGTAGGCTTATATTAAAAACTACATTAGTCATTTCAATGTACAAAAATGTGTTTTTGTTTTTTTGTATGTTAAAATTAAAGACTGCTAAACTAAAAAAAAGAGTTTAAGCATATAATTAATCGTCTAAATCTACAGTTTTGGGAACTTCTTATTCTCCTCACTACTGGGAGGTTGCTGAGAGGCACACACTGAAAAATCCCCATAAATTCCTCAATCATCCTCCCCATCACTTCTCTGAGCCTTTAATGTTTCTTCTCTGCCCAAAGAGCAGAATGCCATCGTGTGTTGTTTCTCAATTGAAAATGTAGTTTCATTTTCTGGAACATATCTTCCCATCACTCTGTGTGTACACTTACAACAACATGAGCCCAAATGTGCACTGGGAAGCTTGATAGATAATAGAAATCCACTATGTATGCGTATCCATTGAATGGTTACGTCAGATCGAACAAAGAGAATTATGCTGACAGAAAAGAAATCTCCTTTGTGTTGGACTGGAACAAAGTTTTGTTTCCACATTGCAATGGGAATTGCTGAGTTTAGAAAAAGAAGCCTCCTCACACAGCCTAAAGCATGCACAGCCAGCATCCTACCTGTCTGCATTCATTTCTTGTTTCCCAAACAATGCATGTGGAATTACTGCAGCACCCCCAAGGGGACTCCAGTCCAATCTGGTCCTATTCTGCCTTGCACGGCTTGGCAAAAGGTCCACACTCTGCTCAGGCCTGTACATCTTGGCAAAGAAGTGGCATCTTCTGCTTCCTCACTTTTTCGCAGAAGTGCTTGGTTGGGATATAATATTTTGTCCAGAATGGGAAGAATTCTCCCAGTTGCCCTGTGTTTGTCGCCCCTCCTCACATTCAGTTATAACTACATGGAAGTGAAAGCGTTTGAGTATCCAGACAGATGATAAATAAAATCCTTAAGAATGGTGCTTTATGTTTTATCGCTACACCTGCTAAATCTGTTCCTTCTCTTTTCTTTATTGGGTTTTAGTTGTGTTACCATCTCTCTCTGACAACTCCATCAATTCCCCCCCAGGAATAATAAAATTGGATTGTGCTGCGATATTACATTACATCCTTGTGTTGTTTCATGTTGTGTCATTAAATGATTGGTGAACCTCTACAGTCCTCGGTTAACCACTTATGAGTCTGCACAGACGTGCAACTCTGGCCAGCTGAGAGGTGGATCGGTGGGAAAAAAGGGGGGAGAAGAAAAGAAATAACTTTACGCCAGTGGTACATGATCAGAATATTTGTGTCCTTTCCTGTCGAATGTTCCTGAATGAACCAATGAGGTTGCTTTCTTGTGATAGTATTTGCATCTGTGAGCTGCAAAAGGTGGGTCGTTTTTTTGTCCAGGGACCTCTTTATCATCCAGCATACTGTTGCAACCTTAACCGAATCACAAGTCAGTAGGTGCTCTTAGCAAGCTTGTGTATAAAATGAATAAAAGGAAGGGGAGCTGTTAAGAGGTAGTTAAATTAGTGGGGGAAAATAATCACAGAGCAAGGTTTCAGAAAATCTATCTGCTCTTAAACCCTCCACTGGCACCCATTACCTCTTGGAAGCTATCATTTTCAACACACACACACACACATTGGTTAAATAGAACACCTCTGCCTGCATTTACCTCATATTTTGTGCAGAACTCTTTGTTGTCTCTGTTGTTATTTTCATAAGTTGTCTTTATAGAGAGAGGATACCAGGAGAGATCAAAAGTTTAGGAAAACAGTTCCACTTAAAGCACTTCAATTCCTGAAAAACAGTACAAACATAATGATAGGGGTTCAGGTGCAAAACAACCCTAAAAATAAAAACAGGGATATTTAATATTTATCTTCAGGAAGTATGGCTTTGTTGAAGGATAACTGCTTTATTTTTAGAGATCTTTTTCTTATTGTTTAGCAAATTATATTTGCCAGACAGCAGTTTTTGCTCATGGCACCAATCCCTGTACAGCCCAGGGCACCGCTCTAAATGAAGTCCACACCTCCCCTTCCCAGCCAGAAGTTAAGCAACTGGCCTTAACTAATCATTTCTAGTAACCTGAAGTAAATGTCACCAGGGAATGGACTTCTCTTAGTGGTTGGATCCATATTGGGGTCAAATGTCAAGAAACATACAAGCGTGCACATGTGGATAAACATGTGCATGTGTGTTGGTGTGTGTGCTCTGTAAGACAGTGACCTCCTGCATCCCTGAGCTGAAAGTGCATCTTCAGCAGAACCCCGAGAATGCCACGAGAAGCCGAGTCTGCAAAATGCTCATAGTTTGCACACACATTGGGGCTAGAGTTTTAGAAACACACACACAAAGGTACACACACGCACATGCTTGCGTACACATACGCATACATACTGTTGGAGGGAAGTGTTACATTTTCTCTGCAACATTTATCTCTGCTTTATTTCAGGTGATAAAGGCCCCTGATATAACTCAAAGAGGTAGAATTGAGGACGGAATGTAAATGCAGCCATGAAAATGAAAACTGGGCTTCTGCAGAATTTCAACTGCCCCCAAAAGAATCGAGGTGCTTAGCAGCAAGGAGATATATTACCTCAGCTTTTCACAGAGTCAGCCCCTGCCAGCGTGGTTATGCAAAATGCATGCAAATTGGAGCAGCTACAAAAGGGTCTTAAAAGGAAAATAAAAAGACTGTTAATTGAACATTAAACTGATGCTGACACATCATTCTGACTGCTATTATGGTCAAATAGCAACACTTTTGTTTTTAATCTATCATCAGTGAGACAATGAGGGGTCCGAGGGTTTTGGTGTAGTCTGTGTACTGCTGGACAGGTTTAGCTGAGGTTCTTCATGCCGTACAGTCTGTTTCCAGCAGCATATGTCACTTTGTCAATTGGAAAATGTAAAATCACACAGTTGATGCGCCCATAAAAATTCAACGGCCACAGGTGTTCCATAAAAGTTGTCTTTGCACCGCCTGAGCGTTTTATACTGGGAGACAACCTTCCATCAAGATGCTAACAGTCCCACTGAGAAACGCAAGGACGAGGAGGTCACGCACGTTGAGCCAATAAACACCGTCTTATCTTCATGTGAATGCTCAAGTAAAATCTGCCCAGCTGCAAAGATTTTGTGATTTTATGAGGTCTTGACCTGTATGTTTACACCTTTAATAATTTCCCCGATTGGTTATAGGCTCTTATTCTAAACCACCCAATTATCTGGGCAGATTATGAGAGGATTTTTAATACTTCTGCCTTTCTGTCACCTCTAACTACAAGCTTTAGTATATCAGCTACTCAGTGTTGTGATAACAAAGAACAATAAAACTCACCAAGTTTGTTTAAAGCACAGATAACTAATATGTATCGCTTGGAGAATTTTTTCCTCTTTGAATTACTTTAGCCTTGTGGCTGTCAAAAGGAAAGGGAGAAGTGTAGGGAAAGAATAAAAAGCTGACTGCTGGCTTCGGGTTTGAAAGTTTCCTCTAAAGTTGCACCCACCAAAAAGGCCAAGCAAACAAAACTGAAAAAAATATGAATAACATGAATAACAACAAATTCTGATTTCAAAGTGAAATGATATATTCCCAGAGAGCTGAAGATGTTTTCCTGGATCCTCCAGGATCTGCAGAATGACACCATGCTTGTTAACAGTCTGGAGTTACAGATGTAAACAGAACAAACCAACTCACATTGGGGTTTTGTTAGATGTTTGACACTTACAAATGTAATATTATAATAGTTTTTGGGGGAAAAAGGTTTATGAAAAATAGAAATCATTCTAAAATTCCAGGTTTTGGCCCAGTGATAACCAAAACAGTTTGTGCTCACTTGTAAAATATTGTTGCAAAGCATGTCATGCAGTTATGATGTGTTAAATGTATATTATAAAGGCACATTGATGAGTACTGATAGTTCCTATTATTAGTGTTATTATTTAAAATGAATATTACAACAGATGTCATTTTTAGTTTAACCTGAATTGCTTCATTTCACACAAATTGAAAGTGTACCTACATACCTGCTTACTGTCAAGCAAGGAAGCTGCTTTAAAGATTTAAAGATTAAACAGGGTAAAAGTTCTCCTTGACCTGGAACAATGTTACTCTTTTCAAAAGAATAGCATGAAGCCAGAAACATAAGAATCAGATTTATTTAACAGAGCCTGCAAAAAACTGCTTAGTATGAAATCTTCCTGACACAAAATGTCATGTAAAGACTACCTAAGTAATTTTAGCTTTTCAGTAATGTCATCATATTTTTGTCATGAAGGGAAGAGTGTCATGTTTTATAAATACCCAGTTATTTACTTTTTCTGACCAAATCTGATTTAAATACACTGTTAGAGTATTTTATGCAATCATTTTATTTTATTTGACCAAATTCCAATTTATTTTGTTTTAATAAACCCTTATTTTTCATTTTAGACCAGTAACTGTCTACTGAGCAAGAATTACATATCAAGTGTGAAGGTTTAATATCAAGTGCAACTATTTCATGCTTTGGCATGAAATATGTGAATATGTGGGATTTGTCATCAACTGGAAAAAATGTTGTCGGACAGATCAATAAAATTCTTGTTTTGTAAACACGTTTAAAGTTTGCACTTGCAGTTTAAAGATTAGATGGATAACAAAATCAACAACAAAAGGGCACCGAAAGGGAAATAAAAACATTAACAACTGTGTTTCTATTTGTATATCTATAATGTATCCATGGAGTTCTTTTAGTCTGATCGAACATCAAACAAGAATAAAATGTGTCATGTAAACACCACCGCTGCTCCAATCACCTCATCCAGAAAGAATTTCTAGTGGGGACTAGTTCAGTAGGCAAAAATAACCATGTTTGCACTCATTCCAATTGCTTTGTGGTGAAAGTTGTTCCTGAAAATGCTTGAACCACATGCTGGCCACGTGACCCAATACATTTTTTCAGAAGCGACTTGCAGCTGAACAAAACATGACGGTGGCAGATAAAACCTTTTAGTTTTAAATGTAAATGTTAAGGAATATTGTTACGACCCAAAGATGAAACATATTTAAAACACGGGACACAAAACAAATGATAAAGCGTTTTTAAGATTATTTTATTTTGGTCAAAATCTGTATGGTTCTCTGGTGTTAGCTGGATGGACCTGTGGTGAGCCGGCCAAACAGGAAAAAAGGAGGGTTTGACAGGCCAACCCTATACAGGGCCATCGAACCTGTCCACCGTTCCTTTATCACCCTAAAACAAATGCCACACAATCAAGAAACTAACCAACTAAATAAAAACACGGAAATAGGACTACCGGTCTCATCAAAACAACATAACACAACCAACCAAGCAAGCAACCATGTTCAGGTGCCGCTCCCAAAACAGCCGACCACCTGAACAAAAACACAACGGATTCAAGGAGAGAGAGAAATAAAAGAGGGAGAGAGACCTGGGCGACACACCTGTAACCCATTTATAGGCTTAGTGAACGACCCAGACAAAACCACTCCCTACAATCAAGGATGAATCCACAACAAACGCATGAACACCTAGCAAACATTGAGAATTTTCAGTTACAATGTTTAAAATTTTAAAAAATGAAACTCTGTTGGAAACCTGCATCTATACCAGAAGCTGCACCTGCAAGAGACATGCCCATAGACACATTGGCCACTGCAGGTGCATCTGCAGACGTAATGCACCTGCAAAGTAAAAGACTACCTCCTATTATTGAGCATCGCGACTAAAGTCCAAGACAAAAAAGCAACAGTTTAAAAGCAGAGACACACTGAACACTTCTGCAGCCTGTTCCACAATTTCAGGGTCACCATAGACAAGACTCACCTCTAGAGATGCGTCTGGTTTTAGGAACTTCCAGAAGCAACTGTAAGGATTTTATAGCTCCAACTGGAACATCACTGTCACCAAGACACCAAGACAATAAGTACCTTGTAAGCTAGCAATTGTAACCAAAACTGTAAAACTAACAGGGAGCAAGTGGAGCTCAGCAAATACAGAAGTAATATGGTCAAAAAGTATCTTTCCAGTCAACGATCTAGGTGAGATGCAGCAAATGGAACTCTTGCTCAAGGTCATTTTTAGAAAAGTTTGGTTTAATCTTTCCGAGAACTGATAGATAAAAAATGACAACTGAGATGACATGTTTGTTCAAGGAGTTGTCAATCACCCCCAGACTTAACAAAGGGGGGAGGGGGGAGGGGGGTATGTCCTTGCAAAAGAAGCCACAGATCCCAAGATGCTCACGGCACCTTGAAATTTGGTTTAGTGTGAGGAACCAATCTCACAACACACAAAATTTACTGTGGACACCAATTTGAACATTTCATTTGTTTTTTCCACATCATGCAGCGAGGATGATGTCCTTCACTAAACAGCCTAAGTTTATTTGGTGCTTTCTCATGTCTAGTGAGACTGGGCTTCTTTGAGAGTTACAATAACAGGACATTTAAGTAATTAAACATTTAATTTTTCTCATTGATGTGATAACTAGATTAATGAATAAACAAATAAATAATCTGTCTCCTCCCTTAAATGGATGTTAGCTCATACTGGGCAGATTTATAACCAGCAAACAATGTCCTTGTATACTTTAATTCATCTGTCAGACTAATTACTCACCGAGACTGCCCAGAGCTTTATGCATTGAACAATTTTGTCCTGGCACAACATTAGTTTGGCAAGTCCAACAGAGGAGTCAAAACTAAAAGTCACAATTTATACTGAGAGGGTTATTACTATTGTCCTGTCAGACTTCTGAAGCTAATTTACAACAGATAGCTGATGCCAAAAAGCAACAAGAAGAGGTTGACAGCTGCAGTTTCTTTTTGCTTAAGTGAATTTTCTAGTGACTGAAGACAAATGCTTCTGTAAAATTTATGTTAAGCTTGTTCAGAGAACATTTTTTTTGTTAACGGTGTCCATTGTATAAGGAAAACTTGTGTCATTTTTGCCTTCCAATAACATCCAATTGTAAGAAAGAGATGCTTTGTTTCTCTCATCTTATGAGTTCTCCATCCAAATGCTACTACACCATCTGCATTGTCTGACATTGCACGACATACAGACACAATGCATGTGTACTAACACACACAAACATAAATTGCATTCAGAAAATTACATCACTTCCCTGCCGCTGTCTGAAAATTACATCCGTACCCCACCGTTTCACCGATCACTCCCTGGGTATGTCCTTTTTGGTTTTTTCTCTCCACAGCTCCTACCATCTCTCTCACCTCACCTCACTGTTTTAGGCTTTTCCCTCCACTTTAACTCAGGCCCTAAATTGCCAGGCCTGAATTGCCCTATGAACAGCGTGGGGTGGACAGGCCAGCGGGAGGTGTGTGTGAATGCACAAGTCTCTGTGTTATCGCCATCTCTTTTCATTTTCCTCTCCAAGTGATGCTGTCAGGAGCCAAACAAGATATCACTCTCCACCCACCCCCCGACAGGGAGTCACAACACAAGGCTGAGGAAATGGAATAAAAGAATAAAGACAAAGGTAAACAAAATGCTTGCCTTCCAGACTCCAGCACCGCTACCGTAAACAAATAATCCCATGATTCTCTTTGTTCCTTAATCCCATCAACCACCGGGGCCCCGCATGGCTCTCTGGGTGAAGATAATGGCACCATGCTGTCTGTCTTGATGAAGTTCAGGACCTTATTAAATAGAATTTGCTAGCATGATCCTTTAGTCTTATGTATCCCATTTTTTCCAGAATAAAGAACAGATAGTTTACACAGAAGAAAAGTTTGACACTATGATGCTGAAAACTTCCCCTAACACAAAGAACTTCCTTCTCCTTTGTTTCAAGGTAACTTTATAAATTAAACAACCTCTGACTTTTAATGCCCATGGTCCATTTTTATTACTTGAATAAACCTTCAGTAAAGGAGAGATGTGACCGTTACGTTGCTGACACCATAAGTCAAGGTGTTTGGTCTTCTGCAGAAGCCACACACAACAAAAACAGCAGTGTACATAAAAGGCACCACTGACTCGCCCATTAATAACTTCTTCAACAGTAAATCCAAAACCAAGTTTAGGAGCAGCAAGAGATGATTCGGGTGCTGCATTCCTGCTACTACAAAGCCTGCAATCTTTTTTTCAGTCTTGTGTGTCACAGGGTAAGGAACCGGGTTGTAAAAGAACATGATTTAATCCAAAAGCCACAGCATTCAAGGTTGTGAGAATGTTGGCTTATAACAGCTGCTATTCAGCATAACTAAGTGAGACCATAATGATTCACAAACAGATTTACAGAGCAAGCTTTGCCTCAATTGGGAGACTATTTTGATAGTGAGGAGGGAGGGGTGGGGGTTCATTTCCCAGTTATACTGACACTGCCAACATTCATTGTTTTCTCAAAGAATCCCATTAACTGGCAAACTGATGCATTCAATGAGCATGCAACCCCAGAAACACACAGTAGGAAGGTATTCTCAGCTGCCCAGTTCTATGAAGTCATAAAAGCTGTGATAGGTCTGTCACAGAGGCAGCAATGTTGGCATGAGTAGTTTGGAGGAGAAAAAAAACACCTTCAAAGACCTTCAAGTGCCCCCCAAGGAGTTACAGAAATCAGAAGCTTTTTGGTAGCACAAACACCTTGAATGGAACAATTTCATGATCAGAGTAAATGAAAATGTGTCCAAAATTATCAACTCTAAAGAGTAATGTTTCTGACTTACCATCTGCAGATATGAAAATAGTGAGTAAACTATCCCAGAATAGCAAAAAGCATCTAACAAGATCTTTTTCTCCACTCTGTATTCATAAGAACACAAATAGCTAGATGCTGAAGTGACACATTAAAGTTCAGGACAACTGTGATAACCCTGATGAATGCTGCTCATACAAAAAAAAATCATATAGAGTGCACCCCCTATTGCCTTAATACCTAAAATTAAAATGGACTTTTATAGCCTTAAATATGATCATCACAACATCCCAACCACTAATAATAATGTGGATAGTTTCTAAACAGCAAAAAGTAAGGATTATTTCCACTCTGTACCAATTTGGAGCGCCTAGTGGATAAGGGTTCAATTAAATTCAATTCAATTCAACTTTATTTGTATAGCGCCATTTCACGACAATGTCATCTCAAGGCGCTTCACAGAGATCGGCCAATTTAAAAAAAAATAGCCTTATATAGGGAACCAGCAAGATTGCATCGAATCTTGACTTCAATCAAGATTCAATCTAATCTCCCTTCCTGGGCAAGCATAAGGCGACAGTGGGAAGGAAAAATCTCCTTTTAACAGGGAGACAAAACCTCCAGCAGAACCCAGCCCATGTAAGACCGCCATCTGCATTGACTCGCTGGAGGCAGAAAGGACAGTAAAGACAGATTAATATACATTGCAGCTGCTATCCAGGAAAGGAAAATAAGAAGTAAGACCTGCAAAAAAAGGAAGAAATGAGAAATAAAACCTGCAAAAAAAGGAGAAATAAGAAATAAGACCTGCAGAAAAAAGAGAAATGGGTTGACAATGCCAGTACTGTCCAATACATGGAAAATAAGCAGCAGAGACAATAATTGGAAGACCTCAATGCATCATGGGATGTCAGGCTAGACTATACCTATCTGTATGATTTGTTGAAAAGGAAGGTTTTAAGTTTGATTTTAAAGGCAGAGAGGGTGTCCGCCTCTCGTACACACATTGGGAGCTGGTTCCATATGAGCACAGCTTGATAGCCTGAGACTGCTCTTCCTCCCATTGTTTTCTTATAGAACCACAAGTAGACCTGCAGTCTGAGAGCGAAGTGTTCTGCTTGGAATATATGGAACTACAAAATCTCTGATATACAATGGATCTTGGTCATGGAGAGCTTTATATGTAAGGAGAAGGATTTTAAACTCTATACAAAATTTAATAGGGAGCCAATGAAGAGATGCTAAAACTGGAGAAATATGATCTCTTCTGCTAGTTCTCGTAAGAAGCCTCGCTGCAG
>JBAMHX010000008.1:25789294-25817413 GCA_037177515.1 Pseudomugil tenellus | reverse complement strand
GTCCTCTCCGGTCATGTCCAGCAACACATGGAATCTCTGTCGAACTAAGATGTAAATAAAATAAATAAAGAATACAGGTTGTCAAGAGGAAATTTATATACAATATATATATATATATATATATATATATAGTTCTTCTTGACAGAATAAATTTGCTCAACATAACATAGCGGACAGATCCTCATTCTGCTTGGCTCTATGCTGGACAAGACAAGTTAAAAAAAAAAAAAAAAGGAATCTAGTCTACTTAAGGAGGCTCATGTTCCCTATTACCCTCAATCAGACACTCCAACTGTCAGATCCAAAAACACCTAGTTATGACATGCCTTCAGAGTTAACAATGACCAGTTACTCTGCTTGTAGACAGAGGGAACTGAGAAGCTACATTTTTAAACTTTACCTCGTTGTGGTATTTTATGGTATGTAAAACATTTCAAGAAATTCAAGAAACTTTCATTTATCACCGCTATGTAGATCACTCTCGGTCAAGAACCTTCCACATCAAATATTCTTATACAGCCAGTCTCAGAGACCTAATCCACAAGTAAAATTGAGTGTATTTTTTATTTTCTAAAGCAAAAACTTACCTATAAAGTTGCATTTCCCACATAAGAAAAAAAAACTTAATCCATATGGAAATGTGATAACAACCAGAACAACCCAAGCTTCACAGCGACAGATAACTGTAAATACACATAGAACGTGCTGGTCTTGTTTTCCAAAGGACTTGTGTAGAAAATACAAAGGTAGGATCTCCTCCCTGCATAGTAAATAGTTTACCGTACTGCTTTTTACTGACATGTGGTCTCATTATAGTTGACTTCTCCTAAAAGCATCCTTTTATTGCCCAGCAGCAAAATCGAATTTATTTTCAAAGTTTTTTCTCCAAACACAAGATGTCTTATCAAAATAAAAAGAAAATAGTTGCTGGTTTCTTTTACTGTTTAATTAACAGCATCATCTGTATCATTCTGATAAGTATTAATTGTTCTATAAACAGAGTTAGCATCTTTCCTTGCTTACATTTCCCATAAATAATGGAGACAAAGGTGCATCTTATGATGGAAAACCACACAAATAGCAGCAAACCATGTATTATCACAAAGCAAAGGGAATACCTCTTCCACAGATAATATTATTGTTGGATCATGTACTGTAAATGATGATCTTTATTGTGAAAAATGGATGCAGAGACATTTAAAATGCTGTTTGTGACATTAGTATGTACATGCATGATAAAGCCAGAGTCTTTTATAGTACACTTCATTGTCTTGATTGGATACCACAAACAGTTTTTATATATATAAGTTATATATCTGTGACTAGATGAAGACAAACCTCTGACAGCGGTGAAACCTTCAGGGCTGTGGAAGGGTTTCCTTACTCTTAGTGGATCATATGGACAATATTATCTGCAAGGGGACTGTAAGGGTAGGCTGACAATTGCACGACTTTTGGCCACGATTTTGTCGTGGCAAGTCATGACATTTAGGGGCATGAACCGGGAGGCTCCCCCACTGTTCACCCATAGTTCACGACGAGTTCACGAATAGTTCACGAATGCGTACCCATCAGTGTCCGCATTGACACTAACTGGCACGATGAGTTCATGCATAGGTTGCGCATGGTTTACGCACTTCCCGCATTGGCATGAAGAGTTTGCGCAATTCAGACGGCGTTGTTCCGACTTGGGCATCCAATATAAAAGGGATCCTCCCTAACCCCAGGTCAGTGGAAGAGAGAACATGCTGAATTCCAGATACACAGTCATTTCAGAGACGACTTCAGACATGTTCACATACATTTGGCGTGCGGTTCACCCCGGTGGCGAGATTTTGTTGTGTCTATTTAGAACATTGCAACATCTCCTCCCGACATGGCACGCAGTCACAACAGGTTTTTGCACTATTCCCGCCAGTTTACGACTAGTTTTCGCACTGTGCCAGTGCATGCTACAGAATCATGCAAGTGTCAGGGCGCCCTAACGCTATGCAGTATTGGGTATCAGCAGATATGTTTTTCAATCCAGTGTGTGTTCTGGCCTTTTAAAGCCTGACCCAAGAAGAAGGAGATGTTATTATATAACATTTAGATAGTAGGGTCAGAATTGAACATAGACAACATGATTGAAACCATCCTGCCTCATATCCATGGTTCAGGCCAGTGTTGGTGTGACATATTTTCTACAAAAAATGGACTCGCTAGTATCAGTAGTGTTGTTACATGTACATGTGACCACAGTGTAACATCTTATAATGGTTACTTCCAGCAATTTAATGCACCATATCATGAAGCTCAAACTGAAACTGCTAAAATAAATAAATACAAAAATTAAAAAAATGTCACAATAAACAAATTTATATGCCCATAGATTATACAAAAATATTAAAAAAGAAAAGGTTGCCTGGGTTGTGAACAACAAAGGAATCCTGATCAGGATTTTTTCCAGCTTTAATTAATTACAGCCCAGAGGGCAAAGACCTCCACAAGATTGCACGTGCAAATACTAATACATGAAGGAAAACAGCATCCCTAAACCGACAATGGCAAACCAGCCAATAACACAATGAATAATTTGGGGGATAAGAAAATGTAAAAGGAAAATAATCTAGAAATGAATGTACTGACATATAATTTGTTAATTGGATCATTTATACATATATGTGTTTTTATTTATTCATTTTCCTTTTAGCAACTTCAGTCCTTCATACAGCAACTGGTTTCCTGGACATGCAATGACATAATTGTTTTCAAGTTGCTTCCACAGTCACCAGAACTCAGTCTACTTGAGCATCTTTGGGATGTGGTGGTGATTCTCATCACGGAACTGTAACCAACACATCTGCAACAAATGCATAATGCTTCATGTCAGTATGGAGCTAAATGTCTGAACT
The DNA here is from genome assembly GCA_037177515.1 of Pseudomugil tenellus. Classification (NCBI taxonomy): domain Eukaryota; kingdom Metazoa; phylum Chordata; class Actinopteri; order Atheriniformes; family Pseudomugilidae; genus Pseudomugil; species Pseudomugil tenellus. Next base: position 25,814,519 of record JBAMHX010000008.1, on the reverse strand, counting down.
TTTTTTTATTCGTGTTAACTCTATTCTGAAGTAAGCAGGGGGTTCAACCCAGTACTAGGAAGGTGGACCTAATTAAGTAACCAGTAAGAGTATGCAAGCTCAGTTAGACTAACTAATGCTGGTACACCATTCTAAGATAATTCAAGGATACAATTATCATTTGTGCATCAGTGTTTGCACATGTGATCTCTTGTAGGTGCCTGTATGATCTCTTGCCCTCTGGGCTGTAATTAATTAGAGCTGGAATGAGGCCTGATCAGGATTCCTTTGTAATTCACAAGCCAAGCAACCTTTTTATCCAGCCTGCAGCACTGCTCCTGACCCAACACTCAAGCTCCTGGTTTTTTGCATTGAAACTGGAAGAAGCTCATTTAACTGCTTGTCAACATTGTGCAACAAGCAGGCATGGACTAATCATCAGGAGCGAAGAGTCATACTTAAAAAAGGCAACATGTTCATTTAAATCATGGAGGTGTTTCTAATTTCTAATATGGCTATTGATATAGTTTAATAGGTGATTGGTCTATTAATGTGATTCAGCAAAAAAAAAAAAAAAAAAGACAGACAATCCTACTTTGCATTCTACTGGGAAGTTGCCACTGGGAATATTTTAAGCACTGCAGCCTGCTTCCTTTAGCCAATGAGAATTATTTTTCTAGTTTCTTTTGATCTTACATTTCCAAATTAGGATTCTAATTTACAATATGAAAAATTAATTACCATTTTCTGTGGTTTCAAAGAGAATGGGTATGATTATATTCACACATGGCTGGCATTAGATGTGTTAAACAGCTTTCTCTTTTTTTGCCCGGTCAGGGTGCAGTGTGTTGAATTAGTGATGGCCTTCATTGGCGCGACTTTCCAAAAGAGGCTGTTTAAAACTCAGAGCTGTGGTTTTAGGAGGATGCCGTAATTTGGGCTTCAGCAATTATTTAACAACCTCTCTGAAAAGCTAGATAGGAATCTAGATTTGTGGACACACCATAGCTGTTGTTACACTTGACGATGGATTTGTACATGAAGTGCACATCATACTGCCTGTAAAAGCAAGAAAAGAAGGACAGAAAAGAAAACACAGACACATTGTCTGTCATATTATTTCTCCCTCAAATTGGAGGGATGAACTCAGCAGTCCATGTCTCAGAATCTTAACATCTTGATATCATCTCACTCAGACAGGAAGAGAAAAGAATAGATTTTAAAACAAAGATCTTTGGCTTAAAGCAGATCAAGTCTTTTAACATACGCTAAGAAGAAGACGACATTTGACAAGCTGATTAGGCTTTAACAAGGACACAAGAACTTTGCAGCTATGTGTATAAATGTCTTTAAGAAAATCACATGAGTGCACATAAATGAGAACAACTGTACAGTTATTGATGGAGCAGCTAATTTAAATGTTTTTGTTTGAACACCAATGCTTCTTTCAAGCCTTGATCACTTCCATGTGCCTTTACCCTTCACCGTATCCTTCAAACAACCGCTTTTATTATTCTTGCTAATTAATGATGTTTCATTCACTATTTAATATATAGGGCAAATTAAGTGTCTTTCTGTCTCAGTTGATTGCCAAGTGTTTAGCTTCTTTGTCTGTTTCAATAGGCGATATTTAGGTATGTAATTAATTTCTTTTGCTGGAAACACAATTGATTCATTAAAAAGAGAAAATTCTCCTTATCATTTTCCCTGAAGGTTTGCACCCGCAATTTCCTGCTCTATTTCAAGCCTATAAACTGTTCAGTCAGGGCCAATTCCAATCAAGACACATTTAATGATAATAGTGGACCTTCGTTTAGCTATTCGAAGTTAGCTGACCTTACAAAATTAAAATGAAAGGAAATTAATTTTTATTGAAATTAACAATATGCTTAACAACTAATGGAAATTTAGCAAAGCTTGAAAGGATTTTCATCACCTGATGTATGACTATTTTGAATACTTATTCATATTAAATTGCACATACTTCGGGATTTCTGTTGTGTTTTGTTCACAATAAGCAGTTATTCAATAAATGCAACTGAATAAAGACCCCCTCCCCCCAACCCCCTCCTACTTGTAAAATAGTCCCTCGATGTTGTGTTAGAGTTTAATGGTTTGAGGTTTCAAGCTGTAGGGTTTAAAATAAAGAGAAAGAGAGATTCTTGTCTCTTCTTTGGAGCCATTACTGGACAATAGATATTGATTCCTGCTGCACCATTGGACTACTCTATGGTGATCCATTTATCTGTTAATCTGTCTGCGACCAAAGGTGGAGAGCCAGAAACGGACGAGAGCCAATGCACCAAAGTCTACACAACATTTTCTAAACTAATTAATCAAAGTTTGGCCTCAGCACAGGCCCAGGAACCTGTAGGAAGACTGCAGAAGTACAACACTGCCACCTACTGCAGCTCTGCTCCTGCTCATCACAGAGTAAGAGGAAGCATTGGGACCCACAAGGGTAATAAGATGAGAAAACCAGGCTTTCGCCAGTTTCTGTCACATTGTGTTTTCTGGTTAAAAGAGACAACCACTGATTCAGCTGGTGTGAAGCTGAGGGAGACCAGCATATGGCCACGGTAACTAAACCAGAGCTTGCCAGCAATGTTAATTATAATTTGCAGATTTAATAGAGATAAAATGTCTGGCTCAAGCCATATTCAAGGTTAGTGTGTGATTTATTTGAAGTGCACAGATTAAATTCTGTTGGTAATGCTGGAATCAATTGCCAGCAGTCTGTAAGAGGAATTACAGCAAGCAATGGACACATTTATTTTCCCAGGAAAAATGTATAAAACTAATCCCATGTGACTCAAAATATTAAATTAGTTAATTTCTAGGTGTAATGAAGAAAAAATAAACAAAGAAAAATGTTTTTGGTGTGTTTTTTCCCTTTTCAATTTTTGTGTTATCATTCTATTATCCACATAAGTGCGGACATGAATGGTAATTGTGTTTCCCTTTTAAAGTCTGCTCTAAAGCCTCCTGCTGTTCTGCAACCAAAATAAAATCCTCAATGAGAACTATTTATTTTGATGAAGTGTTCAAGAATACGTTCTGCGTACACTTCCATCCGTTATGTTTCAGATCAAATTAAAATGAAATCAAAAGTCATCAAACAAAAGCTCACTTGTGGCGCTGCTACCTTCTCAGTATTCCTCAGGATATTTCATGGGGCAATATGGTTGGAAATCTCAATGAAGGAATCATTCAAAGACCTCCATTTTCAAAGGTAAATATGTCAGACATTAAAAGTCTCTTTTGAAGTGAAATGAAACTGAATATTAATGCAGCACCGTCCTCTACCTTAAGTCTACAGCTTATTGCAGGATAAATTGATTAAGGATCAGTGGGAAGTTTGTGTGCACCTCATGTGACTCTTAAAGCTTGACGGAAAGAAACTTCACACAAATTTAGACAATTATCACATGATTTTTTTCCAAATCCTCATAGCATTTGTTGCAGCTAATACTAACAAACCACAAAAATATGTTTAGCTTATCCTCAGTTCTGGCATGAATTCATGTATCACTGTCTCAACACGCATGCTGCTGAAAAGAGCTTATGTCTTGAAGCATCCATTTACTTTGGTAATCAAGGTTTTCTCGCTCTGCTCATACACTGATTATTGCATATGTTACTAATTATCAGTGTGAGGGTTTCATATTTTAGTTAGCTTGAAATATACCAACATTTTGCTTCTCCTGATTTCATGCAAATGTATACACTAAGGCCTGTTCTCTTCCATATTAGCTAATCCTTAAATTTAATTTGTTTAGCCTGAAGGATGAAGCCTAACCAGCGCACATCACTGCAAAAAACACAACATGGCTGCAACTTGCACACAGTACAAGCAGAATGTGTTGCACATACTGGTTTTATGGGGGGACTAAACCATGATCACTCTTGGGTATTTTTCTACCTGCAGACTTTAAAACTCTGTTTCTTCCCAGATTATAAACATATGTGGCAATTCCTGGTCCAGAAAGTAAAAGTCCTGCCATGTTGTGGGATCTACCTGTACATGTAGAGCAGACATTTTCACTAAATGGGCAGATGTACTGTGCTCATTAATTTCAGCTGGTCTAGTAACTGGTCGGAACAGCTGCAGGACTGGATTTTTACTTTCTGGTTCAGGAATTGCTCCCATTGATTATAAATATACCACAATCAGACATTTAATGAGATTTTCTGGGAATATATAACTTTTGCAGAAACTTTTAGGCAGAACCCAGTTCCAAAGCAAGCCCATCCATCCATTTTCCACCGCTTAATCCTGAACGGGGTCGCGAGGGGGCTGGACCCTATCCCAGCTGACAACGGGCAAGAGGCGGGGTACACCCTGGACAGGTCGTCCAAAGAAAGCATCATTGGAAAATATTTGATGTGCAGTGTTGACTGGACATAAACACAGGGGACAAAGACTTGCAAGCTCACGCAATATTTGTTTTATGTATATTAGAATAGAGAAATGATCAAATGCCAAAAGTGAGCTATTGCGCTATTCCATTCATGGCATGTTCATATCATGATATTGTGGGGCACTGGGTTTCATTTGGTAGAAAATGCTAACATTTATTGCACCTTCATTTGGCTCAGTTTGCTTTCACACTGCGCTAAGTCAAATGGATAAAATAGTTGCAATGACCAATAAAAAAAAAGAAGCAAAACAGGAAATTTGAAACTCTGTTCATTGACTGGTCAGGACCAAAAGCTGAAATTCTTCCCCTTCGGCCTGTTAATTCACAACAAATACACACTAAAGCAATAAATTCACGCAGCCTTGGGGGGTTTTGTTTTTACTTTGTTCAAAGCTTATACAGTTTACACAAGAATCTGTCAAACTGTGAGTGAACCACACCAGGGATCACATACAACTGACTCCTGTAGATATTTCAAGCAAATTGAAGTTTACTTCATTTGTACTCACAAGAGTGCACATGAGTGGTCATACCACTTTCAGAAATCTGTACTATCCCAAAACCAGAACAAGATTATTTTAAATATACCAAACAGTGCTTTACTGAATGCATCTAAACGCATAGCTGTTGGTATCAGTGTGTTTCAGCAAAAGTAGGATTGTTGCAAGAAATGGCAAATAGAAAAGTGCTAAAAAGTTTGAAGACAGTTGAGAAAATCATGTTGTAACATGAAATGGGGGACAAATAAAGAGCATCAGCATCAGAGAGGTAGAGTCTATCAGAGGTGAGAATGAACAAAGGTTCAGCCAAAAATAATCTATAAATTGTGATTCTTTCATTGAAAGCACTGCACAGGCTCAGAAACAATTCTAGATATCATTATTTGTGAACATCATTTGCTGTATGAGACCTTCCAAACAATAAAGTTACATTGTTTGACAAGAAAGGAGTGCAGTTTCTGGACTGGCCTGCAGGAAATGCAAGATGCAAGAACGAAGACCTAGAATCATTTCATTCTGTTTCTCTTTATATTTTATAGAGTCCCAACAGGACATTTCCAACTGGAAATGGGTTTGTGTTTGCAACTGCTGCACTTGTCATGACAACACAGCCTCTCCTGGTAGCTTGTTGTTACAGTGTAGTGATGAAAATGTAATAAAGTAATCTCTGTCCCACATCCCTTTGGATTAGACAGAAACCCCAAAAATGATTCCAGACAGGTCTCCTGTGACCAGCCCACTCCCTTCATTTTCTCTAACTTAAGGCATCGGTGTGTACTGTAAGTATGTCTCATCTAATAACTTTGCACAACAGTGAACTGGAGCTCCTCTGAGCAAGATGTGGATTGTGTCCTGATGCTTCAGATCTGTGCACTGCACATTTGGAAATAGCAGCATCATGTCCTGCGGTACTTTGGAGAGCATTGGCTCACAGTGTGAGCATACTGTTATGCATCAACAAGGGTTAATTACCGAAAAGACCTTCTGTTTAGCTTCGCATGAGAGTGATTAGTGAGGTTTTCTCATTTTCTTCTCGCAAACTGCATCGTTTGTCAGCAGTGACCTTATAAGAGGGGAAGCAAGGAATTAAATCCTACTTTGTGGAGAATTACTGTACTGTTCTGTTGTACCAGTTTAAACGTGCGAAAGGTCACAGCAACAGAATGTTTAGCATCCATTAAACGCCTTAACAAACCTGTTTCAGGTATGTGTTTGGACACTTTAAAGTCTGGATGAGACATTGAAATTCTTCTTTCCCCCTCTCTCATTCTTTTCCATCTGCACTGCATTTTAATTTATTGTAATTAATAATTACCTATGCCAGTCTTGCTTCTTTTGCGCTGAGAATTGAACAGCAGGTCCCCAAAGGAGAATGTACAGCATTTTTTTAAAGCTTATTCATGTCAAATAAACGACTTTTCCCTAGGAGATAAAACTTTCAATTAGAGTTTGGAATCATTTTCTTGTGATCTTTTATATAGAGTCAATGGACTCAGCTCTATAAAGGTTGTCCTTTGGAATGAACGACCCTCTATGTTGTCCAGAATGAAAGGCCCAGAGATATTTAGTCTTATTGTTGACCTTCCATTGCTCCAATTTGAACAAACATTTGCTACCTGGGTCTTCACATAGGATTAAAGCATATACTATAGATGAAAGAATTGCTGAAAGATTGGATGGCTGACTGAATAAAAGAATATTAGTAAGAATATCTTTTAAAAAGATTTATAAGTGGCCTGATGTGAAGACAGTAATGATCTGATGTGAAGTCTGGCTGCTGTAAGGTTGAGTGAAGCGTGGGAGGCGGGTCAGCAGGGAACATGGTGGTTGTGTGGGCCAATCGGCGTCATAGGCTCCAACAGCGCTTGTGACTTTAATATTTATATTGTTTCTGATTTATCTCCTAACAGTGTATATAGGCTTGATTAGTGACATTCCTTCAAGCAAAGATTGACAAGCAGAGTCATATAGTTTGCCAACTTCCATTATGGTTATTCATCAGCTCTTAAGCTTGAAATGATTATCCGCTATTCCTTGTACAAAAAACAAAAACATAGTTCCATCATAAAATAATGTAATTAATTCTGGTGGAAGAGTTTTCTAAATACTAAAGTCTCTTATAGCTATAGAGGTATAACTAAGGTATAAAAACTTCACAAAGGGACAAATAAAGATCCAAGTTCATCTACCTTAAAATGCACTTGGAGAGGTTACTGTAAGCTTTACCTGCAAGCCCTTACAGAAGTATCTGGAAATTTACGTTTTCAACTGGAGAAAAGAGATAACACAACAAACAGACAAAGATGAAAAGACAAAGACGTGAATATATGAAAGGATATTTCTCAGACAAGGGATGGATCAGTGTATTTCAGGACGGTGAAGGACTGAGCTCAATATAGCGATGGCTTTGGGAAAAAGCTGTCTCTGATTCTGTTTGTTCTGGCTTCTGTGGACCTGTACAACCTGCCAGAGTGGAACAGGTTTAAAAAGCTGCATGACACATGCATGAGGGAATTCAGGTATTTGATTCAGGATGGTATATCTCAAGGACTGGACTCCTCATGGTTTAGACTTTCTGTCTGTTGAGCTAACAGAAAGGATAGCATCGTCTAAACCAGGGGTAGGGAGGCAACTTCAGTCTATGAGTGCTGCGGTGCTGCAAGTGCTACCAGTTTTCCTGCTGCATCGCACCTAACTCAAGACAATGGCTAATTGGCAGACTTGTGTTAAGTTTGATATCAAGTTCTGCACGAGTCTCCTAAGTAAGTCTGATGTGTTGCAGCAGAGAAACCTCCAACACTTTCAGACAATAGCACTTAATTTTAATAGTCACGTGTTAAATGAGATCTCTCTATTTTGATTGACAGACTGTGCACTGCAGCCTCGTAAGATGGCTGTAATTAATAACTAGAAAAATACTACTCTTGATTTTGGGCTGTTAGTTATGGATGCTTGTATTCACTTCACAAGACTTTCAATTGGGATTCAGAGTATATCGCAGAACAGATTCAGAAGTCAGCATAGGACTCCTCACAAATTTCAGAGTTAATCTTCTGTCTCCATCAGAATTGTGACTGGATGGTGCGTTGTGTTTGCACATTACGAGCTGATGTATACGTCAGCTGGGGCGGTGTCTGCATATCGCTCTAATGAAACGGATTATACATCAGCTGATTTATACATGTCTATGTTGGAACTGGTTCTCAGTTCCACCCTGTGCCTGCTTCCACAGTGCAGTGCGCCAATGAGTTGAGATGAACAATAATCGCGATCGATGTTTTTTGCAGAGCTTTAATGTGATCGTCGTGCTCCTTTATCAAAGAGAGGTGGACTAGTGTTGGTTGTATTTACAACAGCTTTTACAGTATGTACTATGTATGTAATATGAAAATCCACATAATTCACCACCACCCTCTCCTCTGTATCCCCCCTCCCCCCCTCCCTTTATAGGCGCTTCCATGGTACAAAAAAAAAGAAAGGGGTGTGTCTGGCGTGATAGCCAATCACATTAAATCATCCGTCCTTCCACCAAATTCCATTCAGATGCAAACAATAATCCACTAATCAGCTGAGTAATAAGATAATCAAACCATTTGTTTTAAAGCGGAACACATTCAGGAACAGGACAGTAAAATTTCAAACACCAACAATTCCTCTCCAAACAGGTAGGTGTGGTGCAATATCATTGTTAGTATAATAATGTCTTTATGTATGTTTGTAGGTATGATTGACAAAGGGCAGTAGACGTCTGGAAAACAGCTGCTGTTATGGCTACCCCGTTACAATGTGATGCACCATCCAGTGACACCTCTGATTAAGAATCTTACAGATTACATCCCGTAATATATTTAGTATAGTTAATCCAATTATTTTGATTGAATGATTGTGACCACAATGTGGCCAATTTTACATCATTTTAATTGTCTCCCTATTCAAACTAGATTACTTTAAAATACTTGTATTCATACAGAAGGTATAAATGTTTTCATAGTATAAAACAACATGAGGCAACCTCCAAACAAAGAAATTTAAAAAACAAGAGTTTTAATTCTTCTTTATTTACAGATAAAAGTTAAATCAGATTGAAACAGATGAGAACTGACACTGTATACACCTAATTAAAAAGAAAATGATAATTTGGGATTAAAATTAAATCCAAGTGGCTGGTTTATTTGCATTTAAATCCCAACTGATTCCTTCAGTTCATTCCACGCTTAAGTTAAGTCTGATCATTCTGCGCAGGCTTGTTACCTCGTCCCGTCCCAATGACGCATGCATTCACCACAGTCATCTGTCTCCCCTCTTCTGTACTCACCATTCCTTCTCCTCCTCAGCTGCTGGGAAAAGTAATGCGCTAATGTTGAGCTGGTCTTTCAAAATGATAATACAAATCAAGGCAAAAATGGTTTTTCCATCATTTTCCATGTTGTAGCCAAAAAGGCACAAACCAGTGGAGTTCCTTTATTTCCAGTAGACTAAGGCCCAATCTCATTTCTACCCCTTAGCCCTTCGCCTTAGCCCTAATCCTTCATTTTGAGCATTCACGAGAGACGAAGGGTTATTCCAATTATCTTTTGCGGTGAGGCCCAATTATCTTTTGCGGTGAGGCAAAAGGCTGAACACCCCTTCAAACGGAACAATTTCAGATGCACACTCAAAATGGAGGGCTAGAAAGGAAACACACAAATGTAAGCATTTTTGCACAAATAATCATATAATTGTTTATAAAGTTTTTTTAAGACTGCTATGTCATGGTTTCTTTGTTTGTAATTTGCTGACAACTGTTTTTTGTTTCTCACGTTTATTATTAACAATATTGTAAAGTAATGAAAACTTCAGCGACACGTACATGGCTCACTTGTTATAGTCTTCAGGTTATAATTCACATTTTTTATGTATCATAAGCTTTTTTAACACTTATTTTAATCTAGATAGTGCTGAAAATCAAACTGAGAAATAGTCGCAGCTGGCAAAGGTTTTAGCGACGGCATAGTCATGCAATGGAACAAGGGATGTCCCATTTCGTAGGGCTTAAAAGTTAGCCCCAAACCTTAACCCTCAATTTGAAGGCTTAGACTCGAGCTAGGGTTAGGGGTAAGTGGAAAGCATAGGGGTAAAAATTGAGAAATGGAATTGGGCCTAAGTGTCTCACATCCACCCTTTGACCAATCACAACCCTTCTCAACCCACCCATCCAAAGGGGAACTAAGTACAATAAATGTATATTTTTTTTTGTAAATCTCAATTAGGAAATATTATTTCCATGTATACCTGAAAAAGAGTACTTTGTTTTGGAATTATTTTTTTCTGAATAATTAATTCCTAATAAAAACATCATGGGATGTAGCGAATGGGCATGTGTCTACAAGTCTTTATATGATTTGACATGTTTGCTGGTTTACTTAGTTGTCACCATTTAAAGTATTTGAAATAAATTGACTTTAATTTGTTTTGGGTTGATTATAGACAATTAGCCAGTAGAGGATTGTAACTGGATTACACGGAGCTGAACTGGATCATTAAAATGCTTTGAAATGACTTTTGATGTGAATTGAACAAAAAGATCAACTGAAGTAAAACATTAGAAGGTAGGAGTTGGGTTGACAGTGTGAGAGATGAACTTCTTTATTTGCTAAAGTACCAGGAGCCAATTGATATGTGTTTGTGTGTGCACTGTACTTTATTTATGTGTAGTGAGGTTTGAGGAATGAGATGCAGTTTGAGAGCTACTGTTTATGAGCTACACTTAACAGAATGTGACAGACTCAAAATGACAGCATTTGGACCAAGATTCAGGATGCCAAGTTGTTTTAGCACACAGCTCTCAGACACACAGAACATACAAACTTCACCATGGAAAAGTGGGGACAAGCATGAGGGGACAATTTGATCTGTTCCACAAAATACAAATCAATGTCTATGTGGCTTTCCACACACGTATCTGCTATCACTTTTCTATTTTCTATTTTCAAGCTCCTTAACCTAATATTTAAAATAAGTTGTCAGACGTCAAACCTTAGCCTTACTCTACCACAACCTTCATTCTTTTCTGCATCTTTTAACCTTTAAACTATTCTTTAAATATCAGTCATGTTGGGAGGGATGAGGTGGGGGTCTCCTAACTCACAAAGTCTAAAATGTAAATTGGTCCTTACTCAGGGACAAAACAATGTCATCTGAAACAGCAAGTGACGGTTCCGCCTGGCTGTGACAGCCAGAATTGTAGCTATTAGATGGATTAACTTGCAGGATTTCCACTCAGCTCCTCCTGCCGACCAAGGTCAAAGGTCACATATCTTCCTGTCAATTTAGTGCCATGGTCCGTTTGTTTTTGTTTGTTTTTTTATATAAAATGGGTATCATGAAGCACATAGGTTTTTTTATTGTAAGCTGAAGGTTAAATAAAACTGTAAAGCAGAATTTTTTTCATGACATGTCATGTCTTTGATTTTTAAAATCTTCAACTCGCTTTACACCCACTAGCTGCAGTGAACATCCTATTGAAGGAGAAATGTCCTGATTCAGAAATTCTCTTTTTTTCTTTGTGTGTCACATAATATCAGACTGCCTCAAAGAAAGAAGAGTAGTAACAATCCAACTTCACACATAAGCATTTACCATACATATGTGTTAAACTGTACAAAATACACACAGGATTATCCACACAGTAACTATTTATTTACTTAAGGTGCAGAGCGTCTAAATCTGCATAAATCTACTTAAACCTCACAACTTTATACTGTATGCATCAGCCAAGCAGTGACATTCAAGAGAGAAAAATTGAGCCACTACAGAAACACCTAAAATAAGCAGTTGCCTTGAATGGACACTTAATGCAGTCTCCAAAAGAGAGTAAATCCCCTTAAGCCCCCATGTGGAAATGCCCACCTTCACTGCAAGAATAGTTATGTTTACATTTTCATTATAGTTAAACTCAGTGGTGCACTGGTCCTTCAAGAAGTAGCTATACTCAGTTTAAAGTTTAACAGAGCTGCTGGCTGACTGCCCCGGTGAAGCATTGGCATCATTATCTGAGCTACTGGTTAATATACATTTGCATGGATGTTTGTAAAAACTTATTTTAATTTGATTTGCTGGCTTTATCATGCATATTAAAGGTGAAAACTTTTAGGTAAATATGCAAAAGTGTATTTATCATGTCCCTAAATGACTCATCAGTCCTCATTCAGATTTTAAAGTTAACCAGTTTAATTAGTGAAGGAAGTGAAAATTATCCATCTAAAGGCAGAGTATATGGTGGATTGTAGCCTCATGATTCAACTGAATATCACTAGGGATTGAGAAATAGGTATACTCAATGCTGACTGATAAAAGTAAGTGGGTATACTTTGTATATTTGAGTATACTACACCAGGGCAGTAAGGAATTAGGAACGTTTGATATAGGCTTTTTTTACCAATATTTGAAATAACGATTTTGTTTAATCCTTAGTTATCGACATTTTAATGCCGATATTGGCCAATAAAATTGATATGCCACTAATATCGGGCATCACTAGTAAAAATCTAAGATTTAAAATATTGCCCTACATCTTTTCTATTTTGACTTGTTGGAGCTCTTGTGACCTTAAATCAAGTGTAGTGAAATATACTGTGGACACATGAGGGAGCTCACTCGGAGTCACAAGGGCTTTCAGCCACCGTTCACAGGGTGCTGGTCGAACCTCGTCAGCTACCTGACACCCACTCCATCCTCTTTCAAAATAAAGTTCCTAACACAACTTCTTCTGTGAAGACAGGCAAAACTGGCAAGCAGTGATGTAGTAAAAAAAAATTAATGTCCAGTTATAAGCATCTACTGCAGTCATAACCAGGTTCCTCCATGAAAAAAACACGTAATATACATTTAGAAGGCTGAAGCTGTGTAGGAAGATGAAAGAAGACAGAAAAAAGCGACAAAAAGAGACATGCAGGTAAACATCAGTAACATTAAAAAACAGGAAACAGATACACACTTCAGGAAGGATGTGAATTAAGAGAAACAAGATGAGTCCTTCTATAAAACTGTTTTCATCATCATCAAAACACTACATTTAACTGCACCGTAAATGTTGTCTCGAACTATAGATGAGTTTTTAACTGCATCTTAGATGTGAAGACATGGATGGCAGAATGTTTCTTTCAGCTCCACCAGAACAAAATCTGTCCTGAAGCTCAGAGAGAGAAACTGTTTTAAGACTTAAATCTCTGTCTTTTAATCCCTCTAAAGAAGTGAAGAACCTTTGTGTTTTTTCTGACTTGATTTTTCTATCTCACATATCTCCAGAATGCGACAGTTCCTCTCCCAGGCCACTGCCGAGATATTGATCCATGCTTTTATCACCTGTAGAAAAGATTACTTTAATATATTACTTCCTAAAAGACTACAAATATATACAGCATCAACAGAACTAAGCTGCTCATCTACTTATTAAAACCACACAGAGAGCTAATTTTACACCAGTTTTAAAATCTTTGTCCTCTGAAATGTGTTTTAAAATAATTCCATTAATTCTTTTATCAGAGTTTTTTTTTTTAGCTGGGGAACCCTATAAGGCTCTCAGATCATCGGGGGAGGGTGTCTTGTTTATCTTAAATGTGGACTGGACATATGGAGAAGCTCTTTTAGTGTTGATGGTGTTTGCTCATGGAGAAGCCTTACAGAGAATCTAAGGGCTGTTGGGAATATTGATATTTTAAGAGGCAGCTTAAAGTTTTTAGTAAAGCTTTTGATTAAATATGACTAGCACTAATTTAAGCTTATTTAATTGTATTTATTTATTTTGTTGTATTGTTTTTACTACATATTTTTTTTACTATATTTTTAATTGCAAGTGATGTTTGAATTGTCTTTTCTATTTCACCTTAACACCTTTTATGTTTCCAGTGTCTCATCTTCCCTAATGTGAAGGTATGGTGCTTCTGTGGATATGATATCATGTATGTGTGTTTTGGTGTATGATCACGTGTATGTGTGTGTTGTTTGTGTTGAGAGTATTGGAGGGTTCTTAATCTTTGGAATTTGATGGGTAAAAATGTTTTTCAACTTTTTGTTCTTTATGTTTTCACTGTAAAGCACTTCATGTTAATTTTTCTTTGCACAAAAAGATAGTTTTGTAGATAAAGATGGGTTGACAATTTCATTAAAGAGAAAAAAGGAGGTAACTAGAAATGCACTGGAAGAGTGCAGACCTCCGCCAAGCATATTATTTGGGCTTATTTTAGGGTGATGAATTTGTCAGAGCTCAGTCACACATAATCTTTGTCAGAGTGAAAAACGGCAGACAGAGTCGGCCTTTAGAAGGCGTCAGCTGCCATCACATTGTGCCTATCTCACAATGTTAAAGAATCCATGAAATCCTTCCTGGATCCAGATGGTGATCCAGATCACCTCCAAAATTTAATCTCTTGTTTACCTCTTGTTCACCTTGTTCTGGATATATGCTTAAAATTTCATGCGAATCTGTCCATTACTTTTTAAGGTATGTTGTACACAGACAGACAGATAAATGCCAACAATTACATAACCTCCCTGGCGGAGGTAATAGGAAGAGAAATGCTACAGCAGAGACAGTACTGAGGCAGAGCTAACAAAGTGCTTGGTAATGACAAACTAGAAGAATCTTTTCTGCAGAGCCACTTCACTTCCTCTATTCCTTTACTTATCTGTCTCCATCTTGTGTGACCCCTGTTTTCTGACCCTGGTCCTCTCTCCTCCGCTGTCACATATAAAGAAACAATGCAACCAAAGTTTTTTCTCTTTTTTCTTTCTCTCTCTCTTCCCCTCTCTCTCTCTCTCTCTCTCTCTCTCTCTCTTTCGTTCTTCCATTTGTTTAGTAATACTGCTCCATACAGTATATACTTTAATAAATATGCATGTTGTTCCCCAGGCTCTATCATTTGGACTAAATTGTTTGAATTACAGGAACAATAAAGATGTAGCTTTTTCCTTCTCATGTAAATTGCTGCCACTATTAAAGGTAGAATGTGCGAGATAAAGCTTACTTTGCCAATTTGGAATTTCACAAGATTTCATGTCTGAAATGAAATGCTAAGCAAAGATTTTATACTCCAATATAAGTATGTACTTAATAAAAAATTAAGCATAAATAATACATAATAAAAATAATCTATTAATCCTACTAATAACAATGCTGATGATAAAAAAGAAGCAAAGTAATTTGTATTCTGTAGAAAATTATGCAGATTATATTTAGATTATAATTGTGTAAAGAATTATAATGTTTGCATAATTTATTACACTATTGTGGTAATTTTAATTCCTTTTCCTTTATAATTTTTCACCCTCATAAATGTCACCAGCTAACTGCAACTTGGCTCTGAAATGTGACTGAAAGGGCTCCGACAGCAGATCAGTGGGAAGAAAGAACGCACCGCCTGCGGATGTTCTACATTTCCACCTGAAAATTTCTTTGGTTTCATATTTTTTGTCTTTGCTCTGCTGAATGATAACATGTTCCGCAGCTTCTCTCAGCAGAGAGATCTTCAATAAATCTTAGTGTGACAGTTCCTCTGGCAGACATATATGCTCAAGCTATAACAGCACCACCACCAGGGTTGACAGATGGGGTAATCTTCTTTGGCACATAGGCTCGACTTTCTCTTTTTTTATCCTTTTCATTTTCTGTTATTTGAAAGAGACAGATTTTTGCATCATCAGTCCATCGATATTTATTTCTCCCTTAAGTAAGAGGTGTTTGTTTGTGAGTGTGATTACATAACAACCACTTGGCAAATTTTCTGGGTAAGTGGAGTGTGTTAGGGTTAAGTTTAGGTAATATGTGTAGATCGGATCAACTTCTTTAAAACTATAAAACAGAGTCATACCCTCATACTCTCCACATGCCCTTATAATCTTAAATGTTTTAGAAAATGAGAACTTGATCTTTTTTTTTTTTTTGTTTACTTTTATCACATTTTTTTATCTTATAGTGGAACACCGAGTGGAACAGAAATAAAGTATTCTCTTCATTTCCAGTCGATTGTTGATATATATATTTTTTTTGCTTGCATGTCTGACCAAATAATTTTCCAGATCAACAAGACTTGAATAGCTCACACTGATCTAAAACGTTTTTTTTAAATAATGTGATTATGTATTTAATAGGAAAAAAAGTTGGTAAAGTGCTCAAACTGACTGAAACTTATAGAATGTGTTTGGATTCGTAGCCAGGCTGTAAATTCCTTACCGTGACATGCTTGTGTTTAAGCATCCAGACTTTAATGTGAGACTTAATCTGTGATACATGGGTTCTGTAGCATTAATGGCTATTCCAATCTGTTTAAAGCCACGTAATCAATCATTCAGACACCGATCAGGTTTATGTTCCTCACATAACCATAACAATGACAAAGACAGACACACTACCATCATGGGCTTTCCTGCAAGATTAGACAGCACACCAAGTGAGATATTGTATCTGTCACTACCGCTGTGCACATCTATCCTTTAATGAAACTACATGCAGTTCAACTCTGTCATTCTCACAAAAATGGACCCAAGGGTGATTTGTTTGCAAAGCAGAAACAACTTTTAATCATATTTGAATGATGTGACCTTTAGTGGTAAGATCAACTTTCCCAAACATGGTGTCCCCTAAAAGGATGGTTGGATAACAGAAATAAAGTTTTAAAATGTAAATGATGTTATTATCATATAATAAGTGTCTGAATGCAACTCAGAACTGAAAAAAACTGTCATTTGTTGATCTCTATTATCCTTTTTTCTGAGTCCTGGTGCTCAAGTAGCACTGTCCTGCATGTCTTAAACATGATCCTATTCCAACACACCTAATTCAGATTCCTGAACTTCCTCATGATGTTATTTGCAGCCAATTCTTTCATTCAGGTGCGCTAACTAGGGTGGCCTCTAAATCATGCAGGGCAGTGGTACTTGAGGACCAGGACAGAGAAATACTGTTTCACACAAAGGCAAATGGCTCCATGGATTCTATTTAAAGGGATGAAACTCTTCAGTGTTTTGTCCAGACTGACAGTGAAGGTTGGTGGGTAAAAGCACCAGGTTGCTCACACAAAGACACATTCTGACAAGTTACTAGAGACAAGAAAGTTCAACGTAAGTGGGAGAAAACGGTGGACTTATGGAAGATGAAGTGTTTGTGGAAACTTTAAGAGAAACAAAGCTTTAAATTCCCTTGGTTTTAAATCTCAAATTTATGTGCTTTTACTATTTTAATCGGGTTTACAGCAGTGGAGTATTTCTCAACAGCGGACAAACAATGTGATGGTAACATAGACGTTATGTAAAAGATGGAAGAAGTCTCTGTGGCATCATCCTGAGGTTTCAGAGGAGCTGAATTGATGCTCGGTTGGCGGTTGCCACGCTTGCCATGTTGGCAGCATTACTCATGCGATTGCTTGTGAAAAATACTAAAAGAGGCAGCACGTTTGCGTAGTGGTTAGCTCTATGGCCTCACAGTAAGTTCACTGGTTTGAGCCTCGGCTGAGGTGAGGTTTGAACATTGGCCTTTCTGGGTGCAGTTTGGATGTGTTCCCAGTATATGTGTGGGTTCTCTCCGGGTGCTTCGGCTTCCTCCTACCCACTAGACATGCATGTTACGTTTCTTGCTATACGGTTAATCGTTTACTTGTCACATGATAAAATCATCTACCAAATGACTTTAGAATATATTAGAAAAGAGGTGGCACTTGAAGACGAGGTGTGATAGTGGGGTGGATGATTGACACCCATCTAACTCTGGGCTGCCTCCAGCTAGGAACTAACTGAGATTTAATAGGAACTAACCAGCTAATGAAGTAGGTGGCGCTAAAGTTAAGGTGTGATGTTAGCTAGATAAATATCATTTTTGTGCTACACTGGAAGATTTTGGATACCTGTCAATCAAAAGGACACACATGTAACTATAAAAGCTCTCAGAGAGTGCAAACCTCTGCCAAGCTTATCATTTTTCTCACGGAAGATCATGTCCTTTATTTTTTTTTTGCAAGCAATCTAGGTATTTTTCATTGATTTATATACACATGTTGAAAATTACCCTATCAAGCAATAATAAAGATACTTTTTTAAAAAATTCCTGGATCTTGACGATGATTCTGATCACTTCCAAAGTTACGTTGTTCAGAAACAAACAAACAAAAAACTCTCGTGAAAACATTTCCTCCTTGACAGATGTAATAATGCTGTAATAAGTTTCAAGATTAAGTCATCTGAAAGGAATAATGTTTTAAAAATTCCCACCCTCACAGTTGTCACTTGTCAAATGTTTTTGTACCTGGATTTAAATATGTTTATTTCTGCTTTGAAGTCGGTCTTTTTAATATGGGAGTGTATTGCGTTTTGTTCTGTTTTAGAGCCCCTGGTGGATGAAGTAATAAGTAAGGTAATATAATTTGTTTATGCAAATTTCTTCAGTTCTGCTGCGATGAGGAAGCAAAGTTTTTCTTATCAACAGAAATATGTCTTTTTATTAATATTTTTGTTTTTTTAATCTATTTATGATTTTTCCCAAATAATTTAATAAATTTTCTCCTAATAATTAATTTTTCTGCAACATTTATTGCTGGGGATAAAATGAAACCAAGAGGAGTTTTGTTCTGTTACCTTTTGATGAGCTGTTACTGGAATCTGCCATATAGAAAGTAGTCGCTCTTGTTGTGACTTTACATGTGAAGCTGCAACAAACTCTAATCATAAGTAAATGTCAGTTCATATTGATAATTTATCAATATATTTTTTCTGTCTTCAGCTGATCGTGAACCATCGGAGAGTTTTAACTGGAGGAAAAAAAAAGCTCAGATCTTTTTACTGTTTTTATGAGTTAGTTTGTTTTTATTAATTTCATAAAAAATATCTAGCACCTTTTGTATCATATATATTTAACTTTGTGTATATTTGTAAACAGGCCACTCTTGGAAAAAAAAACCCTGTATCCCAGTAAGTTAGTCTTGAATAAATGAAAGCTCTAAAAGATGAATGATAAAGAAATACATCAATAATTATTTAGTGATTATCAACTCACTTCAGTTTTTTGCATGTTTCATTATTGGATAATTAATCATATTGTCTC
Organism: Pseudomugil tenellus; assembly: GCA_037177515.1. Classification (NCBI taxonomy): domain Eukaryota; kingdom Metazoa; phylum Chordata; class Actinopteri; order Atheriniformes; family Pseudomugilidae; genus Pseudomugil; species Pseudomugil tenellus. Next base: position 25,795,551 of record JBAMHX010000008.1, on the reverse strand, counting down.
CCAGTTGATTTGTTATAATTAATTCTTCTTTTGAACGTGAAGACTAAAATAAAAACGTGCAATCATGTGCTGGAATTGGTGCATTCACAAAGAAAACATTCGGTAGGACTAAAGTCGAACGCTCTGCCACTGCAGGTCAGACAGGCTACTTAACTGTCCAGTTTTAAATCTCTTCTTAAGACCCACCACTATTCACTGGCGTTTCACCCAGTATGAGTTCGCTTTGATTGCTGGTATTGTTCTTACTGCATTGTTTATTGGTTTTATTGTTTATATTGTTTTTTATTCATATTTATTGCTTTATTGCTTGATGTTTAATGTTTTTTAAGCTTTTTCATTTTTTTATACATTTTATGTGTCAGCACTTTGGTCAGCATTTGTTGTCAGAAAGTACTTTATAAATAAAGTTGGCTTTGTTTTCACTAGCTGCCAGTCTCTTGACCTAAATGTTCCATTCAAGAGCAGCAAGAGTGTTTGCTTTTCTTTTCTGCTGTCAGTTCTAAACTTGACATTTTAAAGTTTGCTTTGGTCTCACTGTAGTTTTAGGAGACAGAATGTCCTGTTTGCAGTTTACAACTCCACTGATCAGCTAAATGTTGGTACTGTTTAACTATTTAACCTTTGTAACTTGAGTTCAGCATATCTCTCACACCGTGATACAATACTGACATAAATCTACGTAATTTAACACTTTAATGTAGTATGCATCATTCTATTTTCAATCAGATGTTTGTGTAATCAGACTGTGAACACAGCCGAAGACACATCCATTCACTCAAGAATCTAATAATCTAATAATAGGTACCAATAATCTCAGCTATAGATTAACCAAAGACTTCATTTCTTTGGCATTAACATATTTAACACGTCAGCCTCCTCGTGCAAGACCTGTGGATTTATGCCCAGGCTGATTAAATGTGAGGTTTCAAGGTAAAATATAGCCTTGGTGAAAGGAAGAGGAGAAAGTCAGGGGAGGCCAGGCTCACACTGCATGTGTTCGACATCTTAATTGCGTCAATGATTATTCCTCCACATTACACTTTCTCTGCTCATATTTATAGTTGTGTCCAATTTTCATTATGCTCTTCATTAAGGAGCATAAATAACCTGCATAAATGTGCCAACACAACACAACACACCCCATAACATTGCCAAGTGATATCCATCTTGTCCCCTACTGATCCAACATTACCTGGCTGAATTATGTCTATTAGCATTCACTTGGCCCCTCCCACTCCATCAGAACAGCAGTCTGGAGATGACAGCATTAACTTTAAGGCTTTATAGCATCTTCTTTACCCAACACATACCATTAATCCTCTTAATGGCCACCATGACCCCTTTCATCGTGTTTCATAAAATAAAAATATGAATAAAGCCCATTAGAGTCTCTATTGTGGAGAATCTCTGTGATAAATCAGAGCGGTTCTATTAGAAGGATTGCCTCTGTCACAAGTCAGGTTGGCCACACTAAATCATCAGTGCTGTTTGTTATATCAAAGCTCTTTTTAGCCCGTTTAATGCAGAGCGCTGGAAACTAAACTTCCCACATGTTCGGCACTAATAATGTGAAGATGTCTGACTAATGTTTAACCTTGTCTTACAGCAGGTTTTACCTCCAGCGTTAGGATTCTGTGCTTTTTTTTTTTTAGATACTTTTCCTCTTGTTTTAACGTGTGCAGCAACAGAAGGTGTCTAATCCTTTAGGCTAGGATGCGTCAAATCATATTATTTTTTTAGATGTAGAAAACTTTGATAATGACTTTTTATGTAGTTGTCAGACTCATCTACTTTGTCTAGCCCAAAGGTCACTTCCCACAAAATTGAGACATAGTGTTAAGAATAATTGTATTAGTCTAGCTAGCCAGAGGAAAGAAAGAAAAACTACGGCCCTCTTGATCAATAAGTATGGATTAAGAATGTATGGACTTCTGCACTGGAAAGTTACCTTGCGAAAAACAATTCTGGTTTCACTCCCATTTTTTCACATTCTGCTGCTCCGCCAGGATAACATAATTTAATATTAACCTCCTTCCAGCATTGCATGAGATACCACACACTTTTTTCCCAAATGAAAAATGATGAAACCATAATATTGTGCTTAACCCTTCATCATGGACGGATTTACAGCCCGTTGTGAATCAATTCAGAAATCTGAAACAACTGGCCGCACTTTTTTTTAAACAACTTTCTGTCTTTGTATGCACTTGTGAGATAAATAAAGAATTAAGTCTGAAGAAAAACACATTTCTGAGGCTTCATTAGAGGTCAAAAGCTCCTCGAGGACATTGTTGTTTCTATTTCTGTTTTCAAATAGGCAACAAAAGAAGAAGCAGTATCTCTTTCATTTTGGGAAGTGAAGTTAAAAAGTTTTACTTCTACAAAACCATGAACTCACAATTCATTCACCAGAGACCCATCAAACAAAATACTGAGTTGAAAAGAAAGCCCTTTTAACCTCATCCAAAGGCATAACTGCCAAACTCGATTAGCCATGTCTAAATTTTGTTCTATTTGCACATTAGATGAAGACCATGATGCTGAATCTGCATTCAGGACCATTCAGATCTCAAGGCAGCAAACTTCCAAGCAAGGGCAAAGGCCAAGCTCACAGTGTCCAAGGTGATTGCACTTGTGTGCACAGTCGAAATGTTGTGAGAATGAGAAGCTCGGGTCCACGTACTGTTGAATTATGGAGGAAACCTTGCCTGGAAAAGAAATTAAGTATTCTTGTACAGTTTCAACAAAAACTTCTGAGCCTTCTGTTTTCACCTTTCTCCTCTCCCACCCAGCCTTCTTCTCCTCAATTTTTTTCCTTGTGGCGATTCAGATGAAGACTTCTGCTTTCCATTCAAAGAATTTTCCTCCTCTTCTTCTCCTTCGCCAAAAAAATATAATAAAATTACTGCCTTTAATGGGTAACAATGCTTGTGACTGAGCGTCAGATCTAATTTGCAGATGGGGGTAAAGAAAAGCAGTTTGTGGGAGGACACAGTGAGGATAAATGGAATTATGCTTAAAAATAACACCATCAATAGGTATGATACAAAGGCCTTTCAGTAAATTCTCAATTTGAGGATCTAACATTGCCCTTGAATTGTTATAAGCACGACTGGGACGGGTGTAGGAATTAATTTCAGATATTACCAAACAGCGGGGTACACAGCTCCCCCGGCTCCACAGACAAAATCTATCATCCTTGTTAGAAAAAAATTGAATGGGGATTTAAGGAGAACACAGATAATTCAATCTTTATCTGCGGCAAACCACAATGAAATGTTAAGTTTCTATGGGATCCTCTTTCCTCTAAGGAGGACTAATGAAAGGACAACACATCTGAAGCATCTCCCCCCTGCTCTTGAGCAAAGGAGTAAAACGTGTGTGGACGTTGGCTCTCTCTGTAAGGCTGGGGGAGACAACATAAAAGGTTCTCATCAACACATCAAAGCTTGCACCTCCTGTTCAACATGCTATATGTGAAGTGAGACGATGCCAGCAGGGCAATGTGAAGCCATTTTCTGCAGCCACACACCAGCACATACTTTGCTCTGACAGTTTCTGCATAAGAAGACAGTTGCAAATAAAGATAACTTTCAGGTGTCAGATATACATGCACGCACAAACCTGGACACATTTGGCATTCTGCTCCACAACCATGAGCATCTCACTCACATTTACACCCACACAATGTAGGAGAGAAAGTAGTGGAGGGAGAGATAGCACAGGGAGGAGTGAAATGAACATCTCTGGCTTAGTAGTGTCAACTCAAACAGCCCGAGATAACCAATAACAGCATATAGATACTCGGGCAGTAAAGCTGCACTCCAGACTTAAAGTTGTCAACATGCATCTAATCCAGCAGTTTGGAGACTGTTACACCGAGTCAATATGCAATTTGAGGCAGGTTGATAGAGAGCATTGGATTGATTGATTTTGACCTTTTGCTTGACAGTACCTGCTGTACACATTCTCCACAAAATAATGAAAAGTGTTGGAATCCTTATATCTTTTGCTTCTGCCTCTTTTCTTCTCCCAAAATAAGTGCCCGTTGTTAATCCCACTCATATGTCTGGCTGTAGGGCTGCTCTCTCCACTTTATCTCTGAGAGCAGGGGGGGGGGGGGTAGAGAGACAGATTAGGGGGGTGATACCAGCCATATCGATTTGTGCAAACATGCAGAGACACACAAACGTACATAAACAACTGTTGTGGTGCAGTATTTCTGCAATGCTTGTGATTTACTCCATCCATCCTAAACCAACAGCTACTTGGTTATTTTGTGAGACAAATAAAAACTATTTATCATTATCAGTAAATACATGCAGTCAAACTTTGCTTTCAGCATCTTTCAAACTCACCACATTAGTCATGCTGAAGAGAAAATATCTGTTTTTATTTAGACAGCAACATGGTAGACAATCTGGTACACAGAGCCATGATTCAGATGGTCAAATCAAATCAATCTGTATTGATATTACACTTTTCAGACAAAAGTAACTGTGATTAAAACAAAGAAACTAGATACAAACATGTAAATGCAAAGAAAGACAATAAAAAGCACAGACAAGAGCAAAAAATGCAGCTTCTACAAGCATGGGGATGCATAAAGGAAAAAATACAACACAAAGCTCAAAGAATAGTTCAATGCAACAGTAAAAATGTAACTTTTAAGAAGAATCCACAATTTCATCTGACCTGCACCTCTGAGGGAGCCTGTTCCAAATGGAAGGCGCATAAAAATCTAAAAGTAGCTTCACCATGTTCTGTGTTGACCCCGGGAAGAGAAAGATAGTCTGCACCTGATGATCTAAGCTGTCTGGAATGTTCATATCATACCGGGTGATCTGAGATGTACTTTGACATCCATTTGCAGCTTAAGAAACTAGTTGCAAAATTTGAAAATCAACTCCTTGACAGTATAAAGACCTGAAAACAGTGATGGGATCCACCTTTCTGGAACTTGAGCAGCAGCCTTCTAGATCAGGTGCAACTGCAGAAGCATTTCACTGGCAGAAAAAGAAAAAAAGGCAAATGTAAACATATGGTGAATGATACTGCATGGACTTAAAAACCCCAACCAGTAAACACAGTTGATCTCTTTATCCACAAATGAAGCTGTTGGTGAGTTCAGACAGGTCTGTCCCATCGTGTTTCCCCTCATTCCTGCCTATATGGGCTTTCATAGCTGCATTATTGTGCGACTACCATTTTCACCTTTCATCAACTCAACCATTCTCAATTTTGTTTTCACAACACTGTTCCAAAAATCATTATATCCACATTCTGCAAATAAATCAGACATTACAGCCATTCTTTAGATTTATGGCTCCCCCATCTTCCTGCCTTTCAGCTGCTTTTAGTGCAGTCCTCTTTGACCCTATTTCCTTCCAGTCCTGGTTGTTCACAACATTTCATCCTTGATTAAACTTCACAAACAGCATCACATAAAAAACTGTCCTGTTTTATGTTCATTCGGGAAAATTTCTGCTATGATTGATACCTCATTGCATTTGCACATTAACGTTAAATTCTAGCGTAATGTGAATTAATAAACTTTTTTTTTCTTTTAACACAATGTAATTCAGGGGAAAAACCACATACTTATAACACTGCTGCTAGTGACTTGGAATGAAAATCTATTCTGTGATCCAATGAATCAACATTTTAATTTAATTTTGGTAATCATGAACAAAAAGCAAGAGATGCCATCCAGTTTGTTTTCTATCAATTCATAGTTCAAAAGACAAACATATTAACATATTAGTACACATAGCATGGGTATCTCCTAAGTACACAGGTATTATTAATACAAAATTATGTAGAATTAAGCTGCTATCCAGGTCAAATGATACACCCTAAAAAGTCTATTACTAATATAGATTTTGCTTAAAAACTGCAACCACTAATGTCTTCAGTTCTGAGACAAACATAATGTTGTTGTATGATGGATGAAGTGTTGAAACTCAGTGGGAAACATTCCAGATTCCAGCATCATTAATAATGCAAAAGCAGATATTGTATGACAGATTCATTGCTGTAGTCTTCATACTCTACTCAGTCAAACTTTTGTCAAGGAGGATTGCAAAGGATGAACTCTGTAGCTGCAGAAAACATGCAGCCTCTGTTATGCATCTACAAAGGGTTTGAATGAAGAACTACATTTACCAATTGGGCTCATCGATCCATCCATCCATCCATCAATCCATCCATCCATCCATCCATCCATCCATCCATCCATCCATCCATCCATCCATCCA
>JBAMHX010000008.1:25769824-25782343 GCA_037177515.1 Pseudomugil tenellus | reverse complement strand
ACACAAAGCTGCAGAGGGGAATAGCAGATCCTTATTACTGCGCTCATTTAAAATTAGTGAATGCATGCTACAAAATTACCACCTGAGAAAACAGATTGGTAAAACTATGATTTCTTCCCGTATAGTCCTACAAGATAACACACCAGTAGTGGTCACTAATAAGCTTGAAAGTCTTCTAATCTAGATTGTGTAATTAGACTGTGACATATGGTGTTTGTAAGCCTTAGAACAAGTGCCAGTTAGGACATTGCACAGCAGGGGTCGAGGTGGGTATCACTCTGGTTGTCCGCATTCTCAACTTTATCCCAGTGCTGTTGGTCCACAGACAGTTAAATGACGTAGGGCCACTCGAGAGCAGATCAAGCATGATTATGGGTCAAGGTGTTAATGAAGAGACCTTAGGCTTTGTGTGTAGACTGGCAAAGGACAGGTGGAGGTGGAGAGTTAAAAAGGGGAAAGGTGGCCAAGTGGAGATGTTCTCTGCATCTTACAGCCCTGGTCCTTTTCATCCGTGACTACCAGCTGCTCTGCTGCTCTGAGACCTTCAAACACAGGTAAGCAAACATTTTCTGTATTCCCTCAAGTTTTTCAGCTGCTAAAATCTATGTACACAATAACAGGGATGAGAAAAGAGTGTAGCATGAGCGGTAATTCAACCAATCTACTGGGCCAAGGAGTTTGGCTCACAACCAATAGGACTAGGAAAGTGGCGGGCTTCTTCCAGCATTCAGCCAATTTGCCAATGCAACGCCTGGCACATGTGCATTGTTAAAGTCACAGTTAAACAGATTTATTCTCCATCTAATAATCTGTAGTTTACTACAAAATGTCCACAAAAGGTCTTTACACTTTCTAAATGAATGGAAAGTTGGATTTTTTTCACCTTGCAACTGGAGTTGAACTTTAAACCTGTGAGGATATCCATCACACAAGATTTAACTAATAACACAAATGGCTGTTTTGTCATTTTTTAAAAGAATATTTCATTCGTGTGAGCGCAGCAACAGCTAAAGCTGGACAGCAAACTTCAGGAGTCACTGACAGCATCATTATCATCAGTAAATGTGGATTTTAGTTCTACTTTTTTTTAAAAAAAGTCATTTCATTAAGCAAAACTTTAGATGGTTAATGTCTAAAATGCTGTTTGAAAATACAGACAGTGGAGTGTCTGACATCAAAGAGCTTAGGGGTCTATTTTAATATAGAACTGTCCAGTTCTTTCAGATTATCAGACGGTATCTTTTCCACATGGGCCGCGTGAGAAAACAGCAGCACGGCGGTCATCCAAATGTCATTTTTGAATTTCTAATCTTCCTTAATCTTGACTTTGTCTCCTTAAGCCTGCGCTAATTTGTAAAGTTTAGAGACAAATGTCAAACAATGACTCTTCTGCAGACCTTGCTTTACCACAGCTTTTCATCCTGGCCTTTGATTTCCAATGAAAGAATGAATTATTCAGCCTTCTACTCACTTCAAAGCCCATATTTTTTAGTTGGGGTATTGCTGTGTGCTTCCTATGTTGTGTGTATCATTACACTCTGTCTGAAACTGCCTGGTAAGAGTTTGAGCAAAATATCTGAGTGTAATTATTAAAAGTAAGTGGCCTTGTGATGCTCAAGTGTTAAAGAACTTTCTACATCTCCTGATTTTCATCTGAGATGTGAAGTCTTGATGGATAGATTCGGTTTTTACACCGTCGGAAAGGTAAAATAATGAACTTTGGATCAGATATGAATAATAATGTGTGATACGTTCTTCTTTTGTGATGCCCAAGCGGTCTCCTTCTTATGGCCAGAGTACCATGGACGGTGTCAGTGCTTTTACTGCTGGTGCTCCACACTCCAGGGGTGCACTCCACCCCCATCCAGCACCTGTGTGGCTCCCACCTGGTGGACGCCCTCTACTTCGTATGTGGAGAGCGGGGCTTTTTCTACAGTCCAAGCCGAACCCAAAAGCGGGATCTGGAGCATCTGCTTGGTGAGATTATAAGTTTTTTTTTTTTTTCTGATACGATTAAAATTTATTTTTGTTTTTGTCTTTGATGTTGGAAGTTATGAAACAAACAGCGTGACATCACCTCCCCTCGAGCCTACAGTGTAGCTTTGCTCCCCCCTTTTCTGCTCATATTTAATGATCAGAATAATGAAAAGACCCAGTTTGCTTGCTAGAGAACTAATGTTTAAGGGGACATCATGCAGCAAACTTCACTGAACCAAATCTGTGCATGTGTCCACGGCATCGTTAGTGTGCAAAGCTTCCTTCCAGCCTTTTAAATTCAGACCTTCTTATTGTTTTACATCTATGTGACAAAATCATTCATCACAAACCCAATAAAATCCCCATTTTCCTCATTAAGTTATTCCCAAAACGCATTGTTTAAATCTTCCACCTCAAACATTCAACTGATGTTTTGAAGTTAACAAAGCTACATTATGCCTCTGCTGGAGCTTTATCATACCATAGCTCTTGAAGCAGAGAATAACAAGACTTAACTGGATTGGTGCGATCAGATTAACTAGATATTAAGTCTCCATGAAAGTCTGAACAGTCACTGGTGTTTTGCAATGAAGCAACAGGAGCTAACACAGGGACTATGGAAACTTTCTCCACTTCTAAGGGTTCCTGTCTAAAAGAGCCAGACAGGAAGAGAAGCTGTGGAAGGTTCTGTCTGGCCGGGATGAGCCCAAGGTGAAAAGAGGGATCGTCGAGCAGTGCTGCCATAAGCCGTGCAGCATTCACCACTTGGAGGGCTACTGCGACTGACTCACCACTCCACAACTAGCACCACTCATAGCTTGTAAAAAAGAAGACGAAGAAGAAAAAAAACGGTCCTGAAGTCAATTTCTGGCCCTATACTTGCTGGCTATGTCTTATCAGCTGAAGGAAATAAAGTTTCATGACCCATAACCTGAGGCTCCTCTCTGCAATGATGTGAATTTGTGTTCTTTGTAGCTGCTAGGGAAACAAGGAATACTGCAACGCAAACCTGCGGCTGCAGTCCAAGAGTGCTCCCTACTGGCTGACAGTGTGCATGACCAAGATGATGCACAGTTAAGGGCTTCGGCACAAAGCGTTCCCACACCGTTTAAAATAAATAAAGTATTAAAATCTATCTTTATTTACAGACAGTACATTTACAAAGCAGTTATGCCACATAATTCCTGGTCCTGTTAACTGAACAATTACTGAGAAAGTTAAAAGATGAAACTGAATAAACAATAAAATAGATAATACATTAAGTCACTCATAATCTGAATGTAAACAAAGGTCCTATGTTCTTGTAATCTTTTACTTACTGTTTCTTAACACAAACATGTCGCTATAAAGATATTTATAATAAGAAAATATAATCCACACAGTTTAGGTTACAATTTGAAGCAAAAGCTGCAGCTTTATGGAACAGTTTGTAAATGTAGAGTTAATGCATCACTAAAAGAGTAAATTTAAGAGATGGAATTTGTCTGCAGCATCACCTGTTGGCTGGAAGAGTTCCATTACTCCATGTGGTTTCCTAAAGAAGAAAAAGGAAACAGATGAGTCAGATTTATGCAAATTCTTCTGCACCTAACAAAATACAGATAGGAAATCAACATCCCACATTTTTATACCACTTGACAGCATCTTTCAAGCTATGATTCTATATTTATATTCAGCGAGTCACCACTTTAATGCTCACCTTCTCTGAGAGGTTCAGCCGTGTCAGACTGCCTGTTCTCCTTGTCTCCATGCTGGAAAGCTTTGCTGGGATCAAACCTGCGGCGAGGAGCACCAGGGAGCTTTGACTTCACCTGCTCCAAATCACTTTTCTGACGGCTCACCAGGGTTCGGAGCTTCAGCACTTCCTACATATGAATGTAAGCGGGACAAAAGTGCAGGCGGATCAGCGTGAGCTGGAAATGTGCTCTGCAAGGCAGATGATGTTGGCCCCGATACTTCACCTGTTTCAGGGAGATGTTCTCATCTTTGAGCTTCACCACATGTTTGATCTTCTGCTTCTGGTTCTGGTGCCCCAGGAGGCGAGCGTAAGCGTCGGCCAACTTGTTCAGTTCCTCCTGGTTTGCTCCGTTCTCATTGAGTAGCGCATTTCGCTCTGCTGCAAATGCGTTGAGCTGCTCCTGTGAGGTGCGAGAAAATTATTTCAAAAACAAACAAACATCTGCAAACAGAATGAAATGATAATGAAGCTGAAAAACGTCATGACAATCATATCTGGCTTTTTAACTTCTTAATAATCCACCGCTCTGCGCTGGATGCAGTAAATTCAAAATGTAAAACAGTCAATCAGGCATTTTATGCATTTTTGTCATTTATATGACAACAGTAACGTTAACGCAGGTCAAATAAAAGTTCATTTGGACTACTAACCTGGAAGGGCTTGACTTTAGCAAACAGCTCCTCATACTGTTTCCTCCACTTCTCATTCTCAGAGCTAAAGGAGCTTAAAAGAAAGGAATGATTAAAATCTGCAGATTTTTTTATTTTTTTTTTTAAAAGATCCAGGACTCCTCACCTCTTCTCTTGTGCTTCGGCTAATTGTTTCTGGAGTTCCCGCTGCTGCTCCTCCATTTCCCACTGCAGCGTCACTTTCTCCTGCGCCAGTACTTCCACCTGCTCCTTCAGGGCTCGTCTGTCTTGAAGGTGGTTGTCTAAATCAAGTTCCAGAGCTCGTGTCTTCTCCTCCATGAGGACTAATTGTGCCTGCAGACCCGTTTTTTCTTCCTCAGCTTCATTCAGACGAGCTCTAAGCTGATCTTTGTCCTGCTCTGCCGTGTCTAGTTGATTTTCAAGAGCACGCCTGAACTGTTCTTTGAGTTCTACTTCAGACAGCAGACCCTTTCTATCCTCCTCTACCCTGTCAAGCTCAACCTGCAGTCTGTGCACCTCTGACCTGACCTGCTCGTGGCTTTTTCTCTCAACCTCCAACGCTTCCTTTTCGTCCAGAAGAGCTGCCTCAAGTTGAACTTTTTGCACCCTTTCTTCTTGGAGCTGTTTTGTTATTTCCTCTTTTTCCCGACTGATCTCTTCCAGCTGCTTCTGGGCTGCCTCGCTCTGACGCTGGAGCAGAGTTAAACTCTGTCTTCTCTGTTCTTCCAGTCCACCCAGGGCCTCTTTCTTCTGATTTGTCTGCAGCTGGAGCTCCTGCTGTAGTTGCTCGATTAGAGCAGTGTAGTGCGCCTCCATGGCCTTCATCTCCTCATCTTTTTGTGCGAGGCACGTCTGCATGTCCTGCAAAACTCTACAAGTGGAGGAAAAAAAAAATAACATAAAAAAGGTGGGAAAGTGACAATTATTTAATTTAAAAAAAAAAAAAAAAGGGGTTGAAGGTGAATTTGGAGCATACCTTGAGTTTTCTGCAGCCTTCGCTTCAGCCAGCAGTCTCTCTTGATGATTCTCCGTCCACTCATTCATTCTGCTGATCTCCCCCTCTTTCTCTTCAATCATTTTCTCCATCACCTCCCTCAACTGACGGGTCACCCTCTCTACTTCTGCCTGCAGTTCTCGCCGTCCTCCTTTTTCTCCCTCTAGAGCTTCTTTGGTGCTGAAAGGAAAGGCAAGCATTCTGCTACACTGACAAGCCGACAGAAATGTAAATTTAAAGCCAACACGAATCACTCCGACATAAAAGCAAAAGATGAAAAAAAGCTTGCACATGAGTGCTCACCTTTCCAGCTCCGTGACAACATCTCCCATCTTCTTCTGCATGTCTGCGTTTGCCTCCTGGAGCTCTTGCATAGCAGCAAAATGTACTTCTTTCAAAGCTGCCAAATCACTGCTTTTACTGAAAATGACAAGCATCCAGATTTAGTGAGTTGAAACGGTCGAGACTTTATACTCTTGTAAGTAAGTGCACACTATCGAAGAAATTTAGGATGGAATGCTTAAAAATAGCAACCATATCAACATCAGTAACAAAACAAAAACCATTAGTACTTAAAATGCCAAATGCAATAAAAAGTAGCGGCAGATCAAACAGTCATGTTACACGTTTAAGTGACCATTTTACAGGACAAGGTGAGGAGTCACTATTTTACAGAGAAATTATGCAACAACAAATTAAGAACAACCTAATCATTATTTTCTTTGAGGGAATTTCATTTTTCTTTTCATTTCTGATCTCAACTTTGTTCCCCTCTCAAATATTACAGCCTGATGATTTAACAAAGTTGTTTTAGTCATTTTTACTTTAATTGCTGAGCAAATCTCCAGGAAAACAAAAACCCACAAAGGTCAGTCTGCCGTAATGATCACTTTTATGTCATATCAGGAGTCAAATAAAAACATTTCCATTTAGTTTCCTAACATTTAGTCTTTTATGTAACATCTCATACTCTGATGTAAACAGCTTCAGTTTTTTCATGTTCAAAAAGGCCAGAAGCCAACAAACTATTATTGATCAGAAATTGCTTATACGTTATTACATTTTATTGTGTAAGTGTCAAAATAGAAAGAAAATAAAATGGCTGAGCAGCTATTTTGAATTATGACGCATCTACGCAATATAGCTAAAGGTTTCTGCCAGATTAAACCGCTACTGCCTCAATTAGGTTTGCTATAACACGATGCTATCTTAACACTATTTGTTCAGTAGATTTTTATTAATATGCACCAAATGAACCTGACATGACTACGTTTATCATATTTTGACCAATCTTGAGTGTCTGTGGAAGTCAAAAGTGTAAAATATGGTGTTGAATGTTGACGACCGGTGGCCTGATGCACAACATCTTGTCTATGAAGTGTCAGTCTCAGCTCCCAGCTGCTAATAAAAGCAGATTACATGCTCCTCAGAGTGCCCTGCTGCCCTCCTATACAACAGATGAAGAAGTGAGGAGACTTCCAAACTTGTAATTGGTCCGAAACAGAAATAAACAGTGACCCGGTGGCTGTGTCACTGCTGTGATGGACAGGCTGTGCAATTACTTTCCAGCATCTAATACACGCTGAATGCTGGGACACAATCCATGTGTATCGAATACATATTGCAAACAAATAAAAACTAGTGTTCAAGTGCAGTCGTGGTACTTCTTTAACCTAAAGTCTGACAGTCAAATTTCACCCTGACAACATTTTAGCCCCATAGTTGCAGTCAGTGGGCTTGGCTTTTAGTTATTTACCTTTCCAGGAGAAACTTTGTATCATTTAGCTGCTGCTCCAGCTCTTCTTTTTCCCCCTGCAGTCTCTGAAGGGCCTCCTGACTCATCTCTGCTGCCTCCTGCCGCTTCAGCTCTTGTTCTTCCATGGCAGTAAGCTCTCCCAGCACCTCCTCCATCTCCTCTTTAAGTTGTCTGAAACGCTCATCAGACTCCTCTCTTTCATGTTCCACCAGCACAGTCAGAGAGTCCACAAGCGCCTACAGACAAAAAAACCAAAACATAAACTAAGTCTTAACACTGACTGTGAGCATTTTCTAACAGGAAAAAAAAGACGACTGAACCATGACAGACAGAAATGCTCATGTGACCTTTTCTTTCGTCAGTTCCTCAGTAAGGGCAGAATGTTCTTGCTCAAGCTGAATCTTTCTCTCTCCTTCATCTCTTTTAGCGTGCTGTAACATGTTCAGCTCCATCTTCAGCTCTTCTACTTTCCTCAGTCCCTCCTCCCGAGTCTTATCTAAAACCAAACAGAATACACACACAAAACACATAAAATACACGCTTCAAATGACCTGAAATGAAAAATCACTGGATGCCCATACTTCTCTCTTCCTCTGAGGACAGACACCGCTGTTCTAGATGTGCCACCCTCTCATCCAGCTCCCTCTCTGTTCTCCGGAGCACCTCCCGTAGTCTGTGCAGCTCTGCCTCCTGCTGACGAACTGTCGCCTGAGAGTCTTGAACTTCTTGGCTGACCAGCTTCAGTTGCTTTTCCATGTCGCTCACTGACTTTTGCGCAGACTTGAGCTCCAGCTCTTGGTACTCCATCCTTTTCTCCACTTCCCATAAAGCATCCTTTGATGCCTGCAACTCTTCCAGGAGTTTGTGAGCCTCTTCTTCTTTTTGCTTGAGCACATCTTTGGTGGATTCTAGCTCTTCAGTGCGCTGCTCTAGTTCTGTCTCCAGTTGGCTAGGAAAAAAAAACAAAAAAAAAAACAAAATAAGTTATGTGACAAACACCTATGATAAAAAAGGCTTAATTTAAAGCAGGTCTTTACTTAAGTTTCTCCACTTGAGTACATGCATTAGTGTTTTCCATACTTTTCTCCTGAATCGTCAATCGAAGATCCTACAAACAAATTGAATAAGTTTCACAAAAAAAAAAGTTCAATTTTTGTGAGATGTGTTCTTTCGGCCACAGTTCCTACTTGAATCTGGTCGTTTGCTGCATCCAAGTATCCCTGCAGAACTTTGATCTCTTCTCTCAGCTCCCGTATCTCAGCTGGAAAACGAGAGATGGACTGACAACAGTGCTGAATGCGACTAGATTGTGCAACATTTCTTCAGTGTATTGGACACCTTGACCAGCTGAGGATCGACTCAACTTCAAACCATTCACAAAACTCACCATGCAACCTAGCATTTTCATTCTCCAGCTCTTCATTCTGGGATTTTGTCACTTCATGAAGATCCTCTACAAAAAAACAAAAGCTCTGATTGTATCATCAACAACTTGACAAATTCATCTGTATCCTGTTACCAGCACATATTCATACATCTTACCTAAGTCTTTATTCCTGTCCTGCATAGCAGAAACCGAAGCCCTGGCAGCTTGGAGGTCAGTTTCTAACACCCTCAGCTGGCCTTCAGTGTTAATCTGCAGGACACTTATCTCCTGAACAAAAACAAACATTATAATTAAGCACAACAGAAGGGAGTTCATGACCTCGAGCAAAGTATTTAACCGATTAAATGTATGAAGGAAAGTCATACCTGGTTTTTAACATCCAGATGGTTCCTAACCTCCATCAGCTCCATTGTAAGGGAATTTATTCTCTTCTTTGTCGTGTCAGCAGACACCTATGAAGTGTGCAGCGACATATGTGATGCAGTACAGTTAAGCCATATTTTATTACATATAAATCCACATATAAGCCTCAGAAGTGGAACGCACCTTGTTCTTTAGGAACTCATTGACTTTCGTGAGCTCTGCTCGCTGTCTTTCAAGTGTGGTTACATTAGCAGAAAGGCCTGTCTTCTCCCTGACGGCACTCAGCAGCTTGGCCTCCAGCTTCTTCAGCTCCTCTTGCAGGACCAGCAAGCGACGGTCCTGCTCCCCTCGTTGCTGCACCAGGGACCGAATCTGGGAACAACAGCAACTTAGGACAATTTTTTGGACAGAAATGATAATAAGGGAAGCAGCCATTTAAAGAACCGCATGTTTCCCAGTTGCTAGTTGACATAAAACTATTATTCTTGCATACAACACTCAATGAGATGTACCTCTCTTTCCAAGAGTTTCTGTTGCTTCCTCTCCACGGTCATGCCATTCCTCTCTTTCTTTGCACTGGACCCTTCAGTCTGGGTGTTGACAATGTAAGAAGAGCAGGTTTTTTATGACTGGGACGTGTAGGATGACAATAATCTGAATTTTGTGTTGAAATAGCTGTAAACTTACAAGACCATCAACCGACATCGTCCTACGGACAGGAGAGGCGAGCACAAGTCTGGATGGTGAGGACGGTGGCAGATCTCCAGCCGCTAGCAACACACATAAATACAACAAATGACACTAAACATTGTGTGCTTTTTTATTTTCGATAACGCTCATTGTTTTGTGTTTGATCACAATCGCCCACCTGCCTTAACGAGCCTGAATCGTTCAGATTTGTCGAAGGATGCAGCTCCTTTCAGATCCCCGGATTTGATCTCATAAGCACCCGGTGGAGGGGCGCAGCCTTGGAACAAAACCCATTATTAGCTGCTGTGATACACACATTTTACACTGCCACGTTTCACTTGGTCTCATGAACTGAATTAACCTTACATGCCACCGCACCGAGCAGGTGTAACTTAACGTTTGATTAGCAATTAGCTAAGCATGTCAGCTAAGTTACTTACCGTTAAATAACTTAAGTGGATGATTTGCCAACAAGCTGCTAGTTACCAGATATTTAATGCTACTTACCTTTATGTTCATTGAACCTCTTTAGGGGGGCTCTTGAAAAAGACATGTCTGATATACTTTATGTAAAACAAAAACTTGAATTTTCCCGTTTTTGTTAAAGCTGCAGCGCAGCAACGTAAGACACAACAACAGACGGTAAGGAGCCGCCGCTGAAATTTCAAAAAGACGTCATACGCACGTTTATGTATGCGTGTCCAATAGGATTCGAGCTAGGGATGACGAAAGCTGCCATAGCCTATAAAACCCCAGCAGCTTCAAGAACCGATTCAGTTGCTAATTATAATAGCAAATTTAAATGGTTAAACTGCAGTTTATTAGAAAATCCTTGTGAATGTACATTTAATCATACTTTTTTCTTTTTCTGAGTATCAGAAGATATAAAACATTACATGTTAGAGACTAAAGTCATCATAATTTTCATAGCCACACCTTACTGATAGGAAAGTTTGGACCTATTATTTAATTACCTGGATTTAGTTGCTTTCTGTTTACATGGACTTAAATAGATATAGTGAAATCAACTGAAACTTAACTGTCAGACGAAAATCTGTCTGTTGAAATAAGTCCATATTTATGACCAAACCAAACATTTCTGTCCTGATTTGTGATAATTTAATATACAGCACAAGATTCCAGTTGCCTCTGTCTGATATTATAATATTAAAATAAACTTTGCATAAAAAGTAAGAGTAAGTAAAGTTGTTTGGGTTCTTATTTTCCCCTTTAAAAACGTCAGTTGGTGTAGCATGCATCACTGGAAAGCCTTTACAATGAAGTTTAACTTTGTAAGAGTCATGCTTTTGTGAAATGAACTACACAAAATGCTAAATGCATATGACACATACCCACATGGATCCCCTGCAATATTCTACTGATGTTGACTCTTGTCTTAATGGATGGGATGATTGTATTCTCAGTAATGAGGAAAAAATAACCTAAATTGGTCATTTTTATACTTTATTTACAATACACTGTAGGTTCCATAGTTATTTAATGCTGTACATGTAGCCTACTTCTCACATGCTAGTAGCTGGGATGAGCTCCAGCTCCCCTTCAACCTTGAACTGGAATAAATAGTATGAAAAACAGATGATTGGATGAAAATAAAGTGAAAAAACCCCAATTTTATCCCAGAGGGAAATTTATTTCCCATGGCAACCTGTTTCTCAAGCAGTTGCTGTAGTTTTGTTGATCAGTGTAGCATGTAGCACAGCCAAACTGGTTTCCAGCTTCCAATTGGTTTTTAGGTCTGAACTTGCAGCAGCTTTTCCATCTTTCACGCTCCCAAATTCAGTAGGTACTCAGCGATGATTGTGATTCATTTGGAGCCAGAATCTGAAGACATATGACCGTCGTCCCCAAGATTTCATCTTGCCATGCTAATCATAAAGGCGAATCAAAGTCAAGACGAGAGAATTGCAGGGGCTTTAGTGTAGTTCAGCACAGTTTCTCATTCCACAGAGGCAAGCTTGTTATAAGTCAGGGGTGGGGAACCTTAGGCCTCGTCCTAGTTCCACATGTCTCCCTGTTCCAACACAAGTTAAGGTGGATCCATTTGGTTTGGACTGAACCAGAGACCCATGGAAAACCTGCAGGATTCTAGACCTCAAAAACTAAAATTACCCCCACCCGTTATAAATTATGCCTCATTTTAAAAGGTGATTAATCACGCTTTCCAACAATGTATATAATGTAACTCAACTTGCATCATTAAAAAGGGCAAAATTGTTGAGTAAATACTAATTTCCTTACATATGTACCAAGATTATATCCTACTAATCTCTATGCAAATATACTTACACTGACTACAATTATTCTGCACTTACCAAGCAGAATAATTTGTACATTTTTTTATACAGACACATTTAATGCTGAAGATAAACTGATACACAAAATTGATTTTTCAGTTAAACTTTTTTTATTTCATGGAAATACAACATAAGTTCAAATCCTCTGTAGGACCATTGTTGTACTTTTACATCCTTTATCCATTTTTATTTAGTTATTTTTTGTACTTCAAAACATTGTCACTTGTACAACAATATCATAAACAAAGCCTCATGTCACAAATGGAGCCACTGATGACAATAAATTACATCTGCCATGCTAAGGTTTGGAGATGATACATTGGTACTTTCATTTTTACTAGATATACCTTTAAATTAATAGTAACTTGGAACTGAATAAATAGGATAAAAAGAAAATGGATTTACAAAAAAAAAAAAAAAAGAAAAGAAAAAAGAAAACTATTATTTAAAACAGAGCGTTAACAGATCCCAGGGCTGTTTGGGAGGAGTTAGTTTTTTTATACGAAAAATAAAAAGGAAGAATAAAATAGGTTTATCTTTTGAAAACGTTGCTATATCTAAACTGAAAATTGTAACAATAGTATATACCGACCAAATTTAGGAAATTGCCCTTAAATAAACCTATTCATCAATATGTTCTTTTTCTTTA
>JBAMHX010000008.1:25732856-25754471 GCA_037177515.1 Pseudomugil tenellus | reverse complement strand
ACACAAATTAAGCCAGAACAGAAGCACAACCCAAGCAGATGAGATTATGATTCAGTGGCTGCTGATGTCAAGTTGTCTCCCTGGGTAATACAGTTTCATAATGTTTGTTTTTTTTTTTTGTGTACTGTTGGAAGAGCTCAAACAGAAATCACACGTTTCCTCTGTTAAGATCAATGGACAGTGTCTTGAATAAGTTTAATTAAAAAACAACAACAGCAAAAAAACACAACAATCTAAAAGTAAATGAGTAAAAATATAAATAGGTAATTGAGAATCTTGCTGACCTGGGGAATGGCTCGGGAGCAACTTCTCCATGTATAAAGCATCACAGCATACTCGTGTCCTTCCTCCAGCATCTCATTCTGCGCAAACAGAGACATGAATAAGTTTAATATAAAATTCGTTATGATAAAAGCCTGAGTAGATAACTAACTTTCTTGTATCTCTTAAAATGTCTATCTTATGTGTGAAACTTTTTTATGTTACAACAAATAGGAACAATGCCAGCTATTATTGCTATATATATTCACTTTGAATGTGTACTCTCACAAATTCAGAGAACACCCCTACATAAAATAGGAGAAACCAGTATTGATCCTTTTTCTTGGTGGTTTTTTAACCTATACAGTCAATGGTCCTAACACAATTAGCTATCAGTAGCTATATGGCAAAGTTGCCTGAGGCTAACAGCGTGGATGGCATTTAAACAAACTGATTGCTAGCTGCTATCATGGCACTAAACTTAGAGGAACTGATGTGAGTTAGCTGCTAGCAACCTGTACTTGGTCCGAACCAAGCAGAAGGCAACAAACCGCTAGTGTCTCCTGGTGGAGCAACGACTATCCTTAGATAGCCTCTGGCTAACTAGTTTACTCTAGCTTGTCATTTTATAGTATGGAGAATGTGGGCATGGTCATATTAGCATTATCATGGATGCCCATTTACTTAATGAAAATAAAGTTGTACAGCTTATTCTAAACGAGCTAATGAACTTCAAAATGCATCATTTTCTGAGACACAGATTTATTTTTGGAAGATTACAGCTGAAATGGGACTTAATCTCAGTAAAATAGAACATGTCAAAGATGCGAGAGTAGTCACTTGTTCCTAAACTTGATTAATATATCAGTATGGTGCTTGTCTCTCTTTTTTTCAAACCAGCTGGCATCGGCTTAGATGAGACTTCCCGATAAAATAATGTTAAATGAAGCTCTACTTCCCTTCTTTGTGAGTCAAATCACATTCTCCATTCAGTTGCTTCCACTGCAAATGGTTTAGCAGTTCAAAGCCTGCCTGAATCACCAGTGTGTGAGTGGAATCCGTATCTATATGAGTGTGTGCATGTTTGTGTGCAACTGTGTCCTGCCTTGGCAGGAGCCAAATCCTAACCAAAGAGCCTAATGTTAATCAATTCATAGAAGGCAAGGCTCTGTGTAAGAGCACAATGCTGCTTCCCACAGTTGTCTTTCTGTTCACTGAAACAGGAACAAGAATTATTCATCTGGAGCATTAAAAGATTAATTTAGGTACCTCGTGTTCTCGGTTCTTGTTTATTTTATTCTTTTCTTACCATGCTGGAGTGAACTGTGGCTTGCTCTATGTAACGGGCAATGCCGGTCACAAATGCATTCCTATCTTCAAAGTTGGTGTCAAAATTAGCCTGCAGAAACAGAAAGAATAGAGTCAGAGGTGCGCACAGAAAAAGCCTGAACAGCATGTTGATTAGCGTCAGCGTGTACCTGGTACATGATCGAGGAGGGGGGTGGTTCGATGCATGGCTGCTGGTCCGGCAGAGGCAGCTCCTCCAGCAGGTCCACGTTGGACAGAGCATCCTCCAGGGTAACGTGGGTTGTCATGGTAACAAGTAGTCACTCAAACAACACCCCAGTCTGAGAGGGGAATAGATAGAGGATATACATGAATGGATGACGATATCTGCTTGAAAACACAGACTCCCAAACCAGCTGAGCTCCACATCAGGGGGTCCCTCAGCAACTTCAAGGGGGGGGGGGGGGTTGAGGGAAGATTTTGGACTTGACAGATTTTCAACAAAAACTGGGTAAAAAAAATAACAGCAAATGTGCTGAGCCCAGCTTGGCTTGTACATAATGAATAGTGGAGGCATGCAGTGTTAGCTGACTGTAAAGAAAAACAATGCAAATGATGCATTTTTGAAGAAGTTCAACTGCCATATCTTAAAAAAAAGAAAAAAATTCTTTAAGCTTTTAACATGAAAATGAAAAGCTCAGATGTTCTGAAAAACTGCATCAATAGATCAAATGAAAGACCAAGTTAAAATAAAATCATTCAAACCTACGAGTCGGGTGTAAAATAAAGAGATTACATTTCCAGCTCCTACAGATGTTCGACTGACATGTCTAGACGACTGCGTTTCCTCTTCCTTGACACTTTGTTTAGGTTATGCAGTGCAGCTTTTCTGTCTGATTACCCTGCACCTGCCCCCCCCCCCCCCCACCCCCCATTTCACTGTATAACACTCAGGGGGAAGAGGCCCCACCGTTTCCTTTTTAGCCTTTTTGTCTACTTGAGGAGTGTAATTCTTGCTAAAACCTGGAAATATCCCTTATCTGACAAAAAGAGGAACAAAACCGCAGAAGACTCACCAATGTTAAATAATCTTTTTTCTACTTTAAAGAAAACATATATGAACAAAGAGATATTTGATTAACACATCCACATGGTTGGATGTGTTAATCAGGCAGAGAAAGACCAAAGCAACGTGCATTTGTCCATCCCTGATATCACGAGGTTCTCATAAACCCGTTTCACATCTGACATGGTACAAGTGGACCGACAGCGCTCATAATCAGCTTAATATACAGACAGCGCCGAGTGGACCCGAAAGGGCCAACGGAAAAAACACGCAGATTAAACTCTCCTTGCATTATTATCAGTAGGAAATGCATTGCAGGGCATAAGCCAGAAATATAATGTCATATAATTAGCAGCTTGCATCATAAACGCACTGAGTCGCACTGTTGTTGGTTACGGCAGCATATGCAGCTATATTAATGCTGAGAAATGGTCTGGTGGAGAGGTGGGTAGGGTTTCCTGTCACAAACAGTTTTAACACACGTTACAATGCTTAAAGTGAGTCATTCATCTCAAACTGATTAAGCAAAAACTTTGCTGACACACAGACACCACGTATAAATAATATAATTAATCACTGGTTTATAGACTGTTTTTCTTTTTGCCTCATCTGCCACAATGTCTTTAAACATCTTTAAATTCTTTTCAACCATGTGCTTGATAATGAGTTCTTGACTCATTGTGCATTTTGTGACTGAATAAGGAGAAAATCATGATGCACAGCAGCAGTAATAACAACAGTTAAAGTGAAGTTTGTGCACATTTAAGCTGAAATGTGAGCTGGTTGCGCTTCCTGTAGTCTGAGCACCGCCTGCTTCGGATTCTTTTAAGACTTAACTGATTCTGTCTGTCCTTCTTATAGAAAGTGAAATGGGTTTTTGTCTGGTAGACAAACAGTCCCAGTGCTACCCAACTCCCCCATCTGTGCCTGAGAAGATAGACCCAGTTTAAATCCTGGGTTGGCTGAATAAACTTTCCCAGCCTGTGTTCAGCAGTGTCAGTGTCTGTGTCTCTACAAAGCAAATGGCCCCTTCATTACGTCTCTGGGCTCTTGGTAACATAGCTTAGGCTGTATCACAGTGGAATGACTGAAAGAGGCCAAACAACACTCCCCCACTCCCCCCCTCACCACACCAATCTGACATGGGGGGGAAGAAACTCTAAACCAAAACCAGTACGTGGATAAGATGACCGATATGTTCTGCTGTTCATGTAACATTTTGCCTGCGAGAATCTGAAAGTGTGTCAGCTTCAGTGTCTAACCAATCAGTGCCCCCCCACAAAAAAGCCTGATCTTGCATACATATTCGAACAATAGAAAGAGATGCAATCAGCTTGAACATGAAAGAGTCTTGAATATTCACACACAAATAGCCACTTATAAGTTATTTCCTAGCAGCTAGTTAATCATCCGTGTGTGTGTGTGTGTGTGTGTGTGTGTGTGTGTGTGTGTGTTAACATGTGCAGGTTTTTGGTTGGTTGGGTCAGTGATCAGTTAAAACTGTTGTTGTTCCATGATTCCCATGATGTCATGCTCTTCTTTTAGAACAGAAACAATGAAGAAGGGAAACAAACCTCCGCTTTGCTTACATGCCCATCGGGCAGCACATGCAGTGAAGAAGAAGGAAATAAGACACTAACACTAGCCATTCTTATATTTGCATTTAGTTAAGTATTTATTTAAGTATATCTACTATCTGCAACACAGATTTTGGTACATATGATGTTAAAAACAACATAAGGCAAGAATTATATCAGGCAACAATACCAATGCATTGCTTAGTTAAGGCTGAAGTAGAGATAGAGAACTAACTAATAACAGGTTCCACAAGGACCTAATCAATAATTATAATAACACAAAGCTGAAATTCTCACATGATTTGTTTTGGCCAATAAAAGTCTGAAACATTCTACCGATCAGATATTTTAAGAAAAGATCAACATTGTTTTCATTTGCTAAAATTCCTGGATGCCTACAGCAACGTTACGATTTAGTTTCATCCCCAAAATCACATTTTTAATGAGCCAAAACATCCTCATATAGTAGACTACCAAAAGTCTAACTATCTAATGTAGGACTGAGTATGGACAAAAATTTACACCTATAATGACCCCACTTATAACCATTCACCAAACCTCCTTAAAAAATATCCGCCTCACTTTAAAAATTCTCTGATCTACAAATTTGCTCTTGTAGGTACTCAGTTTGTGCATTTTAAAATCTATAAATCCATTTAAAATGTCTTTTCATGCTGATGTGTTCTGGTGGACCAGCTGCTCTGGAGCATCACTTGCAAAGGGGTTTTAATGCTCATTTACAGAGTAGGTTTCATGTTTCATGTGATCTGTGCACGTAAAGTAAAAAACAAAAGAAAAAAGACAGCTGTGTGCGCGTGCAGGCAACTGTCTGAAACGGAAGTAGGTGAAACTGTGATGGGTTCCAGGCCTGCACGGCTGCCGGTGTCATGGTTGTGGAAGCGCATGAAATGCTTTTTGTGTGGCCTGTTGGTCGGATGGATCCGCTGTAAGGGGACATCCAGGATGAACAAAGCGGGGAAAATCATGGAAAATGCCCCCCGTGTTACCATAAATATGGTTTTTATTTATTTTTTTTTTTTTTATCCTGAGCGTAAAGCAACAAGCTGGCATGAGTTCAGAAAAGCGTTTAGCTTTACGTGCTCCATCATCCATCAGTGCACTTGCTACACAGGAACCCTCTCCTCACCCCACCCATCTCAGTGTGAGCTACGATGCCGATGTGGGCTAACGGGGATCCCATTCATGTCAGAATTACGCGAAGCGCACAGTCCAATCCATGTACAACCATTTCTGCTGGATTTATCTGCTGTTTTCTGGAAGCGCGTGTAAATAAATGAAGGAAAAAATGCAACGCGTGGTTAGAAATACGGAGGGTGTTTTTTTTAAAGAGAGAGAGAGGAAAAAGCAGTACTCCAGTCTCCAGCCATCATCACCACCCAGCTCACATCCCCGCTGCAGATGCATCCATCGCTACGTTTCTGCCACATACCTGCAAATCACATGTCCGTGTGGCGACCAGCTGGCGGGCGGGAGGTGTCGCGATCTGCGACGGTGATCCGAAGCTTTCTTAGCTTTTTTTCTTTCTTTCTTTTTCGTCTTCTGTGGCGATTGATGCTCTAGTTTCGCTCAGTACCAGCCCTGTGCTAATCCACCCCACACAAAGAGCAGAAAATGGCTGCAAGTGCATATTCTTAAAGGGACAGTCACAGTGGGGGCGATGGCTGATGATGAGGGGCCCCCGACATGTTGATCTTTCTCTCGACTCACTTTTCGTTCATCTGTTTCTAAAATATGTTCATAACCAACTTGCTGGGAATAAAACTGATCTACATTTACTGTGTGTCATATCGGATAAATATGAACCAGATAGTTTTTTTTTAATTTTTCTCATCTCTTTTTTTATCTCTGTTTCTTCATTTTATTAATGAGAATTTGTTTTTAATAGACTTACCTGGTTAAATAAAGTAAATTAATTAATAAAATATGTTTTTCTTAGTTTTTACTGCTCAGAGCATGTAGTGTGCATTGATGTATCATCTTAATGATCATCAAACAGAGAAACAAATATTGGTTGATATTATAATGTTGTTTTAATGCTGAATGGGAATTCTAGGCTATATAATATTTATATTAAAGGTGCAATGTGTGACAAAGTTGAAGTTTAATGACGGGGAAATGTTAAATATCATTTAAAAACGGATTTTAAAATCTCTAAAATAAGACAATCTTTAATTTTTTTTTTTTACAAAAACATTTAAATCTACTTGCTGCAGGTTTGTCCAAGCAGCAACCTCCCTTGGACGTGAAGTGCCAAAAGTTCCAGTTCATTGCTCATCCACTGGGGGCTCCAAAACAGAGCAAATATCTATGGAGCATTTTCAATGGTTACAAACAAACAATATGTGTGCGCCACCACCATGCAGATAGTTTACACAATGGCTAGCTCAAACTCTAACACAAATAACAGCTACACGGAAAGCCTTTAAGCCTGGAGACGACATTGTCGTGAAATGGCATTATACAAATAAAGTTGAATTGAAATTAAATAATGGTGGGTACTGGTTTCCACACATGACTTGAATACAGTACATTGAGTTATGGCACAAGTATTGGTGCTTTCACAGTGGAGGAATTGATATTTATAATGTGCTCACGAGCGGATCATTTATATAAACTGGTAAATATGATGTAAATAAAGCATTCCCAGATATGTGGTCTGTCAGTTTATATTGTCCCATAATTAATATTTGATGATCTGGCAAATGTCTGGATTAACGGAGTCGCTATTTTCTGCCAGCATTCCTTCCTGCTTTTGCTGCAGTAAGGTTTGGTTTTTGCGCAAATTATATTTTTAAAGTCCTCGTGTTTCTGGAGAATGATGTTCTGCTCCTCCATAGTCAAATATGCTGCTCTGGGTTTGTCCATGTTTGCGATTCATCAGAACCAGCAAGCACCACCTCTTTTATGTGACCGCACACTTATCTTAAGTGGAAAGGTTGGGGTTAAGTGTGTCGATAAGCACCTTCATAGTACAGCTTATCCCAGATCCTCAATGTTTGGCTGAGTCAATCCAGAGAATGGAGATAATTCCGGGCTGAGTTAATCACGTTTCATAGTACAGGGCACGTTTCTAGTAGGTGCACGCATCACTCACATACGTCACTTAAAAAAAGGTTCTATCAAAGAATATACTGTATATATAATATATATTCTATCCACCACTTTCTCGGCGGACCCCGTTCGCCTAATCTATTGCGTAAAAAATTGTTTAGTCTTCCGGCTACATTAAAAATAATGATAAACTAGTACTGTTTTAAAAGGTAATACTGCTTCAAAAATAACTTAAAAATAATGTTACTCAAACAATGGCCAAATCTCAAAGATGGATACACGGGTCGCATTTTAATCAAAAGAAGACAGAACAGAGATATTATTGCCCCATCCGTCTACTCTAACAGAATGGGTAGATGACAGTGCAGGCTGCCGGTTGTTTAGCTCCGTTCACTGCGATCAGGATTCAGGATGTTAAAAATGTGGGTTTGGTTCTATTGTTGCTGCCCTGTCCCAGCTTCCTTTTCTGATTCACTGAAATTTTTTTAAACTTCATTTATTTTCATTAGCTAGTCGAAGTGACAGCTAGCTACAGCCTAATCAGAGTACTTACAGGCTCTTTGTGTTGCAGGTGGAAGCAGGGTTTTGATCAGCTGCATCATGCTAACTAGTTAGCCTTTACCTCTAATTTGCTGCTGATCGTTCAAAGCTCAGATAAAATTCTCAGCGTGGATACAGTTCTGCCGGTTTATGATCAACGAAATAATAAGAGCAGAAGAAGATCTTCTTGGGGGGTGTTTTAACTTCAGCGCTGCGACTCATTGTTGTGAAATCCCCTCATTTCTCTGCATCATCTTGCCATTGACTTTATGGTCTTAACAAGCTCCATTCATAAAATCTGGAAGTTTCCACGAGTTTTGTATGTATCCAACAACAGCACAGTTTCATCCCAGAAGGCATTTCCATGAATATATCAAATTAAATCGTCTTTCTAAAATATGCGTTTTTCCATTAATTTAGCGAGGACCGGAAGTGATGACCCGAACAGGGGAGAAAAGGTGTCCTCCAGTGTTTGCTTGGAAAGTGGTGGATAGATTCCCGTGTTAAAAAGACAAGCCTGTTTACAGTCAGTAAAATGTTTTGGGTTTAAAAAGTCAAATTTATCTTCATGAGAACAGTGGAAAAGGTGAATTTTTTTAGACGTTATTCTTGATATACTGCATAAAGGGGCAAGTCCTTTTAATTGACAGGTACCTGACAACCACTGGTAAGAATGCACCACCACAGATTTTTTTCCGCTAACTGTGCACTCCCGCTTTAGCCCGCTTACCTTTGTTAGCCAATTAGCACCTGTTGGATCCAAGTTAGCTCCATGGACTGTATGGTTATAAAGGCAGTTTGGTAGATGTCATCCACCCCGACGCTCACGACCCCCCTCTCAGCTCCAGCACTTTGTCATGCATGACGCTGCCAGGATGGCGATGGTGGGAACCACCCTCCGAGCTTCACTTCACACCACAAAGGTTCTGTCCATCTTTTATACACAGGAGAATGATGAATCCCTTTGCACAGTACTGCGAGGAGGATGGTATTTTGGGAATGTGTTTTTATCAACCTTAAAGCTCATAAGATCAACTTTATAAAAGTGAAACTGGATTGCTGAAAACATGTTTTGTTTAATTTTGATTAGGTCATCAACCTATTTGATAACTTCCTGTAAAAAAGAAGAAGCAGATCTTTCATTTAACTTTCTCACATATGACCTAAATGTAAACATAAAAAGAAGTAAAACAAAAAGAGGGATTATTCATTTAGGCCATTCTAAAGAACAAAGGGATAATCTGTCAATGTCATTTGAGAAGTCTAACTGATGGCACAGTTGAGATGGCCTCGGTGGATCTATCTAAATGTGGCTCGTATCCGTATCATTTCATAACAGTGAGATGAGATAGATATTTGTCTTACAGGGGACTTTTGGGAAAAAGTAGATTTAGCTTTTGTTTAGCCGTTTTATTTTTATTTTTCTGCAATAAAAGGAAAAAAAGTTGTTTTGTTTCATTGCAGATATTTTTTATATTGTTTAGAAACTAATAAAAAGGTTAAATTGAAACTTTTCAGTTCTGGTATTTAGTTT
Source organism: Pseudomugil tenellus (assembly GCA_037177515.1). Lineage (NCBI taxonomy): Eukaryota > Metazoa > Chordata > Actinopteri > Atheriniformes > Pseudomugilidae > Pseudomugil > Pseudomugil tenellus. Next base: position 25,745,134 of record JBAMHX010000008.1, on the reverse strand, counting down.
ATATATTAAATGTTTTGTTAGACAGAAAGGTATGCACAGTGTTTTATTACCAGGGATCAATATCTCATGCTCATACACACACACACACACACACACACACACACACACACACACACACTATTCAAAGCACTTATATAGCATTAAGAACTATGAATGTCTCAATGCATCTTTCTTTTACCTGAGAGTACCTGCAGATACATGATAGTTTTTTTTTTTTTTTTTTTTTTTTTTTTTAATGAAATATTCTAAATGTAATCATTCCGAATGATAGTAGTTTTTCTTTGGGTTTACAAAGAAATAGCAATTCCAAATTGAGGTTTACATGTAAAACACGTTTATTCACCTTTCCTTAGTTCAACTTTAGATTGGTGGGTTAGGAAAGTTTCTGATTGGACAGATGGGACATACTTATGTCTACTAGACATAAACATAGTTCACTTCTCATCTTTCTGTCCATAACATGGGAAATCACGTTATATTATACTTTTATTGAGAATTAAAGATTAATTAAAACTCTCATGTAGACGTGGCAAATGAAACGATGCATGCTGCTAACAGAGCAGGTGCCAGTTCGGATCTGCTCTGGAAGCTGGTTTTAGGGGCGCTTTGATTTACAAACTGAGGTGCTGCTCATGCACAATTCATCTGTCTTCTCACTCAAGATCAAAAAGATTTACCGCCTGCCTTGCCTGTGCATGCCTACTCCCAATTATTTATTTAATGTGATGCAGGCTTGATACAGTTGTAGCACTTCACTGGAAAGGAGTTGTCTTTATAAACATCATGAACATGAAATCAGTGCACCAACTTTTGGCTGTAAGATGACCAAATGCATTTGGGCCACAGTAGTTGTCTAAATAAATGCACTTTATGAGCTTTCTCACCGATTGTTTTCAGGGTTATGAAAAATATAAAGTGCAAATATAAAAAATAAAACCAGCTTAACTTCACATCTTCTGGAAAAAACACCTGAAAAACAATTACACGATTGATTCAATAAATAAATAAATTAATTAATAAAACTATGTCCGAAGAAAATCAGCAGTTGTTTTATGGGTGCGTGAGGGTGGCCAGCTCATGTAGGAGCAGAGCAAAAGATGGACGATCTTCTGGTTTCTGAGAAAGAGAAGAAAAACAATGTTATAACACAGTTTTCTAACATTTTAATATTTTATAATTCAACATTTGCTCCATTTGAAATCCATGAATAGGGTTCCCACCTCCTTCCAGCACCACTCCATGAGGATATGGACAGAGTCTGGGGCCAAGCGCGGCTTCAGGAGCCTCAGGCCTGCATTCAGGGACTCCACGACCTCTGAGTTAGAGCGGTTCTCGTAGGGGAGACGACCCTCGTTGTACACTTCCCACATGAGCACACCTAAGCATAAGTAAAGAGAGAAAAAAATAAAAATAAAAGTACAAACCTGTTGCTCAGGTAACATTTTAGTATGAAAGAAAAACTGAACTTCTTTGTTAATTGTTAAATTCTTTTTACTCCTCTTTTATTTAGCTATAGATTAATATTTTTATTAATTCACTCATTTATTTATACATTTATTCATGCTGTTGGGTTATGGGAAATCTGTTCTATCAAAGCTTATGAGCAAGGGTAGTTCTTTGCGGGGGGGGGGGATTTGCAACAGGCTTAGATCCACCACCTTTTACTCCCCCAGTCCTCCCTCCACCTGCTGAGGGCAGAACCTCAGGCATTCTTTCTTTACTTTCACACACTGTGGAACCAGTGTGGCTCAATTTTCCAGCCTGACCCAATAAAGAGATGCACTGCCAGTGGTGGGTTTAACTGTAGTTTATAGATTTAAAATTAGGACTGTCAAAATTAATGAGTTAATACAAAGAGATGAATTTTTCCAGGTTCACCATACTAATTTTGTTTACATATAAACAATAAAATTATGACTCATACTATATGCAAATCTGAATTTTTCATTATGTCAATGATATAAGCTGATTTTGGGCAAGAAACTGTCTTTTTTTAACGATTAATTGATTTAACTTTTAAGTTAAAAGGTAACTAAATTAAGTTTTAATGACTTCCTTTAAATGTCAGCATGACCAGGAGGACCTGCCAGTGCAGTCACAATAGAAGTTTTTTGGCAGTGTGGTTTTTTAACAAGACTAAAAAAACAGTCAGACTACATATTTATATGCTGGAAAAAATTAAGTCTTCCTAAAACTACAGACATTGATAATATAACAACTGGATGTAAAACTGGAAGCAGCTACTTCTGTTTTTTTCCATCTGGGGAAAACCTGAAATGCACATGCATGCATGGAGAAGTCCCTCATAGGGGTGTAGCTACTAGTGCAACATCAGCTTTTACTGTGTTTTTGTTAAAGAAAAAACTGTTTAGTTGTGTTATCATCGATCTGAGGTTGAGACAAGATGCTGAAAAAACAGTTTCATATCGTCACTGAGATGGAGAATTTAGAGATTTTAAATACTTTCAGGTAAATAATTATGTCTAGAAAATACAATATAGCAGCAACTGAATTACTGTTATAAAATTGAATTAAATATACAGTCGATTTTAAAATCCTGGAAGGTTCTTTATTGTGTTATTTTCTCATGAATGTGCCTCTCGCCCCATCCTGGATCCGGCTCTGATCTTGGTCTAGAACCGGCATTGATCGAACCTAAAAGAACTGGCTTGTGTTATAAAATGCTCTTGGACACATTCACCTATTTAGGAAAGAAGATGTCCTCATCACAACTACTCTAGTTCTCCTGAGAGGATGCTGATAAAATTATGCTTATAGATTTGGTACATATAATTCTGCCAAACAATTGGCTTGAAAATACACACGGATACTCTAGTCAAAAGTCTGGACACACTTCCCCACTGGACTTAACGGTAGAGTGTGTCCAAACTTTGGATAAATAAATAAATCTTGTTTTTAGGGCATTGCACAACAGTCAGGGTCACTGATTAATGCAGCTTCTTGTCCCCTGACTGCAGCAAGACAGATAAAAATCAATATTGGCCGTACCATTTTCAGCCAGATATATTTGCTGGTCATCAAAATGATGACACAGCAAAAATTATTAGCATTTCTCCACTTCGGAAGAAGAAAATCCTGGTTTTCCCAGAAATTGTGCTGATAAAAGTTACTGGCATTCACATATTAACATTTAATTTAGTGTGACAGCTTGATTTGAAGGGCCTGTATTAATCTTCAGGTTTATATTCATGTATAACAAACATGTTGATAAACACGCTGCTGCAGCACAGTGTGTGTCTGAGGCTGTTTGGTTAGCTTCTGCCTCCAATATCGAATATATCTCATACACGTGTTTCTGAGACATCTGCTCCTCACAACAATTTATAAAGCCCTTTGGTATAAACTTAAATGTCTTCTGCCCCCCAGTGGAGCCATTAATACTTGAATGTTAAAAGGAGTCCTAATGAGGCCATTTTTAAATTTGTTAAATTATTTAAGCTGGTCATGTTTTTAAAATGCTCAATAGAGGAGCTTCACTGTTTCATCTGTTGCATTCCTTAGCATGAAAAAGGAGATAAACAGTCTTATTGGCAGCTTTACTCACTGTTTCATGTAAAAGAACAGAAGAATGAGTCTACTTGACTTTAGCTTTATTCCCTGTTTTGTGTTGGGAGTTTTTGAACCCAACATTTTGAATCACAAATCTTGTTGTTCAAGTATTATTTTATATTATATCTGATTATATTAAGCTGATATATCCTCTGACGCCTCTGCTAAATGCTGAATAAAGGAAAAAATCTGCAGAGCAGTTTACATGCCAGATTTTCATTGCTTCATGACTGTCTTTCTTAAATTCTTAAGAATCGCTTCTTTCACCTTTACTTAACCGATTCCCTGACAGGAGACGTAATATTTTTCTAATTGTTCGGTCATACTCTATCATTTCTTTGCAGTTTGCACAACTAGCCACTAGATCGGCATATAAATGCATTTTATAGCGATGCAGCTGCAGAATTGCAGGCAGTGGATGAAAGAGTTCTTTCTGGAGTAAAGTTATTTCCTTTGGTTGGGACTTTGTTAACCTAGTAAACCTTCTGTGACGCCTTTATTTTTTTGCCTAAAACATTGCTTTGCATATTGAAAGAAAGGAGGGGGTTGAAAAAGCGTTAATCTTACATTGTGTGAAAGTTTATAATGATGTTGGTATTAAAATTCCACTGAAAAGGAGAAAGACAACCAATAAGCAAAGTTTTCTCATGTAGAAATCTGCAGCCACAGCTTGAGATTCATGAATGTAATGCTTCCGTCGGTTCATTTTACAACAGACGTCTCACATATTTTAAGTAATTACTTCATTTTTAATTAATTATCATAAGAATCAAGTACTTTCTGTGGTTCCTTTAAGGAAACCACTTACAGATAATAATAGTGAGATATGTGAAGTAAAGGTGTGTGGCAGGCTCTTTAGAGAAAACCATGTATCGAGCACCTTTCCCTTCGTGGACCTCTTTGCTTGTTTTGCTTTATTAGCAGAATATTTCTAAGCGTCTCTAAATGAACATGAGAACAGGTCTGTGGTACCTGCTGGTGTCTGTGTCTGCCTGTGCAACCACACAAACTGACCATCATGGGGGTTCCCCAGCATCATTGAGGTTTGCCAGTTTGTGTTTGATCAAACAGCCGTCAGCGTTAATAGTTAAAAGTGGGGGCAGCATCCCTCCAATCCACCACCAAGCAATGAAAGATTTGCAAAGGCCGGTTCTAAAGCTCTGTGTAAAACTTGACAGAAAATGTGCAGAAAATGTTTTTTTTTTATGTGATCTTTGACCAACTGCAGGCATACAACTTTGTACGACAAAACCACTTCATTTCGACACTGCTAAGGAAGCAGTGAGTGTTGTGCCACATCTGCGATGGAGGTTGTGGTTATTTTTACTGTTCAGCTCAGCAACTGGTAGATACGAACACAACTTCTAAATCTTGACTCAGGTAGCGACTGCTTGTTCTGGTGTTGACCCCAGCAGTGTGGTACCTTCACAGAGCTTAAAGCAAATCACTAGTCAGTGTTGCATTATGGGAACAAACACGATACAGTCATAACGACAGCAATAAAGTAAAAAAATATATATTTTTTCCCCTCTGAAGTTAAAAAAATTGCTTAAAATTACGATTATACACTCCAAGAAAAATTTTGTGGCTTTGAAAAATAACCTTGTTTCCAAAAGAAGTAAGACGTCAACTTAAACTGATCTCCATTTATTAAAGTTCAATAAATTCATAAGCTCAGCAAGCATCAGTGTTCCAGGATCCTGTTTCTATTTTATAAGAATGGAAGAGTTTAATTTAAAACTTAGAAACTAGCAAATAAATGTTTTAAAAGTTGCTTTTAGAAATATTTCAAAAACCAAGTTAGATCGATGATTTTGTCCATCCTGTACAAATGCATGAAGATTTTTGCTTGTTTTTCTGATTTTATGTGACACAGATGATGAAAATTGTTAGCATTTGTCAGACATATACATTATTATATTTTATTTTATCTCCGGCCTTGTTTTTAAATAAATTCAATATTATTTCCATTTATTTTGACTCCATTTCAGTTTCGATGACATTTTATTATTATTTTTTTTTTTATAAAAAAAAAACTCCTGTGTTTTAAAAAACATGACGTTTAACTTATTTGTTATATACTCTGCTCTCATTAGCATGAACTGGGAAAATATCTCAAACCAGTGCAATCTTATTTACCTCTCAGTTATTTTTTTAAAGAATACAACAATCAAGAAAATATGTTATATATTTTTTTTCTCGGATTACTTTTGTTTTTAGTAAATAGCCTGAATAACTCACCAAAGGGAGGTCTAAAAAATAAATACAAATTAAAAGGGACTTAAAAGACAAACAACACACAGATCAACGCACCGAATGACCAGACATCAGACTTGCTGCTGAACTTGGAGTACTTAATCACCTCTGGTGCTGACCACTTAACAGGAAACTTGGAGCCGTGGGAGCTTGTGTACTGATCATCTAGAACAAACCTGCAAAGTGCAGAAGAACAGGATAATCTCCTGAAGGTGTACCAATTGAGCCAACAGTTTTCAGAGTCTTCTATAAAAGCGTACCTTGTCATGCCGAAATCAGACACCTTCACCTCATTGTTGCTTGAGACGAGACAGTTCCTCGCAGCCTGTAGAGACAGAAGCGCAATAAGCCCTCAGCATGACAGAGATGTGAAAGCATTAAAAGTTCACCTTCGGGGCCTCACCAGATCTCTGTGGATGCAGTTGGAGCTCTCTAAGTAAGCCATCCCATCACTGACATCCAGACACATTCCCAACATGACATCCTGAGACAATTGGCCTTTCCTCTCCCGCAGGTAGTCTGACAAACAACCGAACTCCATGAACTCAAACACCAGACACATGGGGGAGCGCTGGGTGCACACACCATAGAGCTGCACCAGCTTACAGTGATGCAGCCTCCTGCCAAAGCACACAAGCATATTTGTGATGAGTGGTTTCAAATTCATTTCAGCTGGAACAATTCGCTGCATCAAACTTACATCATAACCTTTGCCTCCTCTTTGAATTCCTCATCTGACATGCATTCTTCTCTTATCATCTTCACCGCGACCTTCCTGTCCCTCCATGTTCCTTCCACAACCAGACCAAACTGGCCGCTACCTAACTCCTCACCAAGGATCAGTTCCTCTGGGTGTACCTCCCACTGATCTGCTGGGAGCAACAAACAAACAGATCAGGAAAAGACAAACAGAATAAAACATTGACACTGCTCAGTCTGAAAAGATCAATACAGACATAAGAAACAATCAGCCTAAAGATGGCAGATTCTCTGAACTAACTGCACCAGCTGACTGGACACACTGTGAGATGCGTCCTGTGAAAACCACCAGAGGTCGGCAAAAATATGATTTTCAGTTTTTTGCAAAAGGACATTGCTGTGACCTTCAGCAGCTTCCTGAGAGCAACGTTCTCCTACGGTGACAGGGTGCCTCAGTCGTGTTATCAGACCTGCCAACCAAGAAACACACACACTTCATACTCATGAACAGCAAATTCTTTTTGTCTTTCTCGTATAATTTTTATTTTTTTTTCTTTAAAAAGTAAAAAGCGAGCCTTTGCTTTTCTCAGTGTTTCATCAGAGATGTTCACATACCGGCAGCATTGTGTTGGTGGTAATGAATTAGCTCAGGAATGGTGCTAAACAGGTACTTCTCTGCCAAGTAAAATGCTTTCTGCTCAGTTTCTGTCTGTCTAATCTGGTAATGTTTCACTCTGGGATTCTTCTCTCCGTTAGACCTAAAGATAAAAAAATCATAAACCATCAGACACACATTTGGAAAAGTCCGTATTTAAACAATAAAATAATAGATATTTTTAGTTAAGTGGCTCCTAAGAGGAAGGTACATTTACCCTGGTGCTTTGGTGAAAACGGACACGGTGTAGACTCCTGCCTGTCTCGAGTCACGCACAATGAACGAGCCTTCTTTTCCCTAAAGGTAACCATCATATGAAATTAGTGACATTAAAAAAGGACATTTCTGTTGCTCATCTAAATGATGGCTCTTAGTCGTCTCTTTGAGAAGCTGATGGCAGGATGGGGCTCGCCACCATGTTGCAGATGGTCATGGACAGCTGTTCTCCCGCCTGCTTGCAAATGTAGCAAAGCAGTTGACGGCAGGAAATTCAGCATCAGAGGAAACATTGTGGTTGAGAGAAATTTTTCATGTTAGATTCTCAGTTTGCAGGTGCGTCGGTGTTGCAAATGCATCATTGTTGTAGGTGGCACAGTCACAACACAAGAGCTCTTTATCAAGAAAAATCGTCCTCCTTATTGATCAATATGCCTTTTTAAAGATATAAGGAAGTTTATTGTCCTTGCAAAGCCGTTACAATGACATTTAAGTGTCAATTAGCAATAATAATAAGAATATGCACATTAAATAAAACTCACAATAAAATAAAACAAAACAATTAAAATAAGACAAAAAGAAGAAAAAAACTTAGAGAGGTCTGATAATGTTTCACATAAATATTAAAGTACTATTGGGATGAAAAGCTAAGTTAATATCCAGAAGTGGATGTCAAACAGATGTTGCCAGTTCAGAATGAGGATGAAGAAGGAGAGAGCGAGTAAAGGGGATAACATAAAGAAATAAAAAAGGAAAAGCTTCTTACTTCTTTCATCAACAACTGCTCTGATTCTGCTCTGTTAATGTGCTTGTTGTACCATCTAGAAAAAAAAAAAATAACCCAAAACTTAATCAGTTCCCAAAAGACCAAATTATGTCATTGTACTTTAAATAAGTAAATAGTTCTTTTGAAGATATTTAGAAGACACGTAGAAGCCAAATTAAAGTCAACTCACTCAAATCTGTCAAAGTTGTTGCCATATTTCTCAGCTACGTATATACTGGGTACAAAACCTGTGTTCCTGATGAGAGGCCAGGAAAACGGAGAATTAAAATGCTTTCATTGTTAAATGTAAGTGCACAGTATCAACAAAATGGACCCCAGCCAGGGATCTTACCCCCTGTCATCCTGCACAGCCCACCATTCGCAGTGAGTGCTGTTGATGAGACGATACTCCTGATCTTTCTGAAGAGGCAAGTCGTCGTCTCCCAGCGGCATGTAGTTTTGCAAAGCAATGACCACATGCTGTCCAGAATCACGGAGCTCCATCTGCCGAGATAAATAAATAAAAGATGTTTCAGCAACATAACTGACAGCAATGGTTGTGTAATGTGCAAATTTCAAAACGCAAAAACACAAAAGTCATCCAAGAAGTTGGCAGAAAAATGAAAAAGGAGTGATCTGATTGTTCTAGTTACAGATCATTAATCACATTATGTTAACTTGAACTTAAACTTCAAAAACTGCTGTTTTCACTAAAGCCGCACTCATTTAAGCTATCTTTGCCAAAGCCACAAGTACAGCAACGCATTTTGCAACCTAATTATAAACAATGTTGCATAAAGCAGATCTAATGATTTACAACTGAAACACAAGTAACACATTTTAGATTAATTCATTTGCTCCATCAGTTATATTTTAACATCACATTTTACTCAGGCTGAAATGAGCGGTACCTCGGGATCCGGGAGCTGGGGAAGTGGCTTTTTAGAAGCTGTAGGGAAATAAGAAATAACAACTTAGACAATTTTCTGGCACACACACATCTGTGTAGCACAAATAAAACTACAAAATGTTTAAATATCACTGTATGCAACATGTTACAAAATACTCAGGAATTACATTATTTTTCAGTCTTGACACCTTTTTATTAAAAAAAGTAAAGCAAAACTTTAGATGCTTAACATGAAGAATATATACTAACCACAATCATCTGGGTTGTACATGTGACATCCCATTGCTAGTTTCTCAGTCTGTTGGCAACATCTCCATTTTCCATCATTCCATAAATTTGGGTGAAATTTCGAAACCAAATTGTTGTGCTTTGTCTCTAAAGTGGAGAAAATAAAGAGTAAGAAAATTTTATTGGCATTGTATTATAAAAAAACAGATAAAAAAGTTGGAATCATCTACCACTAACAACAGTAAAAAGTAAAATACACAACTAAAAGTATTATTTTTCACAGAGTAACGCTCTGTGAAAAAGAAATGTAAAGCGCATGGGTTTGTGCTTTAAAAATATACTTTCTGAATACAGAGGCTATGTGAATGTATGGCTTAGGCACTGATCACAGAGACCCACAGTCGTGCAGGTTTTAGATGTTTCTCTACTCTAATGTACCTGATTCAGATCAAATTGATTCAACAACTTATCAGGTTCTGCTCAGAGGCTAATTCATTTCAATCAGGTGCGTTGGTGCAGGACTGCAGCTCTTAAGGCCTGAACGTGCCTATTCCACATATCGACCATATGCAAAAAATGTATTAAGGGAAAACAAAGTAAATGTATAAAGATATAAATATATATTATAAATAGCAGGTTTGAGTATATTTGCAACATACAACACACTGTGTCCTTTCCAAGTGAACTTAATTTGACTTTCTCCAAACAGATGAATGCACATGAACCACTGTTTACTGTTAACGTACATATTACATAACATGCTGTTTTCCAACCACGCACACAAAAGCAGAAATATATGAAGTATAAAAGATTCTTGTTTAATGACCTCTTGTATTTAAATGCTCCTCTTCATCATACTGTTCACAAACTGACATCATCAGACACATGCCAAGTTACTGAGATATTTCCTATTTTATTTTGAACTTTTCTTTCCTTAAACTCTTGGAAATGAAGAAACACCCATGTTGTGTAATATGACAGCAGGGTTACAAGGACTTTTCACATGTAAATTTTACCCAAAATTTGGATATCTCTAACTGTTTGTGGGTAATGTACAGACAAATTCAGTTTAGTAACTATATTGCATATTAACACGACACTGAATTACCCTCTTTTAAGGCTCTGACCCATCTCTGACGGCAATCATTATCTGGGGCAAAAACGTAGAGATAATGGTTGTCATGGAAAACCTGTGGGGACATTTGCATTGAGAAAAGATTACTTTATTTTACTAGAAATAGCAAGTTTTATTTGAAGAATTGTGCCTTTTACCTGAAAAGGGTATTTGTAGCTGCATGGTATTGGAATATCAGTACACACAGTCTCCACACACTTAATTCTGGACAGTTCAATGCAACCTTTCAGCATTGGCTTTTTCTGCAAGGACAAGCTCATTAAACACTGTGTAATACATGTGACTGGATTTCTTTCTAGCATAAAGAAACCTCACACATTTCTCTACCAAAATGCAGAATTAACATTTCATGTAGAACCGAGTCATTCACTCACCCCCGGGCGGCGTTCAGAATACTTCAGCTCTCGTGTGTCTAATACAAAAAATCTCTCCTTGTAGTTACAGGGTGATGTTCTCTTCTTCTGTTGGGATTTTTTAATCATAGTTCCCTTCAAGATCACCCTGGGGAACATGGTGGGACAGCGAGTGACTCCTCTGACTGGCTGTGGAGCTCTGTGCTTTGACAGTGAAGAAAAAAAAAACAAAAGTTTTGGATGAAAACTTGAGACCTTGTCAGGCTAAGGAGCTTCCGGTGTAAAGTTTATGCACAAAGTAAACCACATCCTTGCGGCACTACAGAGGTTGTGTGCTGAAAAAAAGAGAAAAAGTCACACCGCTGCACAGAAAGCATACACACACACAAACACAGGCAGAACAGTTTCTCATGTTGCAAAAGGTGAATAGATCCAGGTTAACATTGTAGATGGAAAACATTAAGACTTTCCTACAAAATGCAACTTAAATGAATTAAGGTTTGTATAAATAGACTTAAATTGGTATTTTTGGAGGAAAACACTTAAAGACATTCAGCATTTCACATAACTAAAACTTTAAAAATATATCAGATATCTTTCTGCTAAACATTTTTTACGTTTAGTAAAACATGTCAAGTAAATATAACTTACAATAATTTAATTTGGCCAATTATCTATATTTATCACTGTTATCATTTTTGTCTCTGCAATATTTGTGATATAAGATCAGTTGAATTTCCTTCTTTTCTTTTTTTATTCTCCTACATGGCGATAACAGACAAATCCTGTATTTTCAGGTTTAACATTAAATACATGTTTTTTATACAACTTACTCTTTGTAAAAACCATCAGATACTGTAATTGAAAGTGAAATAATACATTTTGCTTATAGTTGGAAATTTCAACACTGCTTGTTCATAAAACTAGAACGATTTAATGGAGGCTTTAGCACCACCAAGAGGAATAATGTGCTATATGGCGTCATATTTAAAGATGTTTTAAAACTTTTATAGGAATTATCTGAAATGAGACGAGGAAGCGTCTTTCCTCTCATAAATTATTTGCACTAAAGACATAGAATTGCAGGGATTGTAGATTATTATGGTAAAAAATTATACAATTATAAGATCTGTTTCTTTGCAGATGCAACTGTTTGGTTTTTATGTTTGACACAGCTTTTGTGGGTATTTTTTATCTTTTGTTTCTCTTTTTTCTTTGTTATTAATCCTGTCCAAAATAATTGCATAAACTTGGCAAACAACAAATTTGAAAAACAATAAAGTAAAATGATAATAAATAATAATATTTCAGACTAAAGGGGAGCTTCATGTCCAGAGGAAAGGTCCTTCTTGACAAAACCAGTTTGTGTATCATGAGCAGGCAGATTATATACTGCTGTCATGATGCTGGAAAGGTTGGGTGGGGGGGGGGGGGGGGGGGGGGGGGGGGGGGGGGGGGGGGGGGGGGGGGGGGGGGGGGGGGGGGGGGGG
>JBAMHX010000008.1:25700400-25715691 GCA_037177515.1 Pseudomugil tenellus | reverse complement strand
TTTTAAGACCCCGAGTCTCCAGGTGTTTACTGAGGCTGGCCCTCTTCTCTTTGCTGCCAAACAGAATTATTTCAGTTAATAAATGATTATTTATTGTTATAACTGGGCTGCACGGAGGCGAGGTGGTTAGCACTGTGGCCTCACAGCAAGCAGCAAGCAAGCGGCTTTCTCCCACCGTCCAAAGACATGCAGCTTGGGGATAGGCTGATTGGGGACTCTAAAATAACCCATAGGTGTAAGTGTGCGTGTGTGTGTGTGCATGGTTGTTCGTCTATACATGTGGCCCTGTGATGGACTGGCAACATGTCCAGGGTGTACCCTGCCTCTCGCCCATTGTCTGCCGGGATTGGCTCCGGCCCCCCCGCGACTCCGAATAAGCGGTAGAAAATGGATGGAGGCTTGTATTGTTATAAGTGTTAAAAGTACTGGAATTCTAACATTTACATCTTTGAATCAGTGCTCCATGGTGAATTGTTTGAATAGTGAATCGATTCACCTTCTAATTAACTTTACATTTCTTCATGTATAATCAGAGATTTAAACCTGCTTTTAAGTCCCACTTCTGTAAACTGCTTTAATGCTGAAACAGTGAATATATAATAGTCCATATTTATCCACAAACCAGCTGTAATTCCATGAATATTCTTCTGTTCCGGATATAAATAATACACAGCTAAAGCACAGAGTCTGCACATGACTCTTCCCATCACAATACAAGCAGACTGTTGTGTCAAACCCATGCAGTTGTTTCAACAGGCTGCACGGGTTTGACATTTTCCTCTCTGTGACGCTCGCAGCCGGCTCAGCAGAGCCTGATGGGATTGTCAGCGGTGCAGCAAAAGCAGACAGAGCAGTGGACACAGATTAAATGGCTCGTATCTGACCCCGAGGAGGGGGAAAAGGGCAGCATGAATGCCCATCTGCTTGGAAATCTGCTGCACATTTTACCCCCTTCTTTGCAAAAGATTTAAGGAAATATATTTTCTTTCACTGTATAATAACATTTTCAGCTACCAGAATCTAGATGTAAAACCAGAAGTATTGATCGAATATATAAATTAGCTTAAATGTGTATAAGATTATAACGTTTAACACCAACTCCTCAGGTTTGCAGACTATGGCTGTATGTTGGAGATCCTCAGCCTGGAGCTGCTCCCTGATGGACGATCATATGTGGAAACATTAGGAGGGCGCAGATTCAAGGTACTCAAGAGAGGTCAGAGAGATGGCTACAACACCGCTGACATAGAATACCTGGAGGACATTAAGGTTAGTCTCTCTGGAGATCACAAACTCTACCAGGAAGATACCACAACCAGGCAATATCTGTTTTTGTCTCAGATCCTTAGTGTCTTTGTGCCCTTTATGCCCCCTTTGTGTCAGGTTGATGGAAGTGACCTGGAGCTGTTACAGCACCTCCATGACAGTGTGTACCAGCAGGCTCAGGATTGGTACCATCGTCTGGGCAGCCGCATCCGGGATCAGATCAACAGGCAGTATGGCAGCATGCCGGATAAGGAGGAAAACATTCAGGTCAGCGACTTCATGGAACTGCAACAGAAGCTTCTGCCCAAGCTTAGAAAACATTTACAAGCACTCAGATTTTTCATTATTTTAATTAATTACTTTTTTCGAATTTAGATATTTAATTAAATTGCTTTAAAGGGGAAGTTGATATCAAATGGATGTATTAAAAATGTCTCCAGGGGTCAGAAGAGAAGTTTCTGTTTCAGATTTGCCATAAAAATTTCTGTAAATAAATATGAAATATAGAGCGTAATGTTAAACAAAACAGTGGATAAAAGCAAGTTACAAATATTTATCTTAAATCAAGAAAAAGTCAGAAATTTATCTGAAAGTTATCTGAGTACGTCAAGCGTGGCATGGACACATTCAGCTACAGGTCCATGTGTGAAGACCAGGGGCCCCAAAGGGACTTCACATTTCATTTTGGTTGGTCATTCCTTACATAGATTATTAAATTCAGTAATGTTTATAACATAGATGTTAATAGGATAGGCCTAAAGTATCTGCAAGCTGTTGAAATCAGCAGACTGAATGGATGTGATTAACTGAAATAAGCTGTTGGTGGTGCATGTGCACATATGAAGCAGGAAACTGCAAAAAAAGTCTAAATAAAATGACGTGGCCATTTTTGCATGGAGGGATAAAGGATGTTCCTGTTCATTTCTATATATAATGTCTTTAAACATATTCACAAAAGCAGCATTAGAATAAAAAGAAAAAAAAGTAAACACACAGTAATTGTCCCCTTGTTGACTTCCTCTAGGCTTCTGTTAACGGGCCAGCGTGGTGCTGGTGGCTGCTCTCGGTCCTGCAGCTGGACCCTGCCTATCAAACCACCGTCCTCTCCCTGACCTCACTCAAAGACCGCTTGGGACATCTTCGCCTTGTCCTTGAGTACTTTTCTCAGAGCTAAAAGCCAGAGCACACCCAGGCGGAGGGGGTGGAGGTGGGTGGGTTCAGTTAAGCTGACTGTCAAATATTACACACGCACAAACAGACAGAGTGAAACCAGCGAACACACGCACAATGCAGAGTTTCAGCTTTGGTTTGGGATGACGGTTTTACCGTGCGACTGGCCAATCGCAGGAGACTTGTGGTTTTTACTGCAGAACACAATGCTCACAATGTTCACTTTTTCTTCTTGTGTGAATTAGTTTTTTTTTTCCTTTACACCAGAACGACCAAAGATGCTTCTTACGTCTGGTCATCAAAGGTGATTATTTGTGGATAGACTTCAACAAATTAGGTTATTTTCAAATAATATAGCTAAATATGGACACTGGGTGCCACTGTTTCCCCTCCAGTCGTTCAGTGAAGCATCAGCCAAGCGAGCACAGTTTAGTACACTGCGCTGTGTGCGTTGCCCCCTTCTAACCGGACCCTTTGCATTAACCCAGCCAGCTACGTTTGGAGTGAGAATAAATATAAATAACAGATATAATGTTTTGAGATTTTGCCAGAATTGTGCACGGCAGTGTTTATGTTGGATATTCTGAGTGATTACTTGTTATAAGGCCGTGCTTCCTTGGCCTTTGCAGCCATTGAGTGTGGCTCATTTTATACAGCAGAATAATATTAAAATCCCCCTGTTTTGTATGAAAGATTGCAATAATAAGTGATAATCTCACAGTGCTATAGATATGAATCTACAGCACTGTGTGGATTCTGTTACTGATCATTCAGTTGCAAATAACTTCACAACAGCGAGACAATGGGGTTGGCAGTGTGTGTAACAGCCCTGATTTCCTTTATGAACCCTTGAAAAACACAGCATGTGTGTATCAGGTGTAAATAAGTTACTTTTGTTAGTTGCTATTTTCACCAGCGATGTTTTTTTTAAATTCTGTTATTATATATTTTAAATTAGATACGACCTGTTGATGGCACTGATAACAGCTACTGTAATGCTGGACTCGCTTCAGGTGCATGAATATCATTTGGCTATAACACTTTGGTTGTAGCCCGACGTGAGACCCTGCTACTTTAAGGGGAGGAAGGTGGGGTGGCGTCCATGTAGGCCGAAACACCTACCTCAGGCCCTTGCTCTGTCTCCTGAGTCTGTCCGGCCCGTCTACCACCCTTCATGGTGCGTTTGAGTGCCTCGGCCAACTCATCAGGAGACCTGGAAGTCTTAGTTTTACAGGATGTGGATGTTGGACTTTGTGATTTTTTATCCATGTAGTGCTACATTCCAAGGAATGTTGAACTGCAAAGTAATGTTAAGAAAAATAACAAAAAAAAAAAACTATGGGCTTAACTGGGTGATTTTTTTTAACTTTGATAAAATGTGCCATAGGTATATTTGCATTATATGCTTTATAAGAGTAGTTAGCTCAGCTATCACTGTGTTTATGCTGGTCTGCATCTAAACTCATGGAAATTAGGCCTTGACCCTCATGCCTTTTTATATGTTGGGCAGCAAAATGACCCTTTTTCTTAAAATGGGACCCATATCATTTATAAAATGTCCAGCTAACACGCATCTAGATCCACTTTGTGTGATCAAGAGCGACAGCCCTGTTTGTATGATAATGTAGATATAGCTCAAATAAAGAGGATAATCACGATACTTAAACCAGCCCTCTGATTGATGAACTAATTAACAAACTGATGGACACTGGGGCAGCGGTGGTGACTTGATTAACAGGCTCATCTCTGAACTCTGTGCTGGGAATACTTCACCTGATTAAAGCTAACTCCATTTAAAAAGGGACGGAGATTCTTGAAGAAGATTTGAACGGCCATCATAAGTGTGATGAGCACTGAGGTGTTATAGCTCATTTTACCCACTTCATAAGCGTTTTATAGGCATAAGATTTGCTTTGATGGATCATCATTTTGCTAGTTATTGTGTTTTATTGCGCTAACATGCCATCCTTCTTTACATCTCAAGCCAAGCCTTGTGACATTCATCGGTTATTTAATTTCTGCACTGTTGCACAGTTTTAAACAAATTTCCATATTTAAAAAGTTGTGTCTTATATTTTTGATTCAGCTGTTTGTTTGTCTTTCATATTTCCTGCTGCTAATAAACAGCAGTGGAAAAGACGTAAATCATGTCTTTTCCTCTGTTAAACCCTGGCAGATGTTCGTTACCTTTGCCCCTCAGAAAGTCTCGACAACGCCCAGGAAACAGTTTTCACTCGATGCACTTCATCTCTTAACAAGAGAGCGTATAGCATATTAAGTGGGGCACTCTTGGCAGCGATCCCCCACAGGATGGAGTCTTACACTTGTCTTCTCGGTAAAAGGTTGTGAAAAGCACCTCGGTGGCGTGTTCCTGCTGCACGCTAGAGCTTTGCTGGAAGTGTGGTCTGGGTGGTATGGTGGTCTGTGGCCTGTGGGTTATTCTCTGCACAGTTTTCAAATACCTCTCCGTTTGTCATGACAATTAAACCCACTGAATCGAAGCCAGACGCTTAATCTGATTGTTGTTTACTTGCTTGCTCCCTTGATGACTTTTAATGTGTTATTATGAATAAAGATTTTCAAAGGAAATTCTGGATTAACTGTGTTTTTATGTCTGTGTGTGAGAGAGTGAAAGGTATATTGTCCTTTTGTAGGTGCTAATTAATGTATATAAGACAGGAAATGATGTGTGTAGAGTGTGTGTTAGGCCGAAAATGAAAGTTGGTTTTGACCGCTTTACTGGGAACTCGCTGTTATTATGCAGGATGCCATTTATGTTGTATTTAACCAAGAAAAGGAACCATTGGAAGCAAATCAATCGCCCTGTTAACGCGCAATCAGCAGCGACTGGACAGTTCATTTACACCACCAACACCAGGTAGAAGCGAGTCAATCAAATTTCCGGATCTGAACATTCCAGTGCCTTAAAGCATCTGCTTAGCCCTTACACTTTTTTTAAAATATTTTGATTTATTCTCATGGACAGCCATAAAAATGTTGCTGATGCCAACTGTGGTTAAAAAAAAAAAGGAAGCGGCATGAGACACATGTAGCACAGAGGATCTTTGCTCATGCAAGGAGTCACCAGTCCTAACATGAAACAAGGAGACCCTTGGTTAAAGAAAAACCCTACCAAGCATTACCATACAGATAAAAAACATTTGAAACTCCAGGAAATAATATGAGAATATTACATAAGCTGTGGATAAAAAGAGCAAAAAATCTATTTTAATTCTCTTTACTTTCACATTACTTGATGTGCAGATGAATTGGGCTGTTCACTGAAAGTTATGTGGTTTTCTTTTAGAAGAAGATAACCGTATTCTCCACTGTGTTCAATGTGACTTTACTCTGACAACAAAACATATTATGATTATAAAAGTTCTGAAATGGTCTCAAATATCTTTTTTTTCAAACCATACATTTCACATGTAGTTGTGAAAATATACCACATTTATTTTAAATATATTACAATCAGTAGGAAGAAAAAATAGCCCTCTTAAATTAGATCAAATAAATGTGTCAAATTAGTCCTTTTAACAAATACATAAACTGAATTTGTGTTATTTTTGTGAACCTCAAAATTATGTGTTGTATGATTTTTAAAATAGATTTTTTTTTATCTGAGAAATGTAATGCAGCAGTGTGATATATTTGTTATCTCCAAATGAATAGAAAAGGTGAAGAAACCCCTGAAAAGAACACGTATACATCCACATGTTACATAGATGTTCCACCAGAGGGCAGTGTGTTGCTAAGTTAGATAAAACAAAGTAGAACTGCTTCATGAACAAGAGCAATTTCATCTGAGTGTTGCTCTGATGAATCCACGTTTAAAGTCTCAAAATAGGGACAAAGGGATAATAAGTAAATCTATAAATTAATAATAATAATAATAATAGTAATTAATATACAGGGTAGGTATAATGGGATTATTAATTGCCCTTTTCTGCCAGCAGGAAAGAAAGGCATGAAAGAATAGTGGAGCAGGAGTGAAGTAAATGTCTGCCAACATCCTCTGCATAGGAATCAGTCAGATAAAAAGAGGTTTCAGTGGCTTCAGTGGGGCTCTGTAATGCAGCTCAGCGTCTACATCAAAGCCCATTACATTTGAAGAATGCCGCAGCTTTTCTGTACTAAATTGATCCATCAGCTTGCGCTGACTCCCTGCTTGTGCATGAGTGAGTAAGAACGACAGGCGTTTTGTAGGAGTTATTGCAAAGGGGAACCAACTGTGTGCATGTATGTGTGTGTGTTCCTGTGCCATCATGAGTACCAGTTTCCTAACAGAGATGGAAAGATAAGGAAAAATCTTCCACATCATAAATGTTTTTGGTTAATTATGAAATTATGATTTTTTTAATTATCTGTATTTGTATATAAATCTGTAATTATTATTCTCTGTACTTATGAAACAACTAACTGGGGTTTCCACTATAACAGACAAGCTTCCTTTATATGCAATTTACAGCAGCAAAAAAAACACAGAGTGCCTCGGAGGATGGACACAGCTCTGTTGCCATAGAAACAAAACCCAGCCTGATACGAAGGATTATCAATTAACAAACAGCAAAACTTTAAAGTATTTCGTCATATTCCACAGTGTGAAAGAAAGTTCACGAGGAGATAATTCCAGCAGATATGAGCATACCGAATGGAAGATGAGTGAATGGGTGAAGGAGATACAAGCTCATATTGCCAAATCTGCATTTGTGCCATTTTTTCAAGTCGGTTTTTCAGGGTGTGTGCCCTCGTGTGTGTAGTGAAGCTGATAAAGCTCCCCTTGTTTCTTTGTATAATCCTCTTGAGTGTCAACGCGATGATAAACCCATGAGTTTGCTCTTGTATGTCAGTGCCTCTGAGAGCTAAAAGTAAACATATTTGCCACCTGCTGTTGGTGGCACCACGGGATACATCGTTAATACTTGAATCTTAAAAAACACAAGAGATCCCCAAAATAACAAAGACAAAAGAAACTCCAGAAAGGAGCCTTATGTTGCAGCTCTTTCACCCCTCCAAAGATGCACTAAATGATATAGACACTAGATATTTTATTGGTGAAGGAGGAAGATGTTGACCTTCGGTTTTGCATGACTGACGGCTCAACATGATAAAAAAGATGAATAAAGAATAAAGTATCTCTCAGTCCCAGGTAGCACCTCGGAGAAAACCTTGATTGAGTGGATCGAGGTGAAAGCATGGGTGTTCTTTATAATTTGGTGATTTTTGTGGAAATAATTTGAAAGCAAATGAACCATACTTGCATCTCCCGCTGGCAGATGAAGGACAGGAGAAACAGAAAGCAGGGGGACGCTGCAGGAGACATGATGCTGCACAACTGGCTCACTGGTTTGTCGAGTTACCGCCTGCGGAGATGCACACCTGGCTGTGGGGTTTGTTTTTACACGGTCCTCACAGATGAACGAAGCACTCCAAAATGCATGTTAATCTGCTTGCCTGAAGGTCTTGCACCGATATGGTTACAACAGGTCATTATATAAGACAATTTGATTTAGCAGCTATTTAAATGTGTGTGCTGGGTTAATGTTTGAAGTTTATGTTTGTGTGCTCACAGCTTGCTGAATGCCCCAAAGTGAATTTAATTTAGTCTGTACAAGCAAGATGACTTTGTTAACAGAAAGTTTTACTATCACTTCAGTACTTGAAAGGCTGATAGACTCTGATCAGATTTAGAGCTGCCTACATCACCAGTCTCTGTTTGTATCTGATCCAGGATGTTTATTGCTGTAGTTCTTTGTATTGTGTCAATGCATTCAGAGGGAGACATTGTTCATGATTGTGCAACAATCACTGGAAATGAGATAATTACAGACCAACAATCCTGTTACCAGACGGGTTTTGCTGAGGGAGATATTTTTAGTTTGGTTTTACAGTATTCTTATTTTTTCCTGTTTTTTGTACCAACAGAAAAAGAACCTAATGGGCAAAGTGTATAAAGTAAGCACTATGATAGCAACCCAGTTCCACTCTCCTCTACCAACCACTTTTACCTTTTTATCACATGTAAGGGGCCTAAAATGTTCCAACACCACATCTTCTACACCATTACACCACTGGGAAGCCTGTAACATTAACAAAGCAGAATAGATCCATGCTTTCATGCTAAATTCTGATCCTACCATCTGAATGTTACAAAGGAAAAGGAAGCTCATCTTTCTGATCTTCTGTTGTCCATCTTGAACCTGTGTGAATTGTATCCTCAGTTTCTTCTTAGTCGCAGGAGAGACCTCTAGTGTGACATTCTGCTGCTAAGGCTCACTGGGTCATTTTCTGTGGACCCTAAAGATGGTAGTGTGTAAAAATCCCCAGTGTATCAGCAGTTTCTGAAGTATTTAGACAACCCATCTGGGAACAACAATCTTCAAAGTCCCTCAACTTCCTTTTCTGCCTACACAACGTTACCGATGTGTACATGCTTGAATGCATTTAATTGATGCTGTGTGGGTAACTGATCAGATTAGTACTGAAGAAGTGTACCTAATAAAGTGGCTCAGTGGTTACATTGCTGTGCTTAATGTAATGTATAATATTTTGCAAACGGTATCAGTATGCTCCTGTGCAAATCTGGACTGATGTTTTGGTTTTTATGTGGAAGGTTTTGCTGCATTAGATTCATTTGCTGAGGGAGATACTAGATTCTATAGTTCACCATCTTATCTTCAAACAGTCTCTGTGTTGGATTCTCTGTTTGTCTTTTTTGTCTTGTCCAGCATTAAAGCAGGCAGAATGATGGTCTGCTTGCTTTATGTATTTGCTTTATGAACTTTATGTATATATGTGTATACAAAGATCCTCTTGATAGTTTGAGTTCTTTATTCAATTTGAATATAAGAATTTAAATGTCATGCTGGAACTTAAACCACAACAAGTAAATAGAAATAACACAAAAACATTCTTTTTCTTTGTTTGATATATTTCTTTTCATATAAATGGACAAACTTTAGAAAACTGCTTGAGTTTAAGGGCACATTTTATGAATATTCTGGTCCGTATGGTTGAGAAGTTCACTTTGGGATATTATGAATCAGGAAATGAACTCTGATTCGGATCAAAGAAGCTGGACCACCAACAAATGTAGGTTTTGGTCTGCTTCAAGTGAACCAAATACAGGAAGTTGACGATGTTGGTTCAGCAGCATTGTGAGTAAAAACAACCAAAACACATTTATTAAAAGGTCTGATTCATTTTAGCGGTTTCGCATGAGTTCAAACTCAGTGGAGAAGAACGCTGCACCCCATAACTGAACCGAGTCCTCAGTAGTATTGAGTGCAACTGACTGTCCTGGTGTGAAATGAATCCAAAATTCAGGTTGCAACTGCTAATTTGCATGCAGTTTTTTACTTGGTTTAGCTTACTAAAGCTAGTTAGGCTAAGAAGAAAGGAACCTGATCTGGTGTTAAATAAAGCCTTTCACCACGATGTGAAATGTGAGAAGCACACCAGGCTTTTTGACTAAGTTTTACATTATACACACTCTTAGCTGAGAAACAAAAACAGTATTTGGGTAGCAGGTCTTGCATTGCTTCTTTCTGGTGAAGTCAAGCTCAGAATACTGCAAAATAATTGGTGGAAAAAGTCACAGCTTTGAGCAGCTTCAGCACAAGAATGCAGATAATAAATAGACCCCATGCAGCACGGTTTAGAGTGTAGAAAAGGCAAATGACAGATATTTTCACTTAAAATGGGAATAACAACAGAGAGATATCTTCTGAATAACGACCATCTAAATAATGAAAAACACAGACGATCATATCTACAAGTTCCACTACAACAGGGAGGATAATGATCCTGATAAAGATGATGAAAGAATGGAATGAACTGAAATATGTGAGAAGAAGATTCAGGGGGAAGCTGAGATAAGAGGAATAAGAGTGAATCTGAGTGCTAGTTGTAAAGAAATAAGTAATTTCACCTCATTTGATTTAATCTCCAATAAGGCAGATTTGTACCAGCAAGGTGACTTTATAGTCTGGTCACAGGAATGCATGCGTCACCCGTAGTGAACTTAGCATTTGGATTTGTTGCACAGCAGAGATACGTTTTGCAGATTAGGTGTCATCTGATTGGGAATGACGGAGGGCAAGTCTGTCAGTTGAGATCCTATTTAATGCTGTGGCTTCAGGGGTTAACATTACAACTCCTTCACAAAAAACACTCTGAAACAGCAGGGTGTGATGGGAAGACATTGCAGCATGAATGAAGGTGATGAAAAAGAAAAGATAAAAAAAATAAGCATTCAGTATGGCGGCTTTGGCATCAATGTGGTGCTGAGGACAGTGACTAAATGCTGTCATATAACGCATCTCTCAGCACAGGGTATTTCTCACATTTTGATCGTTTGGTTGTCATGGATGCAAAGTGGTGAGCCGTGGTTTCCATCAAACGGGCAGTCTACTTACTGGGCTTTTTAAAAAAAATGATAACTGTAGGATGCAGGCACCCTGTAGACTTATAGTCAGTATCTAAAGTGAGTGTGCATCCCTCAGATCTGCATTTCATCTCTTTTGCAGATGTTTGAGCATCTCAGAAGCTTTTGCACAGAATAATTCACATCAATACACATACAAGAATGCTTTAAGGCAGAAACTTCATTATTAATTTCTGCTCTTATGAAAACTGCTTTCCCAAATGTGTGTTACATACCTAAAGTTGAGCACTGATATATGAGACAGGATTCATTCTAATGCTGATTGACAGCAGACTGTGCTGCCGTGACTGTGTGTCACATGTCTCTCTGCCTGAACAGTGTGGTCCCTCTCAAAACACAGCAGGCACAAAGTTAAAGTACTGCATTCACTTGACTGGATCTACACCTCCTGACAGGTGACCACAGTGCAGCCCAGCGTGAATATTTACTGTAGGAAGTAAATCTTTTAGTCCCATCTCCCCCAATTTTTTTTTTTTTTTTTATGCAAAAAACAAATTGGGGACTTTTTCACACGGTAGAAGAATGTAAAGAGTTTTTAAAAGATTTTTTGGGAACTTTTCAACTATACCTTTTAAAGCCATATGAAACTGCTGTAAAGGTGCTGCTCGTTCCAACGAGTGCCAACTAGTAAACAAGGCGTGTATGTGTTTGTGCATATCTGCCACTTTTTTACATACAAGAATAATAATAGTTTAGGGAAATACTTATAAAGTGCAGAAGATGCAAGAAAATTCTCACAAGAAGACATTCAAGCCCACATTTCAGTGTATCTATATATTATTACCAAGTGTAAGCATACACCTTGCTCTCTTCTATAACACATGTACATACTCCTATAGCACATTCAGACACACACAGAGAAACATGTGCTGCAGCTTTGTGAGTGTGTTGTGTGTCTTTGGTAAGGGATTTGGAGAGGATAGCAGTGCACATAGTGGAGGATTTCTGTCATCATTGAGCACATGGGGAGAGGAGTCTGCCTAGACAGCAGCATTGACAGATTGCATGAATAATTTAGGAACAAAGTGAGAGGCCTCGTAGACCTCTGAATCACAACCAAAGACAGCTGCTTGCTCTGACTTTAGTTCCCCTCTCATCTTTTTTAATGCATATTATTTCCATAAATGCGTCCCTTTACATCTTGAAGCTGTACCTGAGCACAAAGGGTATAACACGGGATCATTGATGTGCAGTAAGAGACTAGGGCAAGAACAACAATGCCGGATTTATTTATTTTATTAGAAACTAGTGAAAGTAATATACTTATGATTTCCAATAAAATTATCCTAAAGCCATCAATATCAAAACAGGGTTTTTGTTCAGATATGATGGAAATATTGACTACAGGACATGTGAAATTTTAAAAGAATTGTGGAAAGATTGGGATGAGAGCAGATGGAGGGCATTAGAAATGAAAACTGGTGCAATGCATGAGTCAAAAAAAGAGAAGTATGCATCAGCTGTGCCATTAATCTTCACAGAGACAGCTAATGCATGCAGAAAATTCTAGTAGCACAACTAAAACTTCACTTAAAGGCAGAAATTAACCTGATGTGCCAGATGGTTTGATAGAGAAAACCATCTGGGTTGTCTTCCACAAAAAACTCTTAGAAAAGAAAGCAGGCATTTTAAAAATACTTAGCAGGTTCTGGGTGAAACATCTGGTTAGAACTCCCACAAGCAGACTTTAAATATGATAAGATCAACAAAGTACTGTGAGAGAAACATCATAGTGGTCTATCTTGGAGCCTGGTGTGATGAAATCTGTTATGATTTAAAACAATTATGATTTTCCAAGTTAACTAGAACTGGTTAAAACACAAAGAAATGATGTCTAACTTCATTTGAAAGGTATAAAGTAAATAAAGTAGACCCTGCACTTTAATCCATTGAGAGTTAGCCTATGAGCCCTTTTGGTTCTGTTGCAATTAAATGAAATAAGTAGTCCTGATTAAAAACAAGTAGTTGTTGAATACAAAAGTAAAACCACCTATTTTCTTTTCTTAAGAACTCCTACTTGAACTCTTTGGAAAATGGCATGGTAAGTAAAGATGGCAGGAGACATCTGGAGGCTCAAGAGCAGTTTGATGCGTCATAGTCGCAACACATTGCACACACACCTGCTGGAAATAAGCCTTCATTGCTCAAAAGGGAAAAATGTGTGGATAGACTCCTGCGGGGGACCAATTCCAGTCATGGAGAACCACCTTCCTGCAAATGTTAGGAATTTTCCTACTACAGCTGACTCAAATAAGTGGGTTAGTAGACTTTTTAGCAGAGTTTGATGTCAAGCTCTGCAAAAGTCTGCTAATTAAACCTGATGTTGGCCAGGTGTGATTTAGCAGGGACGCTTCAAACACTTGCAGGACTGCAGCTCTCCAGGACTGAAGTTGGCCACCCCTGGCATAGCTGATAAGACACTGCAGAGCTCCAGGTAATCAGGGATTAATCCCACAGTTCTGTCCATGGTGATGACATTCGTCTTTCTCCATTGATTAAATGAAGTTTAACAAACAAAAGTTTGACTTAATTTCTTGGAACGTAACGGTGTCACTAAATACAATGATTAAAAAAAAACACTCAATAATAAAAGGGAAGCTTTCAAAATGTCCTGAAAATCATTCCGTGGAGTTGCTTTAAATATAGCTCTTGTCTCTGACAATGTGTTGCTTTTAATGAAATTACAAAAGAAGACTGGAGCTCCCTTATCATGATCCCAGTACTGTTGTAAATTTCAAAATGTTTTTGAGGCGGAATTTCGTTGTAGATCTTAACTTATCCATTCAATTTTAAAGAGCTTTTGTTCCCATATTTTCTTTTAAAGAGACATGTGGCTCGATAGTTATCCAAGTTGTAATAATTAGTTATGTTCTGAACTGTTTTTGCTTTGCCATGAATGCTTTAGGACTTATGTTTCTGGTAAACTTTATCTCTCTTGTGTCTCACTTTGCCCTTCAGCTTAGAACTCTCCCAGCACAGAGTATGTCAGATGGTTTAGATTCACATAGCAGTAATGTAAGCAAAGAACCAGGTGTATCTAAGTATTATCAGTTTGATGTCTGTCCGGCCTTTTGCATTAGATACACGCCTCACTTCATCATTCGTACACGCACTGAACAGCATATCCTAATCCATCACGTCAGGAGTGGTTGGCCTGCTCACATCTATGATACCTGGGCAATTACAATCATTTAGGTTTTAAGCCATCACATTCTACGAGGCAGTCTGCCAGCCTAAGAAGATAAATCAGGCAGACAGAGATGATCTGTCCTTCTGAGCCCAGCGCTACATTGATTTACTTGTGACCTAAACTTAGAATAAATTTTTGCCGAATTTAAAGCGATTCTCTCCCGTTTTCTCTTCTGGGACTTTCAATAAAGAATTGGAGGTTAACAAAGGTGTGCTTTTAATTAACACATGCTCTGATATTTTTACCTGAGCAATAACAGCCTCATTGTCAGACCAGCTTGGCCATAAAAGCCAACAATGCTCTTTCCCATTCTTCACATAATTTTTAAAGCTACAGACATCCGTGGCTCTAGAAAACAAATTGACTGCTAAAAGCACAACTTCACCAAATGTGAAACTGCTTTTTCCTCTTTTAATCTGTTACCTTGTGCATACTCGGGATGGGCCATTAGATAGAAGTCAAGATTTGATGCAATCAATTGGTTTTCCCTTAACTAGTCTATTTATTGAGTCGGCTCAAACAGATGTGCCTGTAGATTGTGAGATGACTTGTTGTGAAGTGGCATAATACAAATAAAGTTGAATTAAATAAAATCTAATTTAGTGTTTGGGAAATGTGGAGGCACGGTATTTTCATGGTAACAGCATATACACATCCGAGCTCAAGTGTTTTATCCACCATCTTGATCCTTCCCTTTCATTAACACTAGTGGAGACAGAAAATCAGTTTTTTGTCCTCATTCAGAGTCATTATATTTGCATAATTAACACTCCAGGGTAAACAATGACTTTGTTCATTGTACCATTATTTAGCATCAAAAATAATTTAAGAGTCAATGCAACTCGAAGCAGAACCTCTTCTGTGCTTT
Organism: Pseudomugil tenellus; assembly: GCA_037177515.1. NCBI lineage: Eukaryota > Metazoa > Chordata > Actinopteri > Atheriniformes > Pseudomugilidae > Pseudomugil > Pseudomugil tenellus. The sequence goes on along the minus strand of JBAMHX010000008.1, from coordinate 25,700,748 downwards.
GATGTGCCTTTTTTTCTTACTGTCGCATCCAGGCAAAGCTTTAATTTTGTACTGCTTGTACAATGTTGTTTGAAGAGAAATTAGGATGATGTACTCTTTATTTAGGCTGCATAATATTGAGGGTTCTGTCAGGTCAGTGTTTTGCTATCAAATACAAATTTAACAAGAATGAAACTTTCAGTGCTAAAAGTGTAAAATAAACAATGACTTGTAGAACCTTAATGTACATTTGTGTCATGTAGGTGGGATTAATGTGACCTGACCGTTCAGACTGAAGTCACATGACAAAAGATCAGATACGTATTGGTTTTAGGACCAAGTATATATATATATATATATATATATATA
>JBAMHX010000008.1:25647171-25681705 GCA_037177515.1 Pseudomugil tenellus | reverse complement strand
TCCTACCGATCACAACTAAGTGCAAAAATGTTGCTTAAAGAGCTCCGTCTTTAGCCTGCTTTTGAAAGTAGATAAGGCTGTTACAGTAACAGTGTAGGTACAGATTAGCCGGTTGATTCAGTCTTTTTCCCTCCTTCATGTCATATGACACACATGTCATATATACAGTGTATACTTTGATTAGGACACAGACCTCAGAAAAGAAAGAGAGACACATGAAGAAAGATAATAATTATACAGTAGAATGCAAGCTGTCAGGGTGAGGGAGAGCAGGACCTCTTCTGCAGCTGATGTCACTAATCATGGGGTGTGACACAGCATGACACCCATCTCCAATGTATCACACAAGCATACATGGACACTCACACAAATTGATAAGTGCTACAGTGCAGTGACACATTTCTATATTCATATCCTCATTATGATAATACTAATTCAGACAGCATATCATACAAGGTAACTGTTGCATGAAATGTTTCTTCCAGATAATAAAAGCTATGTTTTCATTTCCACACTGTTTGCACAAAGTGGAATTTGCATGTTTGCATGTGGATGAGAAAATAGACCACTTCAATCTGAAATAATCAAGCAGCTGGGACTGGTACACCCAGAAGCAGCAGCTTCCGTCACCTGCCTCATTTGGTTTGTGTTGGTCATATCAATGTGGATCTAAACACAAAGTAAATGTAAAAATAGGAAAATTCATTACAGTTTCATAATAAGGTGAAGGAGTTGTTTATCATACATTAATCGCTTAAACTGACAAGATAATATTCCTCCAGTTCTTCTGTCAATTTCCCCTCAATTGTGCTTAAAGCTTCAGCAAAGCTGTTTCTAGGAGCTACGAAATCTGCTGCACACTTTCCCCCTTTAACCCCCTTCCAATTCTGCAGGTCCCTGTAAAATGTTTTTTTTTTTTGAAGGATGTCATGAATGCAATCTTCTCTGGTACCTCTGATGAAGCGACCTCTCATAAAAAAAATGGAACATCTTTATACTTTATTTTTGTGTTAACATTGTATGCAATATATAAGTCTGGCAATGGCAAATGCATTTTTATAAATATCACCTCATTTTTAAAGGTATAGTTTGTAAAAATGACATGTAGATCGGTATAGCTTTACATACCAAGTCCAGTGGTGAATAGAAGGCGTCCATCAGTGGCCATAAACACGCTTTTATGTGATTGTATTCAATGGCCTATGAGGCAACAATGACAATCACTATCATGGTTTGAAGATTTTGTGGTCTTTAGTTCTGATTTCCTGTTTACTACTGGTCTGCATTTGGATGCTTTCTACACCTTCCTGATGCTGCACTAAAGATACTGCCGTTTTCAAGCTTGGAGGGCTTTCATGTTATCCATGGAGTTATTTGTCCTTTCGGTCACCCTACACAGGGTGTCAGAAAAATGGCAGCTTGCTTGTAAGTAGACCTACAAGTAGATATAAATAGTTTCATCTAAACTAATAAAAACAACAGTTATTTTAATCAAATATTTTGATTAAATAAATTTTAATCAAAGTTAGATACTAACAGAACAATAATATATAAAGATTTATTTGATATTTTTCTGTCATTGACCTTTGATTTGGCTGCAGCGTCATGCTATTCATCTTTCACCACCGCTAAGCCTCCACACAGAATCAATATTAACAGTTTTCTTAACCAAGATCTGATCCAAAATAATTTTTAAATCAGTAAATTAAAGTTAAGACTTGCTATGCAACACAATACTGTAAGGGAACACTAACACCAGTCTGTGGCACACTCGCAACCCGGGACTGGCTGCAGCCCCCGCGGCTGAACTGGAATAAGCGGTATGAAAATTAATGAATCATTGACTAGTTCATTGTGGGAATGTCCATTTTGAGTGGGGTACCGTGAATGTACAAACAAATTCTGATTTGAATCAAAGAAGTGGACTTGGCCTGCCTACAAGCACAGGTCTGGGTCAGGTTCAAGTGGACCAAATTGAAGCAGTGCACGTAATCATGGGTAAACACAACCATGAAATAAGCTTGTGGGAGAATAGGCAGCTCAGGATGAGAGAAATGGCTCAGTTTTGATAGAATATGGTCAACCCATGTTGTTATATACTAGAAAACAGTCATCTTGCTTTAACCATTAGCTGAACACGTTTTCTTCTTCACTGTGTGCCTTGTCTTCTCTTTCCGTAAGTCTTAGTGCAACGCCACCTCTGACAGATTGCAATAGGATATCAAAATGGTCTGATTTATTTGGGTGGTGCAGCGTGAACGAAATCTTGGATTGGAAGGACATTGCATTCCCTCTCCTGCAACTGAACCCTGTCTCCAATCAGATCGAATTTAGCAGACAATCCTGGTGTAAATACACCTTAAGGTTAACTCCACCAGTTATGCAGCTCTAAGCAATACTTTGTGCACCTCCCTTATGATGTGCAATACTTAGAAGCCACTTTTAATCATGAACTCTAGCCACCATGATTCTGAGCCAGAGGGTGATTATTTATGCAGGGTAGCTTACAAGTACAGTTGTCAGAATGTCAGGATTAAATAAAATGAGTGAATTCTTCATGTCTCTTAATGGATGCCGATCCACAACTTGTGTACAGGAATGACAAATAAGGGCACAACAGAGAAAGCACGTCAAAAATATAAACTTACCAGCTGATGACATACTTGTTCTTAATCATAATGTCACCCAGATAAATAGTTGGAAGAGTGCCAGACTTTATAATGAGCTTAGTGGCAAATTTGCAAAGTAGCTGCCCTAAAAATGAGGAATGCAGAACCGAGTCTGTAATAATTTTACATCTCTGGGTAAGACATGCAGAATCTGATTCTGTCTCCTTCGTAGTTATATGTGCCCCAACATTGCCCCCAATTTTAACTCAGCACAGTAACCTGATGCATAAAAGTTTCCAAACTTTGCAAAGTATGGCCAACAAGTCAGCATACTGGTTTTGGTTAATTATCTAGCAGATAATAAAAGCTGTTTTCTTCCTAATTTTTCATTTCAGACCAGATGCCTCAGATTTTTTTTTAGATCACTGTACTTATTTCAGACCCAGAAAGAACTTTATTCTTCTTTAGCCTGTAAGACCTAAAGTAATACTTTATTTACCAAAGGCATGATGGAAGAAATGTGACATTTTTGGTTACAACACAGAACAAATGTCCATAGTTTATTCCTTTATTCAGTTACAAAAGCATAATGCCTTCCGTCCAGGACACTTTGGTTAGAAAAAAAAAGTTATTTCCCAAAAAATCAGACTCTTGAAAGTTGTATTCTCTTTTTTTATATATACTTTTTGAACCTATATATTTTTTAACCAGTTTCATTTAAACTCAGTAACACTCTTTGTGAAGTAAAAAAAAAAAATAAAACATACAAAAATAAAACATACAAAAACAAACAAAAAAAACCCTGGTGATTACAAGTAAAGTAAAAAAAAAACAACAAAAAAAAAAAACTGAGTAATATTCACATTATGTTAAATTTCAAGCACTTAAAATATACCTTGAGGAAATATTTCTTGAAACAGCAACAGATGGAGATAAAATCAACTGAAAACTAGCAGATTATTCAACAACTGTTTGCTTGTGTTACTTGTCTTCAAAGTGCCATTTTCCTCAAAATTCCAACTCTTCTTATACAAACACAGTTTTTATTTTTTCCTTTTTTTGTAAAGAAATCTATTTATGGTATATAAAATATGTTTGCCAACGTAAAGCCTCTGCTGAAGAGTTCTGTGCTGTGTACTGAATAATACATTATCAGGAAAAGAAAACACGTACCGAGGAGAAAATTAACAGGTCTTCACACAGCGACTATCCAACTGTGGTACGACGACGCATGATTTAAAGGAGAAATCACTGGGGAACAAACAAAAGAAAAACCAAACAGACAAAAAACTATTTATATACAGAACACGGAGTGATACGTATGATTTCAGTAAACTGACTGCCTGGTTATTTTGTTCATATGACGATGCAGAGAAGTCATACATTAGGTTTGGTACCATCGTGTGTTTTTTTTTTTCCCCCATTTTTTTGAAAGCAGAATGACAAAAACAAGTAAAACAACCAGTTATGGTGGCGAATGAGTGTAAGTGTGCTGTCTTTGCTGTGAAATATGAGGTCAACTCAAGTGTAAGGTACATAATCTAACAATGACCCCCTGGCCTCTAACAGCGGTGGAAATCCCATTTTAAGCAACGACCTACCAGTCACCTTTAAGTTAAATCACATCTTCGGACATTTCAAAGACAAGCAGATATCCAGTCTACAGTCGACAATGAGATTCAGTAGATTTCAGGACATGTTTTTTAGAATTACTGTAATTTGCCATCCTGTCAAATCCATTTTCCTCCAATCCACCACTAAAGGACTTTGTACATTTCCCTTAATACCTCCTTAGAGTGCACACACATGAAATAACTGTACTCTGTCTAGCAAGATGTTTGAAGCAGTTTTAAAGAAATAAAAGGTAAACATGCAGAAGGAACAAGGTGTGCATCTTTCATCAACTTTTTGCATTGTGAAAAGCAACTTTGTTGCATTGGCAAATTTTCATTTGAAGACTCTAAAAGACCGTATTTTTCTCACTGTCAAAAATTGTTATTGAAAAAAGCAAAATTTTAAAAGATAATGTTAAAATGTTATGAGTTTTAAGCTGAATTTTTAACAAAAACAGAAAGTAAAAGAGCTGTTGATTATGTCACATCCATTAACTTTAAGCTGAGTAGTAGCAGAGTTCATGTTGGTCTCAAATTGCTGCTACTTAGAGCACAGTATACCTCCTAATGACCCTGTTTTTTGTCATTATTAGCAACGTAAGATCTTCCTGCACACATCAGTATGCCATTTATGCATCTGGTGTACAAACTGCTGCAAAACAGTGAGTTGAAAACAACGACGTTTGTGTTTCTCTGAAATTCTGCTCTGATTCTGTATTAGTCTTTGGGGCAGTCGAATGCAGGCTTCCGTCTCAAAAAAGTCCAATGACGTGAGATTAGTCACAAATTGAAGGGTGATGCCGTTTTACATAATGTTGTTTTTATGTCAGGATTTGTTCAAACATTGTAAAAAAAACCTAATAATTTTGTAGATAACTCATTATGCATATAGCATCATATATAGAAATCCATTGAAATGACACGAGCAGTTCGTGATCAGGACTCTAGAACTTATCAATCCTAGTATGAACTATCTGAGATGACAAAGAGGGAGGCAAACAGCATCCCAAACTTTTCTTTTTAATAGGAAACTTTGATATATGCAAAACACTTTACAAAAAATATTTAATGGAATAACTTACTGAAAAAAAAGAATTACACATAATTAGTCTGATTGGGCTCCACAGTTTCTAACACCCCTGTTGAAATCTAAATGCATGGTCTTGACTCACTTCAGAGCACTTTCCTGCTTTACTAGCAGCCTTTGTTTCTACACATGCATACTGAAATGTGGCCCATTGAGCACTTCTTGTCACTACAGTGATGCTGCATTTAAATCACAAGGAAGTAAAATGTTATTTTGACTTAAAAGCAGCTTGATCTTTCAGAGTCGTGGGACAGCGGGAGCTCGTAGGTGCAGTAAATGCCTCAGAGAGCTTGAACAGTAATGTTCAATCACAAAACGTTCACTTTAGATTATTTTCAGCCAGTTTTTTGTTTAAAAGATACCAAATACCAAAGCAAGAAATTCCATCTAAACAGGATGAAGTCAAATAGTAATGTGCATTAACTAAGGTTTAATATCAGAACTAACACTAATAATCTTCTGTAAAGAAGGTTTACCCCACACACAACGAAAGATAAAAAAAAGTGCAAACGGAAGCAAAAAATACTGAAAATCCACCACATAATGAGCTAAATCCATTGGTAGCAATTATTGTGAATTTTAGCCCATTGATAGAAACTTTTAATTATTTTTCTTTTAATTCCAATTCTGGATCAGTTTTGCTGCTGTTGATCGCACCTCACATGTTCATGGCTAATCCTGCAAACTGGCCATGACAGTCCAACAAATACAAAATGAATTGATTAGAGTCCTTTACAGTGAAAAGTTCTGGCACCTTTTGGGCTGGAACTTGCCTTGAGGCTGCATGTCCTTTGTAATCTCTGATTTTTACCTTCCCAGACTGCCGTTCTAATTTCTCTTCTCGCATGTGATCTGAAACGGAGGGCTACACCACAGAGCAGAGTGGTGATACCCTAACCTTGACCTCCAACAAACACAGATGATAGTCACAGGAAATCTCTCAGTCACATCAAGTATATCCGTCTCGCCTTCTTCTGCCGCCAGCTAGCAACAGTGAGACAAGGCCAACTTTCTTTTTATAGGCCATGCACAATCTGCAGGGGATATGCCACTCAATAAACTGCCTCTGCAGCCAAATTCATTAAAAGTGAATATGGCTGAAAATACATCACAGGAGTGGGTGAATTATGCAGTGATAATAATAAAAGGAGGATTTCCTCCATTGATTTTAATCTTTTGCCTTTACATGTGAGTGGGTATTTCATGTATGTCACAAAAGAAGTATACAGTGTGAGGTCACTAAGTACTATAGATAGACAAAATGTCTTTTTCTTACACTAGGTCAAGGTTAACATTTCTGAACATGTCCACCAACTGTTTCCATCTATAAAACTCTGTATCTATTTGGCAACCATTGACCCAGTGGCAACAATTATACAGTGTGTTTGTGTGCATTTGTGGAAATGGTCATATGGCACTAAGACAAGGCATGATGTGTTAAATGAGGCGTAGCAGCAATGCATGTTTGTTGTGGAAACCTTCAGTACTACTTGTGACAAATCTCTGTGCAATAACATCAGTGTAAACCATGTACGGTATCATAAAAACCCGGTTATGCTACACAGAGCACGTTGTCTTTCTAAAATGGCGTGCGTTAAATGTAACAGTGAAAGAGATTAAGAATGTTCAAAGGAACAATATCAAATCATAAAAGCAGTCACAAGTGTTTGTCCTCTGTGACATCTACGCAAAAAAACAAAACAAAAAAAACTACAAGTTCCCGCCGGCCGTCAGAAAGCAACTAGGTAGTACAAGGTCAGCAGTGGCGGTCAGGATATTGCACACGCAGACTAACGTCAACAGCTCCATCGAAATGGCACAGCGCAGGCGTCACACTGAAGAGGAAAGTTCTTTTTCTTTCCCCACTTTAATGAACACTGTAAAAAAATTCTCAAAAACACACCCCACCCTCCCCTCCCCACATTGATGTCTTCTTTATTGCAGCACATTTCCCTTTTTTTATTTTATTGGATCTCTTTTTTCAAACATCCTCTTATTTAAAAATGTTGCAAGTCTCTACTGTAGTTCGTAAAGAGCGGTTCGAGAATGCGTTTTGGCAGCAAGTTCAAGTTGCGTTCAAGTCGGGCGAATTGACAGCCGGGAAAAAAAAAAAAAAGATCGGCCAAACCGGGCAGCCATGATTATTGAGGTGAACTGAGTCTTGTGCTCATCTTCTGCCCCACGTTGCCGATCCCTCGCCGCCAGCACAGTAATGCGATGATCACATGCCAGAGGCACCCAGTCCCATGCTGGCGGTGTGGCTCATGCAGGGCAGCGTCTGAACGGTCTTGGGGAAGTCGTGGGTGAGGATTCGTCCGTTCTCTCCTCCGCTCCCGTTGCCGCTCATCCTGGTCAAGGTGGAGCAGCGCATGGCATCGTTGATGGATTGCTGCCAGAAACAGACATGACAGTTAGCTTGAAGACCATGTTTTTGATGGGCAACATATCGTTCATGTTAAAGTGAAAGAAAGGAAGAAATACATAGTATTAAGTTAGATGAATAACTCTATTAGGGAATATGCAAATAGTCTGGACTTATATACATAAATATATGCACATAGAAAGCTCTTTATGTGACATTCTGAGGTGGTGCTTGCACACTAAAAAATTCTCGAGAGCAGAATGAAGAGTTCAGAGTCATAAAGTGTTAGTCTTCTCTCTATTTATCAGAACCTGAGAGACATCTGCAGGTGGTAATTTGGGGTGCTGGACACTGTGCATCAAATATTCTAATTTGTAAAAAGGAGGTGCAGAGCAAGGTTTGGGCAGTAAGAAGGGCGCTGAGGCTTCACTCACTGGTTTAATAGCTTCATTCTCCCTTCTAGCGTAATAATAAGCCACAAGGCTCGAAGGCAGATCTAATGATGCATGATGCTTGTGTGTCTGAGTGCGCACATGTGCGCCCCTCCTTCCCACATCCCCTTTTCTTTGGCTGATTAAATTGGGCAAAGCAAGTGCGATCTCAAGCAAGTGCTAAGTGCTATATGGGGATTGGAGAATTATAGTGGCCTCTAATTGGAACTGTGTTTTTGTTTCCTTCAAGCCAAACGACATAAAGGCACCGGTGGACTAATATGCTCCTCGCCATTCTCATCAACATACTGATCAGGTGCCTCTTCGTGGGCTGATTAAAATATAAGAGGTTCATGTAGAAGATCTCCTTCTTGTCTTGGCTCTGCCTTCTATTTGTCTGTGTGCATGAAGAGTTTGAGTGTGCCCTGTGGGGCTTTGATGTTGGAAGAATAAATCGAAGACTGTTTGTTGTAAATCGATCCACAAAGAAGATGCCTAGCAGATCACTCTGGAGGAGAACCTTCACCATCTTCCAGTGAAGAATAGCGCAACTAGTCTTTCATTTTGCTTCTCTGAACATACAAAAGCTTGAGTTACACTGTTTTAGGTTAAAGCAGGGATGGAAGACATGCGAGCCGCACCAGGACCGCCTCATGGTATACATAGAAACGATGTTCACCACAATGGGCCCTGCTTTTGCGACACAATCAGCAAAAAGAGAAGAAGGAGCAGGGAAGAGATTTGCTCAGAGCGACAGAAGTAGACGAACCACTGTGATTCAAATTGCCTTTATACCTGTACTGCAAGGTGAAATTTGTAAAAAAACCAAAAAACATGTGCACACAATTATTGTAATGAGTCTCGTAATGGGATTCAAGTTAGAACATTTGCAAGCTATGGGAGAATAAAGTCTAAGTAACCACGTTACTAGGAATATGATATATTATTAAATAAATAAAAGGACTAAAGTATACTAAATAGGATCTAACGTGTGATGAGAATCTAATTAATTTAATTTGCTGTTAGCAGCCATTGTACACAAGCTACTTCCATATGGGTTAATCCATGTCAGCTCAGTCATGAGTTTTAGTTCAAAGTTTTGAAGTTCTGTTTGGTAGGAAAGAAAAAAGGGTCAGGACTGGTAAATACCCAGAGACTAAGGCTCAAAGAGTTTCTAACAATGGAGTGTTAATGGACTCAGATCTAAATTTCAGCAGCTACATCAAAGCTGTCACAAACATCAACAGAATTACACACTTACTGTAAGTCTCCCAGAAAGCCCGGGAGAAAACCAGAATGGCCTTTTAACAGGACTTCCTAAACAGAGCATTAAACATCTGCAGCTCATCCAGATGATTTAACTGGGAGATCTGAATGCATCACACCAATTTTAACATAGTTACACTGGTTTCCAGTCACTCATGCGATAGATTTTCAAAACCCTAATAATGGTTCACAAATACCAGAAAGGTTCAGACCAACAATACATCTGTAGTGAACACCTTCCTGAACATGACGTAACAGGTCATGTGATCTGTTACGATGAAGCAAATAGTAGATGGAGCAAACAGCAGTGAAACCCAGAGTTTTACCATGAATTAGAAAAAAAATTTGAGAGAAGGTCTTTGAAATGCTGAGGCAAATTTTCAAACACTCAAAAAGAAAATTGCCATGTGGTTACCTAAGCTGCAACTGTTGTAAAATCTCATCAGTCGGACAGGATTTAATGAGAACTGTGGCTCATGTGCTAAACATTTTTCCATTAAAAAACTTGCAAGCTTCAACTGTTGTTTGTCAAAATTTTACAAATATCAATTTAACTCAACTTATATGTTCAGAGAATATAAACCATGCAGAGCTCCTGCATCAAAGACTTCATTAGTCCAGACCAGAGTCCAGACTAAGCATGCAAAAGCAGCGTTTAGCTGTCATGCTGCAAACAGGTGGAACAACATCTCAGGAAAGATTAAACTTTTACCAAATGTAAATGCGTTTAAATCCAGGATAAAAACATTTATTTTTCTCATGCACTTATACATGAAATCTGCATGGTAACTTTGAACTTATCTTGCTTGCACTCATTTTATTCTTATTTACCATCCTATTATCATTATTTTTATAGTTTTACAAGAGGAGTTTTAATTTGGCTCTTAATCATCATCCAATATACAGATTTTAAGTATCAGACCTTAATTTCTGATACTGATATCAACTGATTTTGATATATTTGGATTGATAATATCAGACATCTCTTGGTTTTATTTGTTGCTGCCATTTGCTATTTTTTGTTTAGTTCAATTCTTGTTTTGATGAAGATTAATCTGTATGACGGAGTTTGCAAAAACACCTGTTCCACCAATTTGATCATTTATTGACCAAGTCGTAAGCTTTAACAGAGGATGGGTCTGATTTTACTCGCATAAATGAGCACAAGCAGGTTTAGCGATTCAAAACATTTCTTTGCTTATGAGGCTGGACTGTTAAGCTCCAGTCTGTTTGGCCAATTCCATCAAGATGTTGGTGATTTAAAGAGAAAATGCAAATATATGTCAGTTTTACACTGTATCTCAAGAGTTAAAAAGATATAAATACAGTCTCGTATGAAGCGGATGTCCATCCCCCACTGGATGGATGCATGAATTGACTGTCGGATGGATGGATGGATGGATGGATGGATGGATGGATGGATGGATGGATGGATGGATGGAATGAGGATGGGTGTATGGATGGATGGATGGATGGATGGATGGATGGATGGATGGATACATGAATTGATTGATGGATTGATTAAAATGAAACTTTCAAAAAGTCTAGAATTGAGCAAATGAATAACTGATATTTACAACTAAAGTGCTCATCTAACGTAAAAGAAAATGAAAGAAAATGTGTCCACAAACATCCATTTTCTAACAGTTTTCTTGAGATAATTCAGAATTTCATGGCTGTAATCACTGCTGCATTAACATATATATTGAGCCGTGCAGTTCTGTCAGTGTCTTTTCAGCATTTCTTGGCTGTTTAACTTTGCACACTAATCCTATCTGATGGTTTTATGACTTTAACTATTCATTAAAATGCACTGATTAGGTATTATGCTCCAATATTTGGGGTTGTCCTCTGTTACATTTCTAACCTTTCACAATTGCACAGCTGACACAGAATAACCCATACATCATCACATTAAAATATAATTGACTGCATTACAATGTTACTTTTAGAACATGAGGAAAACAGGCATATGGGCAATTTTAAAATCAAGTGATTAACAACACTGCAAGGGATCAGTGACAAAGACTGAGCAGGGAGCGGCAGAGGTAGAGAGAAGTACAGGAGAGTAGTGGCACTGCAGTGGAAGCCGTGAAAGGCCCTACTGTGATCACGGTTAGATGGGCGGGAGGGGGTGGAGGCAGATGTCATCATCATCATCATCATCATGGTTTGATCGCAGCGTTTCCTACCCCGTGGCTGTGCTCTGCCCTTATATCTTAACAGTGTTGTTGGCGTACAGGCCGTAGCTCTGCAGCTCTGTGTAGGGGGCGCTAGCACCACTGTCTAAGGCTGAGCAGTGAAAGGCCTGAGCAGCTGTGGCGGCAGCAGCTCGCGCGGTTGACACCTTCATTCGGCGCGACTCGGTCCGCGACTTGTAGCAGAACTCCACTAGTGCCACCAGCATGGCCAGGCCCAGGCCGCCGATCAGGATGTAGAATACTCCCGCAACGTTGCTGAGGCTCAGAGCGCTTGTCTTGTCCTGGAGGGAGGAGGGGTCAAAACTAAGTCATAAGGAGTGACAGCAGTAGAAGATAACAGGCATATGACATCACACACATTTACCTACAGACAAACAGTGACACAAGAATCACAACTAATCAGACTTCAACACAATACATGTATAGCAAACTGACACACTTAATCACACGTATTAACCCAACGAACAACAAAGGAAAACATGCTGGAGGCTTGTCTCACAAAGTAGGATGCATGTTACATGTCTAAGCTGGATCATTTTGAATTTATTCTGTAATTCTGATCTCACAAATGAAGCTACATTTAACATTGGTTATGAAGAGTGCAGGTGAAAATAAAAACTTTTGTCCAGGCTTAAAGCTGGAAAGCCATCACAACACATTAAGTCAGTTTCCCAATGCTAAGAAAAAGAAAGCTGCACCAGTGTTTGTCACTCTACCATCTGCACTGATACAAGTTTTGGAATAAATTATGTGTAGTACAGCTTCAACTAGTTCTCACAAAAGAGTAAATACAGCAGCTAGCTGTAAAAGCCAATAATAAGATCTCCTGCAGCATGCTAATGGAAATGAAGGGCTTTTAGAGACTGTTGACACCTATACTGGCTGACTCATTTCATCACTATAGGAACAAAGTATGAGGCAACTTGATAACAACACAGTATTAAATATGATGTATTATATTTGAGCACATTGTTGAGTGGAATACCAAGGAGGTTGTCTGCATACCATAAATCAACTAGTAGTGATACAGTGAAGTTACAGTTTAGCAATTTTTTGTCTCATTTTATGTAATGAATCATTCTTGCAGATTAACCAGTGAATGGAATTTAATAAACAAGAAAATATGTCATTATTTAGTTTTATATTTTTCTAATATGTATCCTAAATATTTGTTAAAGATCTGAACTAATTTAACTCCCAAATCCCAAACTTAAATGTGCAGTGTGTAATTTGTCTGTCAAGGTCAAGGAGAAAGGAAATTATTTTGAGTGTGTTTACTGACTGTGACCATGTGACCATGTTAGAAAGTATTGGTTATTTATTATTATTATTGTGTTTTTTAAAAGAAATCAGCAGAACCCCGCCTGGCACCTTGTTTAATTTTTCTTCATTCAGGTTAGGGTGTCACTTCTGGGTATAAAAGAGGACTTTCAGATTTATCCCACAACAGACTTAATCTTTACAGGCACGATAAAGTAAAACTCATCACTTTGCAGTGGACTCCAATAGTCACTGATGAATAAAATTATGTATAATATTTTTTATCGTAATTTTTAATTCAATAGTGTTGAGATGTTTGGTATCTCAACATCAACACATATATTTTTTAAAAAAAAATGCAGTCTTGGTAATTCTATTCTCAAAGGTTATATATTGAAAATATCAAAACTTAGATGGGAAAAAAAGAAAGAAAAAGACATACTAGTGTTATTAACACCCCACATTAACTCTAGAATAAATTTGATAGAACATTATTATTTTCTTTGATTTAAAAACAGTCCAATGATGCATCTTGTTTTACAAGGAGGAAGCCCTACATAAAATCTGTGCAGAAATGCCACAGATGGACAGAGAGAGTGGGCATGTGCTCTGTGGTCAGGTGAGTCTATGCTTCAGCTGCTAATGAAAAAAAAGCACATTTAATTCTATGTGCCAATAAGAATCCAGTTTGCTAAAGATACCATTCTGCACGAGTTACAGCAGCAGATCTGAAGACTAGTTTGTGTTATTTAATTGGTATACTTGGTGTCCTGATCTGTGTCTAGTGAAAGTACAGAACATCATGATGAACAGAATAATACAATAACACAGACTGCTTAATTTGAATCCAGAAGGAATGGACATAAAACTCTGTTTTTAGTTACCAAATTAGAAAGTTTTAAAGAAAATAGGTTTGTCTGTTTAATAGCAGGGATGTTATATCTGGGGTGACATACTGTTGGCCAGCTCAGACAGGAAAGAGCTAAGTCATTTAAATTTTTCCAAGATCAGATGTGAATTAAATCTTTGTTTACAAGTCTTCTTGGAAATGTCTCCATGAAGATGGTATGCATTAAGTGTCACTTGAAGACAAAAATCACCTCAAAATAGAGTATAAATGAACACATTAGTGGTTTTCTTCGCCCTTTCCTATCCACACCACTGTGCAGCCTCTTTTTCATGTCCCATAAATACTAATAAGAAATAAAAATAGCAACAATAAAAAACTAGCTAATGGTTAGTAAATGTCATTCTCAAAATGTCCTACATCAAGTTTGTCAGTGAGGACACCATCAATTATCTCCTTTGCATTCTTTTGTATCCAGTAAAATGTCAATCTGATTAAGAAATTCAAAAAGCACTTTAAACATTTATTTTTTTTTTTTTGGAATGGGATTTCCATTTTTGCTGAGTGCTATGCATCTTCGACTTCACTTATTATAACTGTTCAACGCCCATTTTAGTAGCAGATATTAGTGTGTTGTCTTGTTTCCCCCTTATCTGTGTTTTGGTATTTCATCAAACTCATCACTGTGGTTACGATAGCTACTTTTCTATATTTCTGGGACCAGAAGCACCAGTTTCACATTATATTAATAAAACCTTGTTCTTCAAAGAAGCCCGAAACATACTGAACCCACTTTGTGAAGCGAGCCCCAGTTACTTGAAACAGACATTGACTTTATAACATCATAATTATACATTCTGAATCAATTCACTAAGTGTATAGGTATCACATATCCATACACATGAGCATTTATTTTAACTCAAAAGTTGTCAGGCAAAGGGAGTCAAGCAAAGTGCATTAACTTTCCACAACACATGCATTCGTGTACAATAACTATTCATAACATCAAGTAGTTTTTAGATGAACATTATTTCTTTTAATGATTTTTAATGTAATCTCCATGTCTGTTCTTTACACACACCTGTCTATTAATAAGACAGTAATGGAACTACTCTGCCTGCAATATGTCATTTGTATTTACATTAGAAGTTGAGGATTATTTTATCTAATTAGGTTTTCATGGTTCCTCAGGTTTGTATAACTTTTTGCTTCAAACACAGAAACTGATTGTCCCTTTCATTATAATCAAGCTGCTGAAAATGTAAACACTTCCCAAAGTTCCTTTAAGGCAGCAAATCCTAGGAAATATTTTAGATAAAATCATGTGTGAAAGCTTTTATTACAAAATAACAGCTAAACACAGGCCAAAGGAAAAATTAGGCTACATTTTTATTGTGTTGGCTTACACATACATAACTATTCAAAGCATGTAATTAAAACTGCTTGACAGCTGTTGGGGCTATTTTTTCTTTATCTCTTTTTGACAGTAATCTTGATCATGTTGTGTGAGACTGGAGCTAACAGTATCAGAGTGGATCATTATCTTAATTCCCAAAATGACAAAAATGTTCCTGACATAATTAGTAACTAATACTAAACTTATTATGGCCCAATTTAACTCTTTATTGCTTGAATCTAAAAGGAGAAAAAACTTTATTTACATATGTCTATGCTTCTTATTCCTGCAGTGTGTCCAAACTATATATATATATATATATATGGTAACTGCTATGTTAATCAACATTTTTAATTACAGGACAAAGATGATATTTCTCTTTTTATTTACTACTATTTTTTGGAAATATTAAACGGTAGTGTTGCCTTCATGTGAATGCTAATCTTGTTAAATTAATTGCCAAAGCTGTAATATAAGAGGGAGAGGGAAATTTGGTATTTCTCGTGCTTGGTATTGCAAACTGACAGGGTTTGCATGCACATTCTACAGTGAGACAATTGGGGTTTATTTTAAAGACCAGTTTTTAAGGATTACCGCTCAACAAGTTGGACAAATTTGTAATCAATTCTCCCTCACATCCTAATAATTTCCCAAGCATGTCCTAATGAACAGTTTTATAGAATGATCAATTCACGTATTCAAAAACAAGATTATCATAACACTATCTTAATGTGATTTGTTTTGCCTAGATTTTAAGCATTGTTCATATCCTTTATACATTTAATAGTCTTCAATAATACACTACATGATAAATATTGACATACTGGTAATGAAAAGAAAATCTCAGACAACACAAGCTCATCAATGGTAGGAAGAAGAAGACACCAGAGTACCACTAAAGTACTGGCCCAAATATAAGACATTGTTTATGGAAATCCAGTCTAGTTTCTTTTAGAGGGTTACATGCTTTTTGCATAATTCAAAGAACATCGTGTTTTCACTGACTAACTGATTTTATTAAACTAAATATTAAACTTCCAAAACAGCTGTATTGTACAGCATTTTCCTGAGAAGTGTACTGCATAGTGTTCAGGTAGGTTAAGCAAAATTCCAAACAGGAAGCACAAACATTCTGTTGACAAGGAACTTTGAAGTATGCCGGGAAAACATGAACCACTTTGCATCACCTCATAGTAAACTAAAAGCAAAATCTTACTCAGCAATCGTGACAGACTGATTGAGCTCCACAGTGAAAAGATATCAAAGAATAAAATAGAAAATAATAATATTTCATAGCTTAGATAAGAAACTAACGAGGGAGCTTTACTCATAAGATGGTGTTCCTCTACCAGCATGCAATACAGCATGCTGGGGCAAGACTTTCAAGTTTCCAATAGCACAGCCAGAAGACAATGTTTGCCTTGGGATGCTTTTTAACAGAATAGTTTGTATTTTGTTTGATTTGTTCTGAAAGAATATGTCTTCTGAAACCAAAGTATTTAGAAAATTACTGCTTTTCTTAAAATTTAATCAGAATATAAACCAAAAAAGGTACTTCCCTGTTGTAGCTTACAGGTGTGAGGGCTGATAAGAGGATGAAAAGTGTATTTGAAGTTGTTTTGATTAATGATTGTGCTCTAAATATTGTTTTGTTGATTAAATGTGCAGCCAAAGCGATTTAATCAAATAATTTGTTTTTCTGTAAACTGTTGTATTGATTTTACACAATTTTCTTGCTCAGTTAAGTCTGCTTTCTGTTTATAATGACTGCATTTTAATCAAATTATTTATTATATTATATTTATTATTTTTAAAAAAGTAGCTTAGCTGCTTTTACAATAAGTTTTCTATTTAATTTATCTTAAAAAACAAACAAACAAACAAACAAAAAAAACCAACCAAAAGCAGGTGAAAAGTTAGAACTGTTGTCTTATATTTGGGCCAACACGGTAGTACTACTAGAGCCACGTGGAGGGGTGTTGCTGTGTGTGCTACAGGCTGAGGGCTGGATTTGGGGCTGGTCTAGGATCAGGGGCAGGGTTATGCTGGGAAGTGCTGTAAAGTGTCGGGTTTGGGTTGGAGACTAACCTTTCTTGCGGCGTCGTTGCTGCCACACTCCCCTTTATCGTACCACCATTTGTTTTTCAGTTTGTCTAAGACGGCTTGCTCATTGAGTTTCAACACCGCTAGGTTTACTGGGATTCTTCCAACCATAAGGAAATAACATAAATAACATATTATACCATGTTATTTTATGTTATTAATAAAAAACATATAGCAGCAAACACACCCACTCAGTACTGCTTGGGCTTGCTTGCTTATTGGTTAAGAAAAAACATACACACACACACACACACACTCAAATATGTAACATAACAACATTAGAAACATCAAAGTCAAAGTGATATGCATTAATACTCCATCTAGCTCGGTTGGCTTGCTCCTTAAGACAGTAGATGTGTATTACTATATCACTTTGGGTAACCAGCAGTCTGCTTAACCGCACTTGTGCAACACATATGTCTCAGCTGATTATTCTTCAGAGATTATAACATTGGCCACATTTGATGCTTTCAGTTTGAATACCGAGACTTTCTAAAGTTACATTCTTTTCTTTTGTTGAAGCAGGGAACATGGCCTGAAACCCCCCTTATTTGTAGGTGTCAGATTTATCCCCCTGCTTACCAAATGGTTGCTCCCCTTTGCCCTTTCAGTTGCTCTTCCCCAAACTACAGAGTGCGAGTGTTGCAAGAGTGGTAGAGTTGCTTGGACCTGCCGGTTACCCCCCTCACCACCCCGTTACCCGCAGGGTTTATCAAACTGGCTCTGACCTTGGAGTCCCCGCCCCCGCTGCCGCACTCTCCCTTGTCGTACCACCACTTGTTTTTCAATTTGTCCAAGAGGCCCTGCTCGTTCAGTTTTAACACCGCCAGGTTTACTGGGTTTCTTGAAAATAATATGAAACGATAGCCATTAGGAGACAGTCTATGGGACAGATATAAAGAGTTTGGTCGCATGGTGGTGGTGAATATGGCAACACTGACTTGGTATTTAGAAACCCTCCTGCATATACTGTAGCTACTGATATGAAGCAGGAGTGCTGGGTTTTGATGCGCATGTTAGTTGCATTACTGCAATGGTCTGCAATGTTTGAGTGCCCAAAGAGTAGTTGAGTCAGGTTTTACCAAGCAGGGGCCTCAGAAAGAGGCAGAGCACACACTCTAAATAGAGACACCTTGGATGTGTTAGTCTGCCTACACATGGTAATTTCCTTTCAGATGCCCAGTATACATGTTGCTATGGTAACTAACCTATCAATATTAAACTATAACAGCATTACGATGAATTGAGGCCTTTGTTGATTAATTTATAAAGATTAGCAGAAACACATGCAGCCAGAGGCATTTACTGTTTCCGCTGCCAGGTTTGCCTGTTCCTCCGTTCCTTAAAACAGGCTGAAAGGAAATTATCTGGTCAACCATAGACAGAATCATCCAAAGTATCTCCCCATGAGTTGCTTTCTCTCTGATAAGTGTGTGTGTATTTCTTATAGCTGACTGGCTGAGAGTGAAGACTTTCTCCATCCACAAACTACAGAAAGGCAGAATTTATTATCAGAATTTGCATAAAATAAGGCAAGATTGCAGCCTTGGCAAGACTTTTCCTCTCAAATCAGCTCCAGGGCTGTGCAGAAAGTGCCTGGTTTGGTGGTATTCTGCCTTTCTCACCAGCAGACACAGAAGAGTCTTTATCCACATCCCTGAGTGCAGAACACAGCTGTAAGGAACACAGGTTTCCTCAGGGCCGGTAAAACCTCTGAATTCTTTCTCAGCCCAGCAGAGTCAGACAAAAAGAAAGAAGTCAAAGTGTATGGAAATGGAAGGTCAGATCAGCAGGTTATTGTTTGGAAAGTTGGTGGGAGGTGAAGGGATGTCGGAAAGGCTTTAGGTTGTCATTGGGGCAGGGTAAAGTATCATTATGGTGGCTGGGTGTTGTATATGTGAATAATGAGAGAGAGGAACGCAGGAAGAACAAAATTCATGCAGGACATTAAATCACGTTGATCAGAACGTGTTCTCTGAAAAGATTCCTGTAAAATGAAGTCCTTCCAAAGTTCTGCTTTTGTTTTACAAAATGCAACTTTCAATCAAGCCTGCAGGTCAAAATGATTAGCATGGCTTCTCATGAACTGAAAATATACAGTGCAAGGATTTTGAACCACCCCAAAATTCATTACGTATTGTATGAGGACAAAAGAAAAAGTTGTAGCAGGCCTAAAAGAGAAACATACATATTTACAGTTGTTTTTAAGAAACTGGTGCCAAACTCTTTTGAATCATGTAAATGTTTACATATTTGTTTTGCTTTTTTCATTCAATTACCAGCTTACATCCTATTTTGTTGATAACATTTGAAAGAATGATGGGGTGCCTCAAGCCTTTGTACAGTTCTTTAGTTAAAATATGGACAAACCTAAGAAAAACATGTTAATACTCAGCTTTATAGTTTATATACCACAGCTTCTAAACAAATTATCCCAGTTCTTCATGTTAGCAAGAAACATTTCCAAAACAAGGAGGTGTCAGATCTGTGAATGGGATCAGGAGACAGCCTGTTTGTGCAAAACATTAATTAGTAACACACTGCAGGCATGATTGAACCAAACTCATCAAATGCACAGGTCATTCACTGACATCTCATTACAGGTGGACAGTACAAAATTGAAATCACTCAAGTTTGACATGGTTTAATAACATTCAGCCAATCATGAATGTTAGCTAGCTGTTAATGAAACTCAGAGTCCGACATCTGTGAATGACCAATAGAACAACCTGAGAGTGAAATACATCACTCATCAACTAATTACCAAACAGAGAGGGCAATAATGTGGCCCATCTTTGGCTGTTAAACGCAGCATCCTGCTGGTATACTGTGGGTCTGCACCAACCACTCGACATGAGTTCTGAGCAGATTAATTTCACCACCTGCCTGTAATTGCTATCACTAATGCAAGACCTGCTTGATGTGTAAAATCAGATTTCCATGAAATTTAAAAGTGAGCATCTTAAGAAACATTTCTACTCTGTATTCTGACCCCTGGCTGTCAGCCAAGGTGGAAACCCAAATGAATCTTCAGCGAGACTGAATGAAATCTTCCTGTATGGCTCCTTTCATTAAAATGAATGAGGCCTATTAGAGACAGATTAAAAGCTTCAGATGCCACCAGCATCTGAACCCTCTCTGTGGTTGCAGGAGAAATATAAATGGGAAGTTGGTTAAGATGTTAATGTGATGTGGACTGACAGCTGCTGCTCATCGATGGAAGAAGTAAACCCAGAATGAATTTCCATTCATCATTTATAACATCATTTATACCAACTCTACTGATTTACATTTAAGGTGTGAGCCCTGGCTTAAGTGAGAAAGTAGCCATGAGGGATGCTTATTAATTAAAATATATTCCAGATTTAGATAAGGTTTACCATATTAACGTCATAGACTTTTGTTTCCGTGACTTTGAATTTAATAGGAGGGCTGCAATGACATAAAGACGACATCTCATGGTCCTACTTTGCACTTGTATCAGTGCTCACAAATTAATAATGAACAGTCAAAGATGGCCTTAAGTCAAGTCTGCAGAAAAATGTTTTGTATTTAAAGAATTGCTATGCTGAAGAATAGTGTATTACAACAAACATGTATTATTATACTGTAATTATTATGCAAAAAATGTGTATACGTGAATCAAAGTGCATGAAATTGGTCAAACTAAATGTGGTGTTTTAAGTTTAAAATAAGCAAACACTCCACTTCATGTGCAAACAAATGGATATAGGCACCTGTTTTTGTTTGTTGTTTTTTTTGGCTGCGATGCAGGGAATTTACCTGAGAGGCGATCCTTTAGGTGTAGCGATTCCATAACCTTTTGAGTCCAAGTTTCCTCCCACCTTCATAGTGTCGCACGGTTTCCTTTGCTCTATGTACTCATTCATTGTGGACTCCAGCAGGTAGGCATACTTGCCTTTGGACTTCCTGACTCTCATCACACCCTCATCAGTTGTTTTGACGAACACCGATGGATCAGCTGATTTCATGTAGGACCACATCTTCTCAAACACGGCGATCTTCGACCTCTGACAATGAGAAGTGTCAATGGGAGAGGGATGGATAGACGGGGAAGGAAACAGGGTCAGAGTTAAAGTCCTTAATTATCTGTGTCCATACATGTTGAAGTCAGACATCCTAAAAATGTCCCGTTAATAAACAATAAGGATGTATGTTCCCACACTGAAATCAGATATAAAATGATGGATTTGCATTTATGAATGTTCAGTCCTCACCCTGAAGAACTCTTTAGTGGAGCCGGCATCTAGAGTTCCATAGGCGATCTCTGTCTGCTTAGCAAGATCCTCGGCGCTCTCTATGGGAGACACCATCCTCTCGACTGTGAGGAAGGCAGCCAAGTTAGCCGTATAGGATGAGATGATGATGAGGGTGAAGAACCACCAGACGCCACCCACAATGCGGCCTGAAAGAGACCTAAAAGCAAAGAAAATAAGTGTTGGCCAGCCAAAGATGCCACATTGATCATGAATGTGTGTATCTTTGATGAAGAGAAGTGATTGATTACATGCTAGTGAAAGAATTTAGGCAACAGCATCATTGATTTTAGGATAAAATTTACAATCAGTAGGAGCAATCTAAATCCCTCATGATGTTTTCATCATACAAGTGACCTACATTGCATCACAGTCTCTCTCTGCACTCATATACTTCGTTTCACCAGGCTTGGAGAGCTTAGCCCAATCTGCGGAGGAAAGATAACCAGCTCCACAAAGGCCCACTCAGCTTCCTGCCTGCCAAATTAATCTCACTTAAAGAAAGTTGCCAATACGTTTCATGAAACCACACGCATTAATTGTTGGGGATTAATAAGAAGAGGAGAACACTTAACCGTTGCTCTAATTGCACTTTCAAGAAATAAATAAAATAAATATTGATGAGCAATCCCCCCCGCCCCCCCCGCCCCCAGTCAAATCCCCGTAGTTTCTCTCTGCATGTGTCTTCACTTCAAGAGAAGTCAGCTTGAACAGCATACGGCAGAAATCATGTTCTGTTGCATATCGGTCCCCGATAAGCATCGGGGCAAAAAACGGCAGAGCTTATGCAATGAAAATGACACAAATCTGAAACAAAAAGGGGATTTCATGATTCACCTTTGTACCGTCAAGCCAAATGGAGCATGAACATGAAGGCGAGATTAATAAGGCATAAAAAAAAGTAAGAGAGAAGCTGAAACATAATCATTTAAGATGCTTTTCAGATGATGGGTGGATGATGAAAGCGGCAGAAGAGTGGAGAACAAACACACACAGAGGATGCAGAGCCTTTGAAAGTCAGAGAGCAGAGAAGTCTGTTGGATGTGTGTGTGGGTTTATGTGTATGAGTGATTGCTGCTCAGATGGGTAAGGGTGAGCTTAAAGTTTGACTATACACAACAAAGCAATATGTATTTCCACATTAAGTGCAAATACAGCAAATGATTAATGATTATCATTTGTTTCCCTAAATAATTAGTGCAAGTAATTGTAATACATGAAATTATGCTTGATTAAAAATGTTCAAAGCTATTAAACAGTAACTAGGGAAACATTTTTTAAGTAGTGGTTGCACACATTGCAGTTTTATGTGCAAAATGGTTCACTCAATACAAAAAAAAAGAAGTTTGAGGTGAAGGTCTAGTACTATACGGCCTCGAGCATAAAATACTTTTCTAATCAGACTGAATGAGTCTTGACCTAAATCCTATTAAAACCTTTGGAGAGGGACAAAACCTTCTATTGAAAAAATAGGAGTAATCACTGAGCTTGAATATAAAGCAGGAGCAGCTACTGAACTTTCTGCAGGCTGCAGACAGCAGCAGGAACTTTCAGATTAATCAAAAAACATGTCAAGCAAATATGGAACAGGAACAGGATATGAACACATTGGCTTTTAGAGCACACACTGCGGCTGATTATAATATTGCAGAAAGAAGACATTACTGGAGAAAGAAAGGAAAAAAGAAGAAATAGTAAAAATGAAAGAGCAAAACAGGTCAATATGGTGCTCATATTTACTTGCTAGAGAAAGCTTATAGAAGAAACAGGATGCGAGAGTGAAGGTGAATCGGCCTTCGTTAAGACATGTGAAAGTGCAAAAAAAATGTGAAAATTCAGAATAGACGACTGTATGACCTGCATGTGCTATTCAGTTCACATCCTGGTAACAACTTTTCTGAATTCTAACAAAGCGAGACCTCTTAGTCTTATTTCTTTTTTAAACAATTAATCAAATTAAGTAAGTTTTTATTTCAAACAGAAATAAAAAAAAAATATTCTGCTGTCTGGAATTTAATAATACTTGTTATCTTAATATAAAACAATAGTTAATGTCTTATCTTTCTATAATTAAATTAATGTTTTTTTCCTTATCTCCCCCTCAAATGTTCTAAGAGAATAAAAAAAAAAAAAAGATTTATATTTTCAGCTTTCAGTTTTCACACTCCCTAACACATTCTAAGCACATTTGTCTTTATTTTATTTAATGTTTTTTTTTTTACCTAAAGGCTTATAGAAACTGTCAGTTCCATACAGTTCAAATGAGTTATTGCAATATTCGTTACTGCTATATTAGTGTTCAATTTACTTTCTAATCTCTAGACAGCCGTCATCCTGTTCTGTGAAAAGGAGGACTGTGATGACCTCGGGTGGGGGGATAAGCAAGCACATGGAACAGTAACACAGGTAAAGAAGAGCTGGTAAGGGGGAGCGGGGGTGGGGGGAGGTTTTAGGGCAGAAAATGGCATAGATGAAAAGCAAACTGTTGGTAGCATCAGAAGCAAACATATTCCTCAGCTTTTGCCTTCCAGAGATGGCAGTAAGCAGCTGCTTAATCCTTCCCCTTCAGATGTCCTGTTTCCTTTCCCTCTCTTCCTCCTCCCTTTTCTTCCCCCCTTCCGTCCAACGTGCATTTTCGCTGCTCCCTCTTGCTTGCATTTCCATGTGCTTGTGGGGTGACAGCGGTTTGTCTTGGGCAAAGACAACAATGGTGTACAACTCGGCACTAAAGCCAACGCATTCAAGGATGGATGCGCAAACAAACGAATACTCTGCCTTCCAGAGAACAATGTGTTAGTTTGTCTGTGGAGGAGAACAATGGGGTCACCGCTTGCAAGTGATGAGGAAAAATGGGCTGTTTGTATGTGTGTGGGTGTGTGTGTGTTCAGTCTCTCGCAGTTGTCTTCCTCACTAGCTGAGCAGAGGAACTGGCAAACACAAACCTGTTTGTTTCCTTTTGAACAGCCTTCCTCTCAGGTTCCTTTCCGCTTCTAGTACATTATTCCACAGCAGCCAGCCTTGGTAAAACATTAACTAAGCTGTCTTATTACAGTAAAGGAGATCTTCTAAGTAGGACTGTATTTCATACTCTTGTTAAGGCACGATTAATCAATTATTCACTCTGGTTCTTTTATTGCAATGCGAAAAAAAAGATACATTAATGGGAGCAGTGAGAGCACCAACTGAACTGAACACGCACAGTGGACAAAAAAAAAAAAAAGAAAATCATCATTTAATCTTTAAGGATGAAATATTATATATTGAATAGTTCATTGACAGACATAATACTATGCATAGTAACTCATTATGGAATTATACCAAATAGTAACCAGTTGAAGCCATAAAATTTCACAATCCAGCCCACATTTCAGCTTTCTACCACTGTTAAAGGCTAACGGGCACATTTTAATTAAGCTAACTTATTAGCCTAATAATTCAAATTTAAACTTCATTTTAAATGTTAATGTATGAAATCAGTTTTAGCAGATACCATCTCAATGCTTCCCTGATTCTTCTCAAAATGCAAACAAATTTTGTTTGGGGAGGGGAACTTAAAACGTTAGAGATGAGCATTCTGGATGAAATGAAACAGATTAAAAAAGTTTCTAAAGAAAAAGTAAAATTTCACAAATTGCAAGTTGGGGAACTCTGATCTGAACGGGTTCAAGTAGATAAGAATCCCCTTCTTAGTGAGGAAACATCATTGCTTGTTGCAATCTGTTGTCTCCTTGAACATAAGATATATGATCCTATCTAAGGCTCGTACCAGATACAGCCTGGCACCTTTCATCTCCAGATGTTTAACAGGGATAAACAGTGCCTATCACCATGCTTTACATCTTGTCTCTTGTGACCCGAAGGGCACTGCAGATACTTTACATCAAGAGGCATGATTAAACAGATAATTGCGGATGATAACTGCTATGAAGACACTCAGGACTAACTGAATTCAACCAAAGGCCTCGATCATAAAATCGAGGCCTTTAGTATTAAATGACTTTTAAATCAAATGTAATGTGAAATGAATATAAGCAATATATGAAATTAATATAAGTAACATATGGAATAATATAAGCAACATATGGGATTAATATAAGTTAGGCATAACACAACATTTCCAGTCCATTTCTATTTTAATAAGACATGCCCATCAAGCTTGTAATTTTTTACTTATTTCCTGTTGTGTTTGTGCATTTCTGTCTTTAGACATCTTCTGTGTTTAAAGAAACATGACTTTGGAGCTATTTCATCGCAGGCTCTGCAAAGGACTGGCAAGGGTCCAGGGTTTTACAATGCCTCTCGCCTGCTAATTGTTGGGGAAAACTCCAGCTTTCCAGAAACCCTGAAATAAACTAAGCAGTATAGAAAATAGACGAATGTTTCACTGCAGCTTTTACTTTTCATTCAAGTGATCTCTCACATTTATCTGCATCAGCCCTGAAAATAAATGAGATGAATATTTAAGTCTACCTCTTTTCTGAATATGACCAACTCTCCATTTTGCACCCATTAATAACCTGTTCTATGGTGTTTGAAGAGTGGTAGTCATGTAGCCCTCCAAACAGGCAGGAATTTGGAGAGCTTAAGACTCCACCAGTAGCTAATCTCCAAGATGACCTACCACTGTAACAGAATGTTAGACAGAGATTTAACGACAATAGGAGAAAATAAGTCAAATTAATTCTTAATTTCTCCTTTTGTGCCTTTGATTTAATTGAACTTTTAGTGGAAAATGTCATGGACACAACACATGGGATCATCTCAGATCTGCAGCTTCATCCTCTGCAACATGATCTCCACCCACAGCTTCCTGGGAATCTGCTGGAAAACTAAAGTCTCATTAGAATTCCCCTGGCTGGCCCTCCCTTTTTCGATGTGGTAATTAGCAATGACTAATGACTTGCAAGTGCAAAAAAATGAGTCAGTAATGGCCATATTACAATGGATTAGGAATTGTAGAGATTTAGATGAAAAAGAAAATGGTCTATAATTATGGTGTGATTCTAAGACAAATCAGGGATGGAGAGGGAGTTTCGTGCTACAGTGCTTTTTATTAAATCTTATTCATTTGTGTAATTTGTTTTAAAAATGACTAAGACAGCTGTATGTTGTTCATGACTGAGCACATCCAGCCCCATATGTGTGTCGTGGATATGTAAGATTGTAACAAAGCAGAGGCTGTGAGCATATTGTATCTGTAAAACAGCTACACATACACATACATACACACACCTACATATACACATACACATACATACACATAAATATATGCATACACATACACACACCCACACACATACACATACTACACGTACACATACACTTACACATACACATACACATACACATACACATACACATAAACATACACACACACATACACACATAAACATACACACACATATACACACATACACAATCTATACATACAGGTGGCATATTTCAATATTACTATCTACACACACTATACTTAGCATTAGTGAGGATACACTGACTGATGGGACCCTGCAGTGCATTGAAATCCTTGATGGGAAATTATGACAGATGTGTGAAGGTTAAAAACAGTATTATTTAAATCTACGTCAAAGGGTATTCACTATTATAACATATGTAATAAATCAAAGATCTTATATGTGTGTAAGTCTACATTTGCCAGTACTTGTATCTGTAGGCTGAAGCATAGCTGTTCTATGGAAACACATATAGCCATCTTTCCAAATGCTAGGAGACTATTGTTTGTATTCTTTTTTGAAGGATGTGAGGTGTAAAAAAAAACAATGCAAATACTGAGGTGACTCATTGAATTGCTTGATTTAATGTGACACAGCACGGGCAGAGACTGATGGCCTACTGTTTCATCATGGTTGAGTTACATTATAGTAAACGTGCCTCATAATCTGTTTGGCACATTATTTGGAGTTGTGGATCAGCAAGGCTTTAATTATTATAATGCTCATCAATAAAGCTGCTTTCAACTGGTTTAACAACCTTATTAGTTAAATGACATATATCACAGGGCCTTTGTAAAGGAACCTTTCCTTTGCTTTGCCGTGGCTTGGTTGTAAATATTACGAGTAGATAAAAGTTTTATGATTCCCCATAGTCTGCTCAGCAAAAGTAACTGGTTACTGAAGCATAAAACATGGACATGTCAGGATAATTAACCGGAATGAAGTATTTATACATGTGATTACCTTTTTATGTAATTAAGTCTCCCTTTTAGCTCAGCGTGGTTCCTGAAACCACATGCATAATCCCAGTTTTGGTTCTCGGCCGTGGATCAGGACAGCAAAAGCCTGAGCAGAGGTGCCAAATTGGATCTGTGTGCAACAGATAATGCTTTTACAGCACATCAAGTTGCAGAAAATGCTCTCGTCTTATGCTTTCAGCATGTGTTTTTTTCCCCATACTATGCTAAATGAGTTGCTGGAGGATGAGGATATGTTCTAACCAGTATTGCTAACACACTCCAGGTTTAGTTTCGCTTGCCTTTGCTTGTTGCTCCTTTTTCCCTTGATGCTTCCATGATTCCTAAATTCTATAATTTTATAATTTCAGAAGGCTTTGACATCCAAGGCCAACCTAACATGCAAATTTTAAACATGGAGGGGAAAAGGAGGGGAAAAAGCATGTCTCTTCCCTTAAAGGTCAGTATTACCATTCCACTGAGTTGAAAAGGGAGCATTATGATAATGTTTTCACCCCAAAGCAAACACACCAGAAGCTGGTAATTACACTCTTTTAAGTACACTATGGAAGAATTTCACAAAAGCATCCTGGTTGTAAGTACTTCTAATTGTTTAATGCATGTTCCTGTCATTTAGGCGAAGCAAGAGTTAAGGGGGTGATTTGCAACATAAGTCTCACTTAAGTGGGTGAGCATGAAGACAAAATGGTGCAGCTTGAAGGCAAAGTGCACAAGTGTTGATGACAGGAATCAGTGTGATGAAGATGCGGCTGTAATCCCTGTACATGCGGCCGCAAACGTGTTTTCCTGAACGATATGACGAATGCTGTCTAAGCCACATGTAACCTGAGATAAGTCAGTGCTGGCAGGCTGCGTGAGCACTCACTATGCGCCCACACATCACACAAACACACACACGCACACACATAAAGCCTCTTAGTCACTCCAGCAAGAAAACACGAGTCCAAAGACAAATACATTGCAACTGTTTACTGAAAATCAATAAAACATAAATGGACTTACAGTGCATTAGATCTGTCTGTAAAGCAGGAGAAAGATAAACAACTGTGTCCTCATATATTTGACACTTGATCTAAAGCAGCATTGCTCTAAAATACATTTCTCTATATGGTTGCCATGGTAGCACAATCTGCACTCTAAACAGTAGAGCTGAGAGAAACTTAAGTCATCTCACTCCTCTTCAGTCTGATTCTGCCTCTATAAGAGCATCTGCCCATACTAGAAGAGGTTTAGCATTAGAGAAAGCGGAAACTCTGATCAGGTTTTCACATGCTGGAAGACACAGCTATGACTGATAAGCGTGACATCTTTCCTGTCAAACTGTTAGGTTTATGCTGGTTCAGGTAAATTTCTCCTATGGCTTCTGCCTCGGTGTACTAGGACAGGCATTCATACTCGATCGCATCTGGGTGAAAGCTCAAACCCTTGCCGCATCTGGAAGCATCCTGCATGTGTGACCGACTTGACAGAGAACACACCTCTGAGGGGATGGTATCTTTGTCTGTGTACAAAGCGTGTTACTCCAGTGAGATCCTCTGGGAGAGAGCGTGTGTGTGTGTGTGTGTATCTGCACGTCACATATATTTCTGCAAGTGGGTGTGCATGCATGTATGATCAAAAGTTGCCTCCATGCCATCCTCAAATAAATAAAACATAAGTTAGGCTGTGAACTAAACAGAACTATTTATGAATAAATGATCTTTTCCACACAAATCTACCCAATTTCTTGTAGAATTTCTAACCCTGCTGTGATATACCTGGCTCCATTATATGATCCACTTCCTTGTTGTTTGTAACTATAGTGGCAATGATAACACAGTGTGATGCTTAACGAATCCCTTTGCAAGATCACCGGTTTACCTGATCGCAAGAAAGAAAACATTGCTTAACAACCAAATGGCTGCTTTCAAATTATTATAAAACACATGAATTATTGTCAACTTTTAAGATGCTTGCATTGTAAGCCAGATTGCATTGAAACAAATATGATTCTCTACTGGAATAACTGCATGGGTTTGGGGATACTTGAACCGAACATCATCTACTCGCATTCAGATATTTCTTTCAAGGAAATTCTTGCACAGTTCAGCAGGTCAGTGCTGCATCACAAACTGCAGCCATCACAATAGCATAGCTTCAAAGGAGGAGATACCAGGAGTTGAACTGGCCAGTCTGAAGTTCAGACCATTTCACAAATGGAAAACGTTTAGTGCATCATGAAAAGAAGACTGTGACAGCTAAGACCCAGGAGTGTTGAGCACGAAAAACAGGGACAGGATTTTCCTCCTACAAAATTCAGCAACCGGTCTGCCCACATCCCCGAAGTTTATGGACCAAAACGTTGTAAAAAAATAGAGAGCATGTCAGAAAATAGTGCACTTGATCTAAATTTCTGTGGGGAAATTAACCTAAACATATCTTTTGTATTTAGCTCTTGGAAGTCCAGTTTTGTAACACTAAAAATAAAATTATGAGTATATATATATATATTTCAGCATCAGGTAAAGTTTAAATGTCCTCATTGGATCTGTGAAATGTACAAGACCTAACAGTACAAGAGCAGACAGATCTTTATCTTCATCATATGTTGATGTAACACTGCGATAGTTAGACTAATCACAACAAGAAAAAAAAGAAAAGATGAAACTGTCAATATTATTGATGTACATGTAGTCCGCATTAAGGATTTTCTTAACTGTCAAAGCAATATTTGAGAAATTGTAACTTTTTTTTATATATATTATATAATATTATTGAAAACATTATTGATGGTTATATTTATTAAATAACCTAAATGCATTTATGTTCAGGCAGCTATGTTGCTCTCCTCTGTTTTGTATTGTAAAATGGAAAACATGCCTCACTGGATGACAAGAAACTCAGTTTGAGGAATACTGACCCTCCCCAGGTTACCATAATACACCACATACGCAATCCATTATTGAATGATTCTGACCGCCAGGCTGAGAAATTGCTGCTGTGGCAGGCAGTGTGTGAGTGACGGAGCTGATTTATTTCAACCTACAATCATGTAACAGGAGCAACACAGGCAGCGAGGAGTGGAAGCAAGTCGACAGGGCCTTGCACATTTATGTGCACACACTGACATCAGACAGTCCCAAACAGGTTTAAACTGAGGTCCAAGTCAGGTATGGCAGAAATCCCTGCTATGGGTTTATGTTAATTCTACTTTCTTTGACTTCAGGAAGCTTTGTTTAATAGACTTGCTCATTTTTACTATTTTTCATCAAAACTAAATAAATGAATTAAACTAAATCTATCCTATGAAAATGGTTTGTTTATCCATACACTGAAAAGAGTATATTCCAGTGAGTGACACACTTAAACAAATCAGTTAACCAATCAGCTAATGTCGACGACTGACACCTCTGTCGACGTAGAGAGAGAGAAGTAAAACTCCAACTGGAACTGGAAGCTGATAGAAACTGAGACTAGAGTTTTTTATTCTTTAGGTGGAAACCATTTGGAACAAAACAGCAGCATGGATGACGTTCATATGATTTTTTGTTCGCTATTCTTTGGGTGCAAGTTCACAAAATTTTAGTCACGCTACGATGGCTCATCACTGTAATCAGAAGGGTCTCCGCTTTCCCATGGCGCCTTGTTTGTGGGAAGAAATTAGCAGAAACACTACAGTTCTCGTGCTTTTGGTACATTCCCATATAATAACAAACCTGGGAAAGGAGCTCTTCTGCAAGTGGTCTAAATTTCTAAAGTTTCCAAAGACTCTCACATTTAATCAAGGTTTTGGGGGCTTAAGAATGGAAGTGCAGAAGTACATGAAGTGATTTCCAAACCCAGTACAGCCACTGGAAAAGCTAGAGGGATCTCTGAAGGCTGGAGAGCAAAGCAGATGAGAGGAGGACTGAAAAGAGGTGATGGGAAAGGAAGTAAATGGGTGGATGATTGGATGGATGGGCTGGTGTTTACGCGTGTGTGTTTGTGAGGAGAGGGAACAGTCTCGGAGTCCACCTGTCGGCAGAGATAAACACAAGGAGGGCCCACAAGCACAGACTATGGCTTATGGGATGGCTTGAGTGACATCCCTGACATTTAGAAAGAGCACAGTAAACAAGGTCTAACAGAGAATAAATAGCGCAGGGAGCAGTGTGGCCAACACACACACAGTGACGTACTGTACGCATTGATGTATCTGTGTTCGATCATAGGTGTGTGCATGTGGACCCTGCACATACAGGAATGCACGGGAACTTTGATGCACAGCTACCTTCAGACTGATAATATCAGTGTTCTCCAGCAGACAAAAAGCAGCTAGTGCACAATTTTAATAGATTCAGTGCAAAGACACACACATGCACACACGCAAGCAAGCAGGGAAATGAAACACACCTACTGATTAATCCAGGGCAGAGTGGATCATCAGTGTTGTTCCTTGGCCTTTTGTCTCTAATTAAATAGAGAAGCATGGGGAGTGAAGAGCTTCCAACTACATACATCACTGCTAAATTACCTCTAGAAAACTGTCCTTAGCTAGTTTACAAGTACCTGTTAAGACATCTCACCAGCTCTAGAAGATAAGCGTTTGTTTTATTTTTGCTTTTTTGCATCATTTTGTGCTTTAATGTTCTCATAAATAAATATCTCCATACAGTACTCATAAATCAAGAGTTTATCTGGGTTGTTCCTTCAAATAGAAAACAGTCTCCACATATAGAATCATTTTTAAATGTACTTAAGTTCTATAAATCACTTTACCTGTGCTTCCTATTCACTAACAATATATTTACTTTATGTGCACTATGTTCCTCTATAATGACACACTAAAAAAATAACATATTATAGAGCAGCAAAGGCTTGAGTGTCAAAATTCCTTTTCTATTACATTCTGGAATTTTTAAAATAAACTTTGTTAAGCTTATTATTGTAGATTACTTGCAATCAGTATGCCGATTGACCCAGATATCCTAAGAACTGTTATGCAAATGTTGGTCAGTGTTTCAGAATTCATTTGTTCTCTGTAAAGGCATACTAAAACTCTAGTTTATGTTTCTAAAAAGATGAAAGCAAACAGTATGTTCAGCCTCCTGAAACATGGCAGGTTGATTTGCTGACCACATGGATATTTTCTCAGTAATAATGTAAATTGATGTTTGACTAACATTGTTAGCTCAATGTTCTCTGATGAGAAGTGGAAACTAATTCAGCTGTAATATAAAGGCTATCAACATCATTTTAGAACAAACCAAGTCAATAGCTTGTTTTTCAAATGGTGATGACATTGTTATAAAGTATTATATATTATATCAACCTTAAATTGAATATCTCTCTAAGTGGACAGACAGATACTACAGATAAAGTTAAAAAAGGCTATAAAAATTTTCCAATTAATCACTTTACTTAGCTAGCTTTACAAAATTATTTCTTTTTGAAAAATAAAGATGTTTTGAAAATCTGTTACAGCATTAACTTTGTATGCAGATCAGAATTCCTGAGCAGTGTATTGGCCGTTGTAACGCAGCTAATAAGAGAAATACATTTTTTAGATACACATTTTAAACACACTCTTTAAAGTATCCCCATTTCTTATATCAATAATACATGTTTCTACCTGGTTTTGATTATATTCATTATGTACATTTCTGGAGCTGTCATTGTCCAGCAGCAACTTGAGGAATACCACACATAATTTTCCTACCCATTGTATTGCACGACTGCTGTATTTTGCTTCACACATGCCAGTAAGTTAATCTCACCATATTAGCCATTTTGAACATGTACCATGGCTGACTTGGCAAAGAAATGCAAGAGAACATAACGCCAGAAATGAGGAAAAGGGTGAATGACAGAACAAGAATCAACATCAACAGACTGATTTTTACTGGCTTGAGAGAGCTCAGAGAAGAGACAGGATGTAGGATGGATCCCACATTAGCCTTTGTTACGGGGTGCCAAAGTGCAAAAGTCTGCTAAAGTTCAGTAATGTGGCTTTAAGTTGCTTGAAAATTTATTTAACTGAACTTCTCCTCATGTCATGTTGATTCTTTAAAAATTCAAACAGTTAACCTGCCAAATTTACAAAGATTACTTTGCAAACTTCAGAATAGATTAAAACTGTACATATTATGTAGGTTGTGAGGTTGAACTCAGAATTAAGCACAATGGCATTGTTATATGTAATAATCTAACTTTTGACACCCTATGAAACTCATTCTCTGAGGTTCCGGGTACGACTAGCTTCCTTTGACAAGACACACAAAAAAACCCCCCACAATTTCATGTCTTTTTAAAGCCTATAGACAAACTCATAATGCTTTTGGAAGATGTATCTGAATGCACCTCCCTCTGTGTGAATGTGCACTGTGCCAACTAAAGCAACTAGGTCACCCAAATTTTCAAGGGACGGATGTTTTCTTCAGGGCAGTATTCAACAAGGTGAAATATTCACTGTTTTGGTTTTTGAGACACCATGCAGACAGTGCATGATGATGGCTGCAACCTGTGCAGCTAAACGTTACATATCTGAATGACTTACTTTCAAATTCTGTCATACTGACTCGTAAAACTTACTAAAAGTGACTTTGAGGGCCACATGTTAAGGTCACAGTAAGAAAAGCTGTTCTAGTCTTTAAAGTTGCCAACTTTAATGATGCCATGAAGCAAATGGGGGCACATGCAGCCCTTGGGCTACTTGGTAGCACTCCAGGGGTATGTGATGAAGTAAACAAAGAAGGATAACTTGTTCTATGTTTCTGACGTAACAAAGGAGACTTCAGTTTGTATTACGTGTCAGTTTAGATATTTAGGATTATTACACGCACGCAGAAAATAACATGCATGTACATCTAAAATACCTTCTAGATCTGGAAAAGTTTTTCTGAACATAATGTGAAAT
>JBAMHX010000008.1:25608517-25623418 GCA_037177515.1 Pseudomugil tenellus | reverse complement strand
ATCATAGTCGCACTCATAGTCACTGCATTGCAAAATGAATCTGGCCTCTAACTCGTTAATTTTATCAGTGAGACTAAAGTACTTTTTACGGTCTTAATTCTTCTCCTGTTTTCTTTTTCTTTCATGAATCAAATATTAAGTATTTACATGAAATTCTCTTTCTGGTTTTTGGATGTGCCTGATGCACCTCCTGTTATTGAGAACCAGCCGGGCAGTAAGCCTTTCAGGCCTGGCCAAGGTAAAACCAGTCCTCAAAAGGACTCTTGGAAGAGAATAATATATCCTAATGGAATCTGGCTGTTGGATATAACAATGCTTTTGCCCAGAGGCGGTACATGGAGACCTGGGTAGCACGCAATCAAGTGTAGAGAAAATAACACTTTAGAAAACCATTTCCTTAACATTGTTTATGATATGTTTAATGGTGTATCAAATGTATTTCCCCATTCTTGGCTTTTAGAAGTAAAAAAGGATGGATATGACATTTATCTCATTTATGGCGGGATGCTGCAGTGCAAAAGAGGAGACAAATGGAAATTTTAGGGGTTCAGAATGTTAAAAACTTCCTAACAGGAAGAAAATTGATAATGCATGTAACATATTTCTATACCCTCATTTGGCTCAGATGTTTGAGTGAAGCAGAAAAAAGTATTTTCTGGCTCATAAAGGAAGTGGGCAGAAAATTAGAGAACTATCAAACGTTTTGTGACAGCATAGTACGAAAAGGATAAACATTGATAGATTATCTGAAAAAATAAAGTAAACAATTGATAAATAGGCATAAACTCATGAAAAAATGCCCGCACAAATCATCACACCTACAGTAAAAATGATTTTTCTTAAGGCCTTTAACCAACCCTGAAAGAGGGTTGACTGCAAAGTTGTATCCAGGCAACTAAGAACTACTCATATGGACTCCATTGGCTCCAACCCACTACTCAATAAGAGGGGTGACCCTGCACACACACACACACACCTACACACCCTCTCACACACAAGCATACAACCTGACTCATTCAGAGTAGATAATAACAAGATCACAGTAGATAAAAATATTTTTTAGATCTTTTCAGCCATCAACATCAGGGCTTGAGACCTTCGTGAAATCTTCAGAGTCACCGAAAGATGCAGTGCTCAAAGCTTTCTTTCACACAAGTCAAACACACAAGCACATTGAGCTTACTCTACACATCTGCATCAATGTATTTATATATGTAAGCACACATGCTTACATATATAAATACATAAATGGGTACATTTTGAGCACCCAAAAGCTTGCCTGCATAGTACTTTCACAGTTGTAGTCCAAAAACACACAACACCTGGAACAGATGGCATGGCAGAAGGTAACGCTACTTGCTTATAGACGCGAATGATGGCAGGTGTTCGATTTAGATTTGTCTGCTTATGCAGGTGGGTCGTTAAAGTGGTTTAACTTCAACCCTTGTGTATTTTTTTCCACTACAAAAGAACTGTAGCAATGTAGGTTACTGCTGAGGACTGCCCAATAAAAGGCCTAGGTTTTTTTTTCCTTTGTGTCTTTATCTGGTTGTGAGAGCATGCAATGTTTCTTTTCTGAG
Organism: Pseudomugil tenellus; assembly: GCA_037177515.1. Taxonomy (NCBI): domain Eukaryota; kingdom Metazoa; phylum Chordata; class Actinopteri; order Atheriniformes; family Pseudomugilidae; genus Pseudomugil; species Pseudomugil tenellus. Next base: position 25,621,838 of record JBAMHX010000008.1, on the reverse strand, counting down.
CTCTTTCACATCATCACAACAAATGTTTTAGAAAATAAAATGCATGCACACATACATTCTCTTGTAATGAGGATAGAACGAAAAGAAACTGAACAGATAGCAGTTGAGTTTCCTACCAGAGTCAGAACTGTACATGTAGACAAATTTTGTCCATCCATAGTGGTCGATGACTCCCACCAGCGCATCCTGAAGCTCAGGCCTCAGCTGGATGACGAACTGGTTGGCGGTCTCAATGGGAAAGGACGGCGTGACAAAGCAGACATGCAGTGCTCCACAGAAGGACATGAGCATGTTGACGGTCTTCCTGTCATACAGGCCGATGATGGCGTACACACCTTTAGAGAACTGGGAGCAAACTGCAAAGAACAAAAAAGAAAACATGGAGAAAGGTTAAGTTAGGGAATTCTAAATGTGACATTCTGGCTAATATTACACATGAAAGTGTTGCACAAGAAACAAGCAAACTGACTTAAATTTTGATTATAATCGTTAGAAATTAAAAGTTAAAGAGTTAACATCATGTCCTCATAACATTCACAAACCACAAAATATTTGGAATTAAGATATTTTTATAACATGATACTGTAATTATTACAGTACAACAAAGATGATGCTAACGGTTCACATACACAAAATGCATGACATTATTAGAGGAATCCTAAAATAGGTGATCTACAGAGCTTTAAACGTGCATTAAGGTTGAAATGCATTAAATATGTCTGTGTACACAGAACCCATGTTTGCACCTTTTCCTATGTACAAAAAGGTATTCATAAAGGAAGAATATATGAGCAACTCGTAAATCCTTCAGATCATATGAACAGATAAATTTAAACTTAATATGCTGAAATGGAGAAAAACTAAATTGGAAATAAATTTAATATACTCTTGTTGAAAGATGGTACTTTCAAGGTTTTTTAAAACCTGAGTCTACCCCACCTTCATCCTTAGTGAGCTACAGAAAGCATCAATAAAAGTGTTTAAATGCCTTGCTGTAGCTTGTAATGGATATTATGATTTCATTACTTACATTATACAGCTATTGTGCCTTATTAAAAGCATATGCAATAACATGAAAACATTTAGCATTTATTTTGTTTTATTAAAGCTTACGATGACTGGTAAATGACTACTTGGCTTTATTAAAACATCTATGATGATTTTACAGATAAGGTTTGAGAAGGTCAAATTGCGTGGATAGTGTTGAAGAAGGAAATATTTCAGAATATATATTTTGATGAATGGAAGTTTTTAAAGCTGCTAACTGTAGAACATTATTATATATTGCTTTTCTAATTAACAGGATGTTTAAATGTATATATTTTTTTACTCAAAGTCAGTACAGGTATGCCAGACACTAAAGGTACGAGGCGAGAAGGAGACAAGGTGATTGTGGTTTCCTGTGTGGAGGACTTTGTTCTCCACATGAACACATGGACTTTGAAACCCTGAAAACCACAAGAAAATTGCCTGTGGCTGCACTTCATGACCAGATGAGATCACAAGAGAAGTCCCAGGAAGGAGGAAACAGACATCTGCAAACTTGTGTCTCCATGATACATACCTTCATTTCCTTTTCCATTGACCAAACAAAAATTGTTTCAGGATGTGGAAAGTCTGTTTTTTTTCCCTTTTTTCCCACTTTTACTTTTTATTTTGATAATGTGTGGCTTATTGTTATGATATGTGCTCTGTCTTGATTTTCAAAGCTTTTTGCCATCTGACCTTTGGTATGCATCTTATCTGTGGAGGTTCCTACTAAGGTGAGAATTCGGTAGCACAGACAAAGCAAGAAAGAGCTAACTCTACGTTTCTTATGTTTGCTTTACTTTTTACCCCCTAAAAACAAAAATAAAACTTTACACTTTTAAATGAGAGTTTGGAAAAGACAGTGTTTTTCCATTTTTTCTTTGTTTGGAGACTCATTAAATGGTTTCTAGTACCAGATTGCACTGACAGCAAGAGTATTATGGCCAAGCAGCTCGAGGTTAGGGTCAGGTCACAGATAAGTCCCTGAGTGTCATCCCACATCTATAACACAAGTCAATGGTCAAGCAGGTCGACATCAGTTTAGTTGGACCCGCTTTCTGCTGACAGGAACGTGTTCTCCAGGGTTTATGGATGTGTACTTACAGATGCAAAGCTCTTTAATATGTTATTTTTTCACCTTTAAAATGAAAAGAGACTAAATCAAACCCTGTTCGGTTGTTTGAATCTGGCACTGCTCAGGTATCAATGGAGATCAGAATCTTTCACACTGGGAGGGTGAGGGACCTCCCCACAAACACCTGTATCTATTTTTTTTACCTCTGAAACAGCAATTGCTTTTCCTTCTTCAGTCGTCCTGATCATGTTCATGTGTGGCATAATGAGGGTTTCAATCTGATTATAAGCCACCAATTTCTTATTTGAAACCTCTGCTGGTTTCTTTTTCTGTTAGTGATTGGTTAACTGAGATGGCAGACAACTAATTTAATTTCCTTAATTTCATCAGTGAATGTCTCAGTTTCACATTCTGAAAAGCTGAGCTTCTTTTAAGCCTCTGTTATTGAGTTCATTGTTTCAGGATATCTACAAAAGACAACCACACAGGCACAAATGGCTTTGCACAGTTCCATTTTTTATCACGGTTATGGTCATAAAACTTTGCAGTGTAATGCATGCTGTTTAGAGGTTTACTTTTAAAAGACACCACTTCAAGCTGCATTGAGTAGATAGGGACCAAGTCTTCTTTTATGCAACCTTTATTTAACCAAAAACCTATTAAGATGAAGAACTTCTTTTACAAGGGCATCCTGGTACAACATAGAGAGCAGCAAGATATGCCAGACTAGTCTGGTTTTTAAGGGAAAATATCCTGTGCAAATTTTCATGTTCTACCATGTAAAAGGTGAATGATGACATAAAATAGGACATGAGGAGGAAGAGATGATGTGCAAGAATTCTGGCAGCAGAGGATGAGCAATCTATGATGACCTCATAAAAAGGAGAATGTTCACCAACTGAATGTGTAAAGCAGCTTGTCGACCCATGCTAAAAAACGCTCAAATGATCATTTAAGAAGTCATTTTTTGAACTGCAATGCAGATTTTCTTAGTCTTTCTAGGAAATTAATAAAATACATGTCAAATGAATGAATAATGGAAACACGTTTGGGTTAAAATGCACTGACCAATCAAACAGAAATTAAATCACTAAAATAAACTTATTGATTGTGTTAAAAACTAATTTCTAATCATGGTGATGGATTAATTTCTATCTTTTTTTTGTATGTATGTTTTTAATTTTTTATCTCATGTTTTCATGTTAAGGACCAAAATCATGTGTCTGAAATAAAGTTTAAATAATAATAATAATAAAAAAGTGAACAAAAGACTGAAGATTCATGTTCCTTGTCAGACTTTCTAAAGTCTTCCAATTAAAATCATGTTTATATACCACCAGTGTGTGTGTTTTGCCATCAGTGGAGGAGCTGAAGACAGGTTAGGAGTAGAGAGGTTAATCAATGCATCCCCAGAGTTTCATTGACATTTCACTGGCAGCAGGAGGTGGTTTCCATCTTTCATTTGCTCCCCCTCCCACCATCTCACCATTTTCTTCCACCCCATTGTCTCTTTGTCCCTCTGGCTTCCCTCACAGCTTATCTTGAAATAGCAAATTAATGCTAATAGTCATGTTTTTGGAAGGTGTATCCTCTCAGTAGAACATGGTATCTTTACACTTGCAGGTCTGGCTTGGGCTATTTTCTGCTAAGGCGATGGGCGAGCCTCACTTTATCTCAGCATTTGCCAAACAGATTGAAGTCGCTGCCTGTACCCGCGCAAAGGCCAGCCTGCTGCTCAGAGCCAAGGGAAAGACAGAGGGAGGATGGCCCGAACCCAAAACGCCTAACCTGTCACAGACCTGCACCCTCCGGGCAGGCACGTGTGTGTGACGGAGATAGAGGGAGGAAGTTGGAAAAAAACAAAAAGCAGCACTATCACATAAAAATACATGCCCACACACATATAAACACATGTACACATATGTAGCCTCGAGAGCTCCAAAAGCCTGGTGACTCACCCTACTTAAAGCAAGCCCTGAAATAGACATTTTGCGCCTCGCCACACTGACTCAGTAACAGAACTATCTTTCCTTCATGGTCTGCACATGCTCTTGCTAGTAAATGGACGCCTTTTTTCTCTCAGCTACTGCTCTCCACAAGCATGCATTACAATTTTCTAGGACCAATTTCAGTGGTGTCCTATGCAGTCTGCCTGGATGAAAGGTAATGAGAGCTTGTTTGACTTTTTGTGCAGTGTCCCATTAATCTACCCTACAGGAGGTTACCATTTCTCACTGAACATGAGTAATTTTTCATACCTACAAAAAAATAAATAAAAAACTAGCAAAAAAAAGTAACATCAAGCCATGTGGCACAGACCTCCTGCTCCAAGTTGGCAAGAAAACCATGTGTTCCCCTAACGCGACATGAGCATGACACAGATCATTAGTGAGACCCAGCAGTCCCAGTTCAGATAGCAACATATAGCAGAGGCATAGTGAGAAAGTTTGTATGCGAGCGGCTTGTTAGTGCTGCTCCACATGTGTAACGACATCCGAGTGAGGGCTGAGAGACCTCCAGTGATCTTGAAGACCCCAGCAACACCTGTCCTTCCTGGCACTCTGCGTCTTCTCACCACAGTTACAGCTGCCATTGTGGCAAGACTGAGGTTGCCTCGGCAACGGTCTGTTTCTCTGGCAGGGATTACAGTGGCTCAGACTTGCTAAAGGACTTTTGGAAGATGGGGTGGGAATTGTGAGCATTTGGACTTTTTGTCATAATTAGGCTGCCCCTCAAGGATTTAGCAAATTTGTAAAACTGACTTAGCTTTTCAAATTCCTTGGATAATTTCAAAAATAATGAAAGATTTGGTGTCCAGCTTCACTGCATATTGATTTACTCAAAACAAGGAAGGGATAATACCCACTTAGTATTTCCACTATTATATTAATGGGACGGGGGTGGGGGTAGGGTTATGGGAGGGGGTATAAACCGGAGGGGAGACTTTACTTTTCATTTAAAAGTCATTTATCCTCTTTTTGGTAGTTGCACAAACAAGCTTTTGCTGGACCTCAGCTCTTTGCATACAGTTTAACCAGAGAGAAAGAGGCCGCATGGTGGGGTTGTGGTTAGTGCTGCACCCTCATGGTGAGAAGGTTGCTGGTTCTAACCTCGGCTCAGGAAGTGGCTTTTCTGTGCAGAATTTGTATGTTCTCCCCATGTTCGCATGGGTTCTCTTTGGGTACTCTGGCTTCCTCCCACCATCCAAAAGGTTGACTGATCATTCTAAATCCTCCTTAGGAGTGCTTCGTTGTTTGTCTGCTTGTTTGTCTCTCTGTGTTGCCCTGTAATGGACTGGCAACCTATCCAGGGTGTATCCTGCCTCTTGCCTGATTGCTGCTGGGATTGGCTACCGCTATCTGCAACCCTGAATTGGATGAAGAGGTTAAGAAGATGGATGAACGCAAGATAAAAGAAAGAATTTTCCCTGGTCAGGGTTAGGCAATGAAAACTTTTTACATCTGCATGGACAGTCAGGACATCTCGCTTGTACTGACATTGTCAAGCTTTAAGAACTTTTTCCATGAAAGACCAGGAAGTTCATTTGCATTTGCTGTGGACAAAGTGTGTTTGCAGGGAAAAGAGGAAGGAAACTGAGTGATACTTAGACAACAGGAGGAGCTGTCAGAAACAACTCAAGTCTTTACTGTTCCATATTTCCTGTGCCCAGCAGCTGTTCCTCTGCTTAGCATGAGCCAAATATCAAAAGACAGACATGTCTGTGCCGGCTGCACAAAGAGGGCATGTTGGTGACAGTTGCTCCTGAATATAAATTTGTAAATGATGGGACTGCTACCGGTGATGGTGGTGGAAGAGGGGTTGGGTTTCCTTTATACTGGCCATAAATATTTAACAATCAAATTTAAGTTTGTCTTAACATAATAATAAGAAAAATAATTTATGATTACTAAAAAGCAAAACAATCTGAAAAATCAAATCTAATATTAATTAAAATGCACGTTAATATTTGCTTGATATCCTGGCAAAGACAAATGTTTCAAGGTGTCCTTGAACATGTTACCTGCCTCCAAGCTGCTCCACATTAGCTGCTCACTAACTTATGAGTGTGTCCAACTGCAGCATAATAAAGCTGTTTTGTTGTGTGGGTGTATGTGATTTTCTTTTCAATAGCTGGCTTCTAAAATAAATAAATAAATGAAAACGAAAGAAAATGCAATCAATGCAATGCTCAAACTGAATCGCACCAAGTGCACTTTATTTTAAGGGGCTCACAAGAATCGATATCAGGATGGTCTGATGGCAGAACTAAAGTGAATTTCACTTTGGACTTTACAGTGACCAAATGCTAAATGCTTATTGTAGTAAAAACATTTTCAACGTTTAGTGACTACACATACTGTAACCCCCTACAACACAAACACCCAAAGAACCATTTTTGTTTTCTGGGACCAGCGTGCTTCTATACTGTGCAACATAAGGTCAGAAATACAGAGGAAATTTCATCTCTACAGGATGCTGAGTTCAGCTGGAGGGAGTGTACTGATTGGAGGGTTCATGCTCAGTCATCCTGAAAGATCTTTTTGTGATAGAGCCTCTTTGCAGAGGTCTGACCTGACAAGTGAGTTCATAAAATAGGACACCTGATTTAGGTTGCTTATCTTATCCACGGATCCACCGTATACAATTCTATGTTCTGCAACAAAACCTGCTTTCTCGAGTAGAAAATTGTGTATTTTTCCTCAGGACATTGTTGGACAAAGACTGGAAACAATGAGATGCTAAATTCAGCCATGCTTTCCTCCACCTCTCCATAACCCTGTTAGAGAATATTTGGACACAAATTTCACTGAGCATCAATCTTACTTCTATGCACAGGTTTATAATGCCTAACCAATGTCACCTTCACACCACTAAAGCACAGCTTTAACAAAACAGTGAAATCAAAGGGGGACAAATCTGCTTTCTATTCCACACTTTCACAAAATCAGGCTTAAATATGTTAAATATACTTTACAAAATGCCAAAAACAATGCTTTTCAGTATATTTTTAATCATTTTAGTGGCAATACAGAGGAATAAATATATTTTATTTATAGCATTTATATATTATTTATATATTTTTGGCGGAAAAGTGCAAAAACTCCATAACTGTCTCCTTTAAATAAGGAAAGTCTGATGTTCAGGTACGAATTTACTAAACCTGGCAAGTTAACAGGTAGTAGAAATTTAGTAAAAATCAACAAAAAGGAGTGTTAATGTCTATGCATGATTTGTACAACTACATAGCGCTTCAAACAAAGGCACATTTAACTCATTTTAATAATAACCAAAGCAAGTTGCAATGGGGCACAAAACCTATCCTAGCATAACAAACAACCATATGCAGTGACATAACACTCAAACCTGTTATATTCACATGAGTATGGAAGCGGCTACAGTCTTAGCATTAGCTATTGTAATGTGTGTGCAAATTAGGCTACATTCTGCTACAGTACTGTGCCTACACTTCACGAGGAGCTGTTTACATGCAGGGATCATCTTCTCTTGGTCTTTTTAAAAAACTGTTTTAGATGTGCACAAATGAAAAAGAACAAAATAAATCAGATTTTGCTATAGCTGCACAAAGACATCACATTAAAGGGGAATTATTTAGGCATGTTGTAGTGATTAATCATATTCAGAGGTAAAACGTATCACTAATAAAGCATTTCACATTATCCTGTCTCCATGATCACTTCGGGCTCAACAAAGGCAGTTTTATTTACCAGGAAAGAGTTTGTCACAAGATGGCTCCCTTGTCCTAACACTCGATTCATTACAAACTTTTTTTAAAAGTACAGCGTGCAAAAAAATCAAAGGTCAACGAGAGAAAAAAATTTCACACATGAAAAACTTTACTAAAACAGTTTAAAGTTATGGATAAAGTCCAACTTGCTTATCGTGACTTACACCCCTAAATATGATCCGGACCACCTACAAAAAAGAACATCTACACATATCTATCATTACTGCTAGATGTCAGTAATTCTCACAAAATGTACCTTTAAACCTGCAATGCTTATCAATCTATCATATCCAGCCTGAGAGAGGCCTTCAAATTGAATAGAAGACTTGAAATGATCAAAAGATTGATTTTAAGTTGTGCACCATGTTAGTCTCATTGTTTTTTTCCTCAATGTATATGACTATATGAAAAAAAGTCTTAAGGATTTTTTTAATGTTATTTGATAAAATGACTTTAAATAATTGAATAAAAACATTTGACATTGAGAAGATTTTTAGATCCAAATCTAAAAAAAAAAAGATAACTTGTGATTTTATTCTTTCATTTAAAACTGGTGGAAAAACATTGAGATCCATGTTTATAGATGATTGACATGATTTATAGATAATTTAATCTATTATTTGAATAGGAAAATGCATATTAATGAATGTTAACAAAGTTTTGTACACATGCCAAATGTAACCAGTTGATAATTTTCACCCATAGTCCCATAAACACATTATTTAATAAACTGTTTATAAAATTGTGCAATATGCAACAGGAGGCTCACTGGAATCTGCTTCCTAAATATATTTCCTTAAAATATGGCAGCGATCGCTGTTACGTCAGGAAGTAATGTAAACCACCTTACAAGGATAAAAACTCATTCAATCAACCACAGAGCACACAGAGGGGAAATAAACACGTGACACTAGACATTGAGACGCACACAGTTATCCCCCACTCAGTCACCCATGGCTAATAACTGCAAGATAATGCCTGTAATAAAAATACAGACTATATTGTGGTACTTGTGGCCCATCCATCTTCTAGAGAACTAATAAGCTATGTTAATGAAGGGCTCAGCACAAGAAGTAAATAACTGATCACACACGCATATACAGAAGTGCTCAGAACAAGGCTTCATTCTAAGGCTACAGATACTCTATCCACCCACCTCAACACCCCTCCCAATGGTTTTGACAAGACAGAATCTCACACAGTTTGTGCTAGTGTAGAATCCCTTAGGTTTTGGGTGGAGGTGGGCAACTGTGAGGGGCCTCCAACACTGCATGACTCACACAGTCCGATTCATCTCCCTCTGCACTGAGGACAGGGGACTAGGGGACTGAAACACAGCTCCAACCAGGATCTGCAGGAAATGCTCCACATGAGCATTGACATGACTGAGTAGGAGGTCTCCTGAAAAAAAAAACGTGTTCAAGCCATGAAGCACGTCTGGTGATAATGTGTCAATGTGGCAAGAAGATTAAGAAAGTTGAGATACTGCGTAGGAAAATGAAAATCACGTTTTGGGGATTTTTTTTTAAAGATGGTAGGTTTTGCCTCACTAGTTTCCCATCTTTCTAATGTATCCATATGCCCCGTGGAGTGCTGCGCTCCAGGGAGGAGTGCCTGCCATTCCCTGGTATAAACAGCTTTAGCTCTTCAAGCTCAAGTGGGATTTACAGTCTGTGAGGGCAATAAAACTGCATTTATGGCACTATTGTTCCTGGTGTTTCTGGCAAAAATAGAGGAAATAAAATATAAGACAGAAGAAAAAAGCACCAGGTGAAGAAAGATACAAAAAAAAAAAAAAAAATAGAAAGGCTGAAGAAAACACAAAGTGAAGTCAGTAAGGAAACCCCGGAAGTGTAAGCTTCACTCTTAAGGGAATGAAAGTCATCATTGCAAGCTGAGCAACCAAACAGCTTGGACTGTAAGTCGGGGAGTTTCGGACACTCCTGAGAGATTGCATTACTTGAAAAGAGGGTAATGGAAGGTTAATAAGGATGAGCCAAACAGCAAGTGAGCCTTGAACATGTAGGTGATGGAAGACAGAATGTGGAGAATCAGAAGCATTAGTGCCTGTGAAAGTAGTTGATAAAGAGAATGCTGCGAATAAAGGGAGCAGATGCCAGCCTAGCAGTGGGAAACACATCGACCACACCATGAAATCTAGATCTCTTCCATTTCCTCTTAGTAATAAAACAATGGCGCTGCATCGCCTCATTAAATGGGTAATCAAGGATGTGAGAGCACTCCCCTCAGCTCTGAACATCTTTTTCTCTCTCCTCATGTCTCATTCTGTTCGCCATTGTCTCTCCTCGTCGTCTCTCACCATGTTTCCAATCTGCTTTGCTGTGAGGCTCTGCCGCCTGCTGAATAAACGCTTACCTGGGCAGCGGGTCAGAAACACAGCTCAGACCAGCTCCTGTTAGGGGGTATGGAAACCCCAATTATCTCCTTAACAATCATCCCTTCGCAATTATCTCTCCATCTGCGTGTCAGCATCGACAGGTGCAGAGGGACGATCCTGCTCACACGCTTTGTTTCTCTGACACAGGAAGGGATGGGAATAGATGAAGAGAAGCCAAACACACAACATGAAGGGTAATTCCTGAATATTATTTGTTGAAATGGATGTTTTAAACACTTTTTGAATAAGATACTGACCAAATTAAAGGCAGGGTAGGACATACTGAAAAATGTTTCAAGCAACAAACATTTTGAAAATACACAATCCAACAGTAAAAAAAAAGAAAATCTTTCTGCAGACTCCTCTCACCACCCCAAGCCATGCGTCCAAAGTAAATAAACACACAATCCTTGTTCCCCAGTGCTTGAAGGAGGAGGGATAAATGGCAGTTGACTTTGATGGACATATCACCATCCAGTGGTGATTTTCAGCAGAATAGTAAAAAGAATGCTTTTGGAAAACATTGTCTACTCTGCCTTTTAGTGTTTTTTGTTCATCAGATGTTCATCAAAAGGGAATTTTCTGAATTTCGTTAATGTTCTGACTTGTAATGTCCAAACAAATAAAATTGGTTCAAAGAAACTATTATTAGTATAATCTATTTGTCATATTGACAAAATTATCAGGAAAGCTCATCAGAATCCAACATGATGTCTGTAAAAATATTTCCATCAGCCAATAATTGAGAAAAATAACTTGACAATTCAGTAATTTGGAAAGGCAGATTCAAACACACCTCAGCAAATAATGGATTATTGTATTTAATTCTGTAAATTGCTTGAAACATAATGTTGCCACCACAATGAGAAAGTCCATTGCAGGCTGTTCTCATTGTCCACTTAGGGTTTTTTTTTTTTTATATTTCACATACCAATTTACACCAAATTGTTACCCTATCCATTTCATTTTCATGATATTTAATGAAAAAAAAAACAAATTTTAATAACTATACATTGTTAATCAGAATAAGATTACATATAAAAACAGAGACGTACATTTACTACGAAATAATGACTTTGGCAAAAGAATAAAAGACAAAACAAAAACCCAGAAATAAACAACATGGCAAAGTTCGTCGTTCTGTGCACTGGTCAGAAAGCAGGAGTCTGCGTGTACAGCCAGGCTCCTAAGTGAAGCTGGTTAAATTCTGAAGATGCATTCATACTTTCTTTATATCTAATCCGAGAAAGATATCTTTTTTTGAAAAAAGATATCATTCTCAGCAATAATTCTTATCAGCCAGGACCTTTAATCCATCTACTGGATCAGTGAGCAGTCTTTATACACCCTCCAATAAAATATGATGAAAAGTACATGTTAGATGAATGTCTCATTATGCTTTGTGAAAAATTGTGAACATCTGTAGTTTAACCTGTACACACTACAGCTTAGTGTAAGTGCAGTAAGATTTTGATTGCAGCACAGTCGTCTTCCCCGTTCTCTAAATCTCTCCTACCATCTTTCTTTCACCTCATAATCTTCATTAAAGAGCTGAAGGAAACAGATTTATTTTATGATTCCACCTAGCGATTTGCTGCACATTAATGCTGCAGTAGTTATTGTTTGGTCATCTGCAATTCATTCAAAGAACTGCTAAGACAAGTAGCTGATGGCAAAAAATAGGTCAGTCCAAAGAAGCTGCCCAAGGGTTTTCTTGAGCAAAACCCAGCAAAAGGAAAAAATAGAAGAAGAAAAAAGCCTCCAACTTGGTTGAGAAAAGCAGCATGCCTTTTGTAAAATAAGTCAAAGTTGCTGCACAGATGTTTCATGTTGTAATGATTTTTAATGTCAACCGCTTCTGACCAGTGGTCTGCATCATTTTATATCCCCTCACAGAATCATCACATTTAGCTCAGAACAGCTAGAGCGCTTCAATTAATGTAGCTGGTGCGGCAAAGGAAAATTGTTTTTCCAAGATAGTGGAAAAATTGTGACATGGTCGAGAGACACTTTTGCTTATAGAGAGAATAGTTTGCATTGAGAAATTGGCTCTTAAATGAGTGAGTTAGCTTGCAAATTTAGTAAAAAGGCAGATTCTAAAATCTGTAAAGCCTTTCACCATAAATACTAACAACGACATTCCAGTGAACTGCTGCTGGGATGCCTGGAGTGTTCCTGCCAGAGTGCAGGAATCCCAGAGTGGTTAACAATTCAGACAGTTTGGGTCAAAACTTATTTAGACTAGGATAAATGAAAGATGTTACAGCGAGAAGGTAGCTAGTTCAATCCTGTTCTCCATGTTATCCCTCTGTTAGCGTGGTTTATCTCTGAGTACACTAGCCAAAGAGAACCAAAGACATGCATGTAAAGTTGAATGGTCATTTGAAGTTGTCTTTAGGAGTGAATGTGTGTAGTTGTTTGTCTGTCTGTGTTGGCACTGTGATGGATTGGCAGGTTGTACCCCGTCTTGTCCAATGATTGCTGGGATCCAGTCATTGGGATAAGCGGTCCAGATAATGGAGGAATGGATTTTGATCTTATCACCTCGGGAAAAAAGGTTTTTTAATTACCTATTCAAACTAGAAAGCACTTGGAGAGCACAGACCTCTCTCCCAAGCTGCTGATTTCCATTCATATTGGGATTTACACCTATGTTATAATTCTACATTCATTTTATATATATAAACACTACTACTGATTGATGATCAAAACATAACATTATAATTTAAAATAACAATATCATAAATAGTTAGATATTTACTGAAAACCTAGCAACCTTCTTACACGTCATAGTTTTCTTTTTTTCAACAATGAAACAAATAACATCAGTTTATTTACAAGCTATGCATGTATGCACTGTGATAGGCCTAGCTGCTCTTTCAACATGTGCAAAATAACATGTTTATGAACTAACATTTTTTTCTTGACATCCGACACTTTGTTCAAACTTTAATTTAGTTTTTAGATAAAAATAAATATTACCAGCACTTAAGTTATCCATATTTGGCATACCCATTTATGAATGCTAAAACAAATGTTCATATGTTTTATATATATATATATATATATATAT
>JBAMHX010000008.1:25552534-25580437 GCA_037177515.1 Pseudomugil tenellus | reverse complement strand
AACTTGTGGGAGGGATGTATGTTTATGTGGGTGTGTGTGTGTATGTAGGTGTATGAACTTGTGGGAGGGATGTATGGGTTTAGGTATAGGTAAAATAGGTATTGCAGCAGTAGTTTTTCATTTAAATAAAAAAACTTTTGATGTTGCTGATCATATCTTCATAAATTTCAGTGGTATAAAAGGGGTTGTGGGGAAATGCAGAACTATTTAATGAAAAGTCAAAGGCATGTGATGATTGTTTGTGCAACAGTATTTGTGAACATGTCAGATTGTTTGGACATTGCTCGTTGAGTTCCACAAAAATCACAAAAATCTTGATTCTATTTATACATTATATTTCAAAAGTTTCTGACACATTGAAACTTATCCTAGTTGCAGATGACTATATAATTCTATGTACTGGAGAGTATTTGCAGCAGGTTCAGGGAAAAATTACACAGGAAATGAAGAAAACAAAAAGATGGTTTGACATAAATAAATTATCAGTAAATTTAAATAAAGCAGACATTATTTGGTATATATGGTAAAAATATTGATTTACAAGTGGAAATAGATGAAGTAACAATGGTAGAAGTGACTTATTAAGTTTGCTCAGACAAAAAAATTTTGCAGCCTTGATTAAATCTAAGCATTACCTGAACACAAATTATGCTGAACTGTTCTCTGATTTGGCCACATTTGAATTATGGTGTTGAGATCTGGGGAAACACTTAGAATTGCTCTTTGCAACCACTATATATACAACAGAGCAATGCAAAAAGCAATGAGGGTTATCTGCAATGTTGGATATACACATTTATTATTCTGGAAGCAAATAAACACTAAAATTATGTGACTTAGTGGAGTTCATAATAACAATAATAACATATAAAGTTTAAATTAACGTTCTACCCCGGCCACAGGAAAGAAAGAATAAAACGTTTTGTAATGGTGAAGGTGGATATATTCTGAGAAGAAATATAATTTTAAGATTTTAAGTGAGAACAACAATAAAAAACAGAGAATATTGTGCAGCATTTTAGAATAATTTGCAAGAATAACTCAAACAATGTCCAAATTTTATCCACTGAAATAAAACCTAAGAAATTAGGATTAGTACAACTGTAAAGCATATTAATTATGATTTTAAAGAGGGAAGAAGCAATTATGTTTTTACTTCATCCTGCTCCTTTGCAGATTATAGAGTAACAATGGTTTGTTTATTGTTTATTATATTTATAGATTTTGTTCTTCAATTCAAACAATCAATATGATGCAGTATAAACATGGTAGAGAATAAGTTTATCAATCTGATTTAAATATTACCCCAAGTCCACCGTATTGTCAGTTTTTACATATGGCAAATACTTGTTCACACAGCTGCTTAGGACAAAGGATCTGCTGACTTGTCCTGTTTCCATCTGACTAGGTCAGTTTAATTTGGTTTATTTGTTTAGCACAAGCGTATATCAGAAGTTATCTTGTGACACTTAAACAAACTTCACTTCAATTATAATTTACTTAAATCAGATTATTTGCAACCACATTATTCCTGTTTAATTTATGCTCAAATGCGATAATTTTTTGAAAAGATGAACATCTAAACTAACTAGCAGTTCAAATCAAATCTTTTTGATTTGATTGTCTGTCCTAAGTAGGCCTATACATGAGTTGTCAGCACTGCAAGGAAGTGTGGCCATCTGTTTCAACCAGCTGGGGGTTGATAGGATGAGCAAGACGGGTCAATAAGCACCACAGGCCACGGTCACCTGCTGAAAAGAGAGAAGAAAAATACAACTGCATGACAACAGCAATAGCATATATTTATACATAAAGGATGAATAATAAAGGAAGCAAAGTGAAAAGAGATGATCTGTGCATCATGGAATGTTCCACAGCAGCCTCGGCCTGTAGCAACGAAAGGATAGCTAAGGGTCACCAAAGACAGCTCGGGCTGATGAACTGGTTCTAAAAGTGAAACACATTTTCTTTTCAACTTGATGAAACTTTGGGAACCAAAAGGAAGTTTGTAACCTAAGAATAAAGTGTTCTGTGGAGAGTATGAGAGTATTAGATCTGATGGACTTCGCACTATGTGAATGCCTTTAAGAATTTGACATTATATCATAGACTTAATCGACAGCTAACAAAGAGAAGCTAAATTAGGATAAAAAGGATTTCAGATCTGTTGTCTGTAGTTCTCTCGTCTTACAGCTGACTGCAGCAACACCTTTTTGTAAAAACTGACTATGGTGCCATTTTTTCGTTTTACATAACTATTATGAAGAAAGACTTCAAAAAAGTATTTTCTCAGATAGGTGATGAAGTGAACAGCAGCATGATGTATGCTGCAAAAAAGGGATTATTTTAAAACTGTGAATCATGCAAAGCTATTCAAGCGATGTCGAAGCAAAAATATATAGAGAGCTCAGAATGACCATAATTGGCTTGCTTTAATGCGCATGATAAGCTCTTGTTCTTTGAAAGCGGAACATCATGGCTTGGCAAGAGAGGAAAGGTCATGGACAAGTGGAGGGGGTCACATTTGATTCTGACACTACTCAGTTAACAGAGACCACTGCAGACAGTTGGGATTAGTTATTCTCAAGCACATGTTCTACTGTATTCTTTGAGGAAGATCTAGCAAGGAAAAGCTCAATAGGATAATAGAAATTGATGTCAAGCTATTATGTTACACATGTGTGATAAATGGTGCAAAAAAATGTGTATTTAGTTATTATTTTATGGATTGAGATCAAGCATATCTACGAATGTCAAAAATGTGTGATCTTAAGGTGTAATTTTAGGTTGATGTTGTCATTGAATAATATAAATGTCAGAAGGCACATGATCTTATTTAGAATCAGGCATATGCAGCTAGGCAGCATCAGAGAAAAATCCACTTCAAACAAAACGAAAACCAAGCTCATGCATAGCAAACATGAACAACAGACCTTCATTTATGCTGTATCACAACTATTGTTCATTTTCTTGATGAACATGCCATTTTAAAGTTGCATTATGTAACTTATGGATCTTAAAACTCAGCATTTCATGCCACAGTGATATTTATTATTAGTATTAGTATTATTAGTATTATTAGTATAAGTTGTCACTGACTCGAATCGTTCTGATGTTGACAAACTTGACAACTTTTGCTTGCAGGGCATGATGTTTCTGATGAGTTTCACTACACATATCAGTGATTTTTTAATGAACACAGTGGCTGATTCAGCAAAGAAATGAAAGACAACATTATTGGACCAAGAAAGGACAAATAAAGAGAAAAGAAAAGAAAAAAAGATGAGAGACAACATTGAACTCACTTTTACTGGTTTGTAAGAGTTCAGGCAACAGGTAGGCTGCAATTGGTGGTCATTCAAGGGCACGTCACTGAGAAAATCTGCCAGGGAGGAAAGGCTCAAATTATCCAAATAAATAACCTAAAGTAAAGGTTACAAACATCAAGCCTTTTCTTTCTGCATTGTTTTTTTTTCAGTGATGTAGCAGGTAATGAGTCTCATAGAACCTCCCTTTATGTGTGTGTTATCACCTCCTAAGCAAATATACTGTATTTCAACCTTGCAGTGCTCTGAACTCCTCTGTGTGGATTTTTTACATGTGAAGCTGCTCATTCAGCAACATAACTTAGTTTGTTCCGCTGTTGCCTAGCAACAAGCATAATTTTTCTACAGTCTTCTTGCTATTATTGTAAAAAATGTAATTCTAATTTTTCTTGGTACTTTGGTTAAAAATACAACCTTACTAATAACTCAGGTATTGGGGGGAGTTGGAGAGTATTGGTCACCAAAAAAACAAAGTAGTTGGCCTATCATTAATTTATGAAGCTAATGTCCACTACTTGAGACGATCAATGTTGTGAAACGGTGCAATACAAATAAAGCTGAATTGAAAAAGTGTAATTGAATCGAACAGCCTTTGTCAAGTGAGACAAAGTCAGACAAATTCTCCATCAGACTGATTTCTGGGTTTTAACTTGACCAGAACATCCAGCCTGTTGTATAAGCCAGTTCTTCGTAGCTTTAGCTATATGCTTTGGGTCATTGTCTTGCTGGAAAATAATTCTTAGCCACAGTTCTCCAGCAGATGGAATCAGATTATTTCCCTTAATTCTGCTGGATTCATATTACCATTTACTTTTGTTGGTCTTTCTGCCCCTCCGTCTGTGAAAGATTCCCACAGTATGATGTTGCCACCACCATGCTTCATAGTACAGTGCTTGTTGTAATGTGTGGTGTTTAGCGTGTGCCAAACATAGCGCCTTGTCTGATTGCCTATTTTGGTCTAATCAGACTAAAAGACCTTCCACATACCGATTCTCCAACCTGTTTTTTATTTTGCAAACTTCTTTTGCAAGATTTTATGAGTTTTTGTCTACAGTTGTTTTTTGTGCCATCGTCCCATAAAGCAATGACTGGGAAAGAACCCAGGTAACAGTCGTTGTATGCAGAGCTTCTCCCATCTCAGCTGGTGAAGTTTGTAACCCCTTCTGAGTAGTCGTAGGTGTCCTGGTGGCCTCCTGGAGTTTTTTAAAAACGTTTTAAAACTTAAAAATCTTGAATGATGGTCCCAAAAACAGACAAAATAAATAATAATAATAAAAAAAACAGAAATATAGGATGTAAATCAGTAGTACATGCAAAATCTGTTCTGTACATGGAGATTACAGAGTTCAACTTTGCTTTTATAAAAGCAGAATTACAATACTTTAAATACGAGAATACTTATTCCTTTACTCAAATGTTCCATACTAGTTTGTTTCTTGTAAGTATATTTAAAATGTAAATATATCATTAATCACACAAATCACTTGCTTTAAGCTTCAGTGATGGCTACAAACTTCCTGCATGAGGTGAAATGTCCCGCATATTGATGTAATCTGCTGTGAAATGCTGAAGGGGCCATGACAGCAGCAGTGGGACTAGTTTGAAACAAACAAGGATGAAATGTGGCTCAATCCTCATGAAGCCGAGAGAAAAAGGTCTGTGAATGTTGGTGAAGGTCACAGAACACTCTAGCTGCTGAGAAATCAATTTCCTTTTGAGCCAAGACATCCCCTGTGTTTTATTGACCCATATGTTTCAAGTCACCCACTTCATTCTCTGGTCAACCCCCCCCCCCCCCCCCCCAAGTTCCTTATAGTGCAAAAAAAGGGCCACCAACTAAAGGAGAGGAGTGTATTCGATGCATCAAGACCTCTTCATGAGGGTGATAGATTTGGATTACTTCTTTCTCTGCCTGCATAAAATTTGAATGGGAAAATTTGCAATATGAGCAACATGCTTGACAGTTAACCATGAAGGGTTCCTCTCTTTTGTTTGTGGATGCCCATGAGTGTTCAGTTGTGTGTGTGTGTGTGTGTGTGTGTCAAAATGCAGAGCTTGTGCTTTGCTTTAAAGGACAGGAAGCCAATCTGTTCCTCTGCAGATTAACTCCCTCATTCCAGACCCCTCTTTTCACCAAAACACCCACTATCTCCTGCGGTTCCTCCTGCCTCTTCTTCATCACACTAGCCACTTCCTTCCTTATTGCCTGTTCACTTTCCATCTCTCTCTCTTGCTCTCTGTCAGTCAGGCTACCTGCATGGGCTGCTGTGTAGTTGTGTGGGGGAGTGAATAATCTGTAGCTGTGGAGGCGTTATGGAGATACACTGCTGTTTCAAAAGCACACAGCCTTCCCTTTGAAATGCTCCTTATTCAGCAAGGGCCAGGGTGAAACATCGTCAAGGGAACTAGCCAAAATGGAGGCCACAGGCAGGAAAAACAAAAAGCCACGGACTGCTCACGGTCGCTGTGGAGAAAGCGCCTGCTTTTCCCCTCATTCAGAGTTGAAGTAAATGGGTGAGGAGAACCATGCTCCTTCTTCAATTAGCCAAGCATCTGGCTGCCAGCTCTGTGAGAGCAGCAAAAGGCTACGAGACGAATGAGAAATGAAGACAATGAGGACATGTGAAGGAATGAACTAAGCACCTTCATGACCCATAAGGACCCTTTGCATCTCCTTTTCACCCCTCCGCCTTCCCACCAGCCATCATTGAGGAGAGAGGAAAGGGTGGGCACAATATGAGCAGAGCAACCTTGAGTGCAAGCGACGGTGGCATTTGAAGAGAAAGAAAGCGAAAAAAGACCCTGTGGGGTTCTGCTACTTCACCCACACATGTTTCTGTTTTTAAGTCTTTCCGTAATTGAATTCTGTGCTGAAATTCCTAAAAGGGGAAAAGATAGCAAGGCAGAGGAGGCTTGAAAAGGTGTATGCATGAATGCGGGTGTGTGTAGCGCAATGCGCAGAGGGTGGCATGGCGTTGGGTGAGGGGATGTGAGAGTAGATGCTGGGAAACAGTGAGGGTGCGAGCACTCTGCATGCTTTCATTAGCACTCTAAATGCTAATGAATAAGTTCATAGCTTTGAAGATGCGGAGACGTTAAATATGCATGGGCTACCCAACACAGTACATAGCTAGAAAAAAGGATGGGAGAGGAAAGGAGCAAGAGATACAGTAAAAATGAATCTGTAAAGGGGAGGAAGGGATATGATGGGCAAACATCTCTACTTTCCTCTCACTTCCTCTTTATTTCTCATTTCTCATGTATTTTCTTTTTGATTGGTCTTGTTAAATGCTAAACACTAAATTGCTAACAGACCCTCCTGCCAGCTTGTAGAGAATTCTGCCCTTCTGTTCTTCTTCCCTTTCCTCTGCTTTCCTCTCCTTACTCATCACCTCCCCTCCCATCTAATAGGACATAATTTCTTTGTTATGGTCTTATGAAAAACAAAGCAATGAAATGAAAATACCTCAAGAAAATCAATGAAATCTGAATTGCTGGCCTAATTGTTACAAATAAGAGCTAGCACGACTTTTCATAGCTTTCATGTCTTCACTCCTCCCTGCAGGGACAGATGCAGAGTCAGTCATTAGTGTTAAGTCAGAAGACATTAAGCCAAGCTTCTTGTGGAGCGGTAATGACCCGGCAGTTTGAAGCAACGACAACAGCAACGAGGGACAAATATCCATGGAGAGTAGCTTCATTTTTTCACTCTCAGTAGGAAGAAAAAAAATGTTGCTTTTGGCCCGGCAAAGCAGACAAACAAAGTATACACATTGAAATAAAAAGTCTGTAACAGTAGACGGTAACCAACAGCTCAGACTGTTTTTTTCGCTGTAATGGTCTGAACTCTGCATTATAAATGGTCTTAATAAAATAGACATAAAGCTACAATCTGTTAACCAGTATGGTATGCTGGTTATTAACAGGTTAATAGCTTCCATTAATACCTCTGCAAAAGTGACAGGGAGAAAAGAGGAGCGTCTTCATTTTGATTTCCAATTAATATGCATGAGAAGAGAGATATGATATGAAGACACATTATAAGAACTGAGGAGAGGTGACAAAGTCATCTGATGACTTGGCTTAAAGAGGAAGTGCCATACTATTAATGTCTCATGACCAAAACTGAAAGCAAGGAAAAATGTTTAATTGCACTTTCCAGCTGTAAGTGCTTTAGGCTACATATAATGCACATGACTATAAATAATTTATGTACATTTTGGGTTGACCTCAAAACATATGCATGTTTACCACCATAAAGGATCCTCTCTTTTTTATACTGAACATTTGATCTTCAAGAAAAGAATTCTTATCCATTGTTGTCTGATTTAAGACTTTAGCTTCTATTTATCTTTTTTTGCATTTAATATGTCCAATATGTTAAGTGAACTAAAGCTCCGGTCTGCAGGCAGATAAAACCTTTTGAAACCACATCAACCCTTTACCCTGTAGTATTCAGCATTCCGTTTGTGTTCTTGATTCAATTGGAATTAATTTTCATGTATTTGCATTCCCACAGCAACATTTTAGTCTGTAAAGTTTTCTCTTAGTAATTGACAAAAGACTGGGATACAGATATAATTCCTTAGATTGTGGGATGTATGTTTTGTATAATTTTACATAGCAACCCATGAGCAGCAGTCTCCTCTTCTTAAACTTGCTTCTGATAGGTAGATGGTTTTGATTTGACCAAAGGTTGGACAACTATAAACGGGCCTCACCAAAAAGACTTTGATTGGTAATGTTTCTGGAACTAGTGCAAAGGAAATGGGTGGTCCTGACAAAACTGCAAGGTTTTTCTGGGAAAAGGACAATTTAAAAAAAGTGACAAAAATAGGTTACAATCTCAAATTGGTTCTTTGAGCCCCGAATTTTCTCAAATGTATTGTGTTCAAACCAAAAATAAATCATTAAAGAAAAACTGTAACAACTAAAAAATCTGTAAACAAATGAAATAGTAATAATAAAAAAATAGATTATCAAACCCCAGGTTTATACAGGTCAATTATTTGTCGTGTAGATCGGGCTGCTAATCTTTTGGGAGACAAAGTTATTCTTTGTGGAGCAAGACCCAGAGTGGTTGCTATCTTGCAAGGTCAAAGGCTGGTCACTGCTAGCACCAGCCTCTGCTGGGAAAGCCCAGAGGATGTTGAAAGTCTAGCTGATGGCACGTATGTATTGTCATGACTGAATGGAACTACACAGCACAGACTAGCATAAAGGAATTTACAAGTCTATTGAGATAAAAAATGCACTTGTGTACAAGTAAGATTTGCATTTTGAGACAGAACAGATTGGTAATGCATAGGATGAAGGGTGACAGTGAAGATGAACAAAATCCTTTCTACCAGAAACAAAACCTTGGTTTAGATGTAGGGAAGACAAGATAAAGAGATCATCAAGCACCACAACTTTTAGCTTGGGAAACCTACTGAGAGGAAAAAAAAGAAATAAAAGTTAATGACACCAATAATGTCACACATTTGCACATGGAAAATGAAGCGCAAAGATACAGAAATAAAAGGAAGTGCTCAGTACATGACGTAATGTCCTCTTGCAGTCTAATACTATGGAAACATGACTAAAGTGGCTTAGATTTATATTAAAAAATTAAGGTTTTGAGTCTAATCTTACAGGTAGGGATCATGTAAAATTAAATCACAAATCCAGTTCTATATGTACAGCACCTTTTATACCAGAAAAGAACAAAGGGCTTTACATATAATAAAAACAACAGAGAATACAATTGCAATAAAGAATGCAAATATTTAGACACCTGATCATTTGCACATGCTCCAACCCATGTTGCATAGCTTTTCTCGAGAAACATATATTTTGTCTCCTTGACCAACTAGCAATTAAATATGTGGTTTGGCACATAAGGAAAAGCATCTCCGGTATACTTTTACACCAGAGCCAGCCCAGCAACATCCGCCATCACAACTAAACGAGCGCTGTAGGAGCAACATACAAATAAAATAAACCATGAAGGAACAGATGTGAGTTTTTGTAACAGGCAAGAGTTCCATTTGAGCTCTCATATATCCAAAAAAATCACATCCAAATTATACATTTTCAGAACTGTTTATACAAAAATATGTTCAGCTTTTTCATATCTCCCCCTCTTCTCCATACATGTCCTCCCATACGTCTGACTCAGATGCACTCACGAGTATTTCTTGAGTCTAAAATCAGCCGAGTATCTCAAAAACATCAACTGGATAGAGAGCTGCCATAGAGTATGTTGACAACAAGCATGAGCGCCATGGAAGTTACATAAAAGTTGAGTGAAATTTGCATATGTAGGCACTGGGTGAAAAAATAACACCCTACATTTCAGAATAAATCCCATGGAATGTGTCATTTTGCTGTGGAAATACTTTGATGTCAAAAACGAAGCGCTTACTGTAACATATTCTATGTAAATTATAGCACTGGTGTACCTACTACCCCCCCCCCCCCACTATGCATTGATATGGCTGTTAATGACCAGCTATTTGTCTACTCATGGTTGACAGCATTAAAGCACATTACTGCTCCATCTGTACCGCTGCACTCTATGTTATGAATTATGCTGTTTAAATGGATTCCCTCCTTTAGAAGAGCTCTGGGCAGGGTCTGTGGAGAGGCATCTAATGGTAGCTAAATGAATTCATGCCCAGATAAGGCGTAGGCTGCAAACACAGCAAAGTAACAACAGCTGTCAAAGATAGAGGGGGAAGCAGAAAGCGAAGGGAGCAACAGAAGAGGAGGAGAGTGAAAAGGGAGCAGAGATGGAGAGAGGTACAAAGATGTAGAAACAAATGGAGTGTGCGAGCAAGAAAATGAGAAAAAATGTATGCTGTGCAATCCAACTCTTCAACAAGTGTGTGTGGGAGAGAGCAAAACGCAGAGTGACATTGCTTGTGAGGAAATCTATTGATTGCAACAGCAGCCATTATTCTCTAAGTCAAGACTGTGAGGCAAATAAAGAAAGCAAGTGTGATGGATGGTATTTGATGTTCCTTTGGGGTTTTTTTCTCTGTTGGGGGCCATTGATTTGTTATTGATGGTGTTCATATTTGGTTGTCAAATTTCGTTGCTCTTATTTTTTTTTCTCCTCTATATTACAAATACACGTTATTTTTAAACAGGCCGAACATTTAACATTGGTCTTTAACACTGAGGTTTGAAATGTTGTCACTGTTTGCTAAAACTATGAGATACGAGAGAAATAAGAGAGAAAAACTAGATGAAATTCCTTCATTTCTTCCTGATGTGTACTTTTCTAAACTCCATCTGACATGCAGTCATGCTTTAGCTCAGAGCAAGCAGAGATATGCTGAAGGGTAGCGAAAGGCAGGCAGAAAGTGTACCAACAAATGAGATGGAGGAGGTGGTGGAGAGGGGGGGTAGGATGCATTTACGTATGATGGATGAGAGGTGGAGAGGGTTGCAAACTGTCAGATGTTCCCTTTATCTCTCTCATGCGTTTTTGATTCGCAGAATGCAGAAAGGTTGGTGGGTGGGGGGGCGAAGAAGCGAAGATGGAAGGCAACAAAAGAGTGGGGGGCGAGGGGGAGGGGAGAAGGAGAGGAGGAGGAGAGGCCATTACATATACCTGGCAGAATGTTGCCACCTCTGTTCATCTTTAATGAGGCCAAGACGAACATTATGCAGATGAGCTTTAATGGAGCGCACACTTCAGCCCTAATGTCGGGTCACCGATTACCGCGTCTCCATCTTTCTCCTCTTTGTCTTTCCCTTTACCTTTCTCCTTCTCTGCCACTTCGTCAAGCGTTGTTTTGTGTGTTTCTACTATTTTACGCTTCTTTGAAATTTTCTCTCTTACTTCTAAATCTCCTCCTGAATTCATCCTCGTGTTTGCCTCTTCAGCCTCATCCTCATTGCCCTCATTCGGCCCCATTTTCAGGAAACAAGACTGTCATCGATCTCCGCTTCAGACTCTCTGGCTGATCAGGAGATGAATTGGGCCCTCATGATGTAAAGATGAGATTCATTGAAGACAGCGTTACTTAAACCATCTGTTGGGGAGAGGAAAGGAGAGGCTGATGAAATGCAAGCAATGAAGAGAGGGAAATTGAAGATGGGGAGTTATGAGTAGGACAGCACCCATCTCAGGTGGAATTTCAAGGGCTATTCCTGAATGATGGTTCATCAGGCTTCATTCTGCATGTCATCCGTAATTGCTTTTAGAACCGTTCCTATGGAAACTGCAGTTTTCTTTTAAGCTGCTGAAGGGGGAGGTTTCATCACCTTCTCCCTTAGGGGTTAGTGCCACCATTAAATGTATGGTGTGGATGAATAATCCACGCAAAATAGAGATCCGCTTGCAGGCCTCAGAGGATGAGAATAATGCCTCGGGAGAGAATAATTGAGTGTAAAGATTTTTACGAGTGGCGATATCATCAAAATATTAAATGCATAACTTGTCACGTGAGACAATAGTAAAATGATGAAGTAAAGTAATTTATGTTTGGGTGTTTGTGCACACTACATTAAAAATATTTCTATCCAATACAAAGTCACACTTTCCAAAACTAACTCAAAAAATGTAGTGCAAAGAAGGTCACTTACCTGATTAAAAGGATGACATCTTTAACCCCCTGGTCGAGACACAGAACAGTAAAATCCCAACCATGTCATGTAACCATAAAATAACACAGATGCATAAATCCATGTCCTTTCTATTATTCTTTGTCATTTAGAAGTGTCATTATTAGGCTTTCTTCTTTATTATCACTTTACAAAGTAATATTTGATTTATAAACTTCTTTTTCTGTGGCAGAGCCATAACCCAGTATTAGTTGCTTTTGTTGCACCATTTCTCTCATTCTTACTTTTTCTTCTGTTTCATTTTTTTAATGATTTGTATTTTAATGTTTATTAACATTTTAGTTATTTTATATTCAGCACTTTCTGAAGTAGCTGTTGTTATAAAGTACATATTAATAAAGTTATGTATTCATTTTTCTGAGTATATGACTGATAAATTAGTGTCACATGTTTTCTATATTTGTGCAAACCAGCATGTATTTAGTTATCCCCATAAGTAAGAAATAGATATTGCAGCTTTAATTATTGTCCAAAGCCCTGGAGCTTTTTTTGTCCTCAAATCAATGTGACTATAGTGCATGATAACACAAGAGTATAGTAAGCAACTCAATGTAAAATTCTGCACTTTAGCCTGATCACTAATTATATTGATTTCATATGACAGTGTGATCTTTCAGTCAGTTGTGGTGTTAAAGAAGGTCCTTCGTTGTTGTTATGTAAACAGCTAATCAAAGCTGCATCCCGTCTTCACTGTTCTCCTGCGTAGAGCTTCCCGCCCTGTGAATTATACATGGCTCTCTAAATAATGTGCTGTTAACACAGAGTAATGAGGCTGATACTGGTACTGTATTATGAATTTTATAATGGGAATCATCTCAAATACTGCTACTTTAGTTTTCAGCTGAGCTGAATTGGGTCAGACACTTAAAATGTCAGAATCACCAATATTAAGCATTAAAAGTATCTGAAGGTAATTCATTTGAGGGTTCATCCCATTAACAATTAGCTTTGAAATATTTCAAGAAAAAACACAATCAGGACATTCCCTTTCACTCTATCATATCAAGTCCTATGTGCTGTTGCTTGCAGTATCAAATAAATAGGAAGGAAATCCCTCACTGTGTTCTATTCATGCATTAACCCCTGAAAGGGTCACTGGTTGCTTTGCAGGAATACCTCATTTGATTCCAGTCTCCCCTGCATTATCAGTATGTAAACCTCTGATGTAGGAAGAAACAGGAGGGCTTGTAGACTAACATGTCACTGCCAGCGTCTTGGTATTCTCGACCATTTCTACTGTTTGATGAAAAGAAACTGGTATAAAAAAGTGGACTCAGAAATGAAATTACTCAGAAATGAGAATTAGTGTACAACAGTTATTCTTTCTGGTAGCTTTTATTTCTGGTACTTTAAAATAAAGATGAATGTTTTGTTGCAAGATTGCCAAAGTTGCAATAACAAGAGAAGTAATCTAGCCAAGCACAAAGATCTCAGTTTGTGGCTGAAATGAAAAGAAATGGATCTTACTGAGAGAAAAAGAGAAATGATTTTGTGTCAAAAGTATTGCGTGTCAATTTAAATTAAAATTAAAACCACAAATTTGCTCATTGCTTATCTTGAAAGATTGACTAGTTGACTAAATGCAGAAAGTTACCATAAGAAGAGTAAATCCTTGTTTGTATTCCAAAGCTTTTAATGATGAAATAAATAACATGTAGACATATTTGTTCATTTGTTTTTGCATTTTGGATTAGCTTTTGTTAAACATTGTGTAAAAAACTACTTGACTAACTGTTTCCATATGAATTCAGATCCTTATTAGCGGCTATGTGTATCTGACTGATCATCAGCTGGAGTGAGTACTTATAGAGCACAGCTGAGGTTACTGAGTCACATGACTTTTGCTCTAGAATGGCACCCGACTGATGTCTGAACCAGTTAAACTCAGCCAGATAGCATTGTTTTGGTATTCCTCCGAGTCAAATGATGATTTCCTGCTTTGGATTCGGGTGTAGGAATATCCACCACTTTCTTAGCGGACCCCCGAAATTATGGTGAAATTTGTTTCGATCCTCGGGCTACATTGGCCATAATGATAAAGTAGTGCTGTTTAAAAAGTTAATACTGCTTAAAAAAACCTGTAAAATTAACATTTACATTACTCAAATAATGGCCAAATGTCAAAGATGGATTGAGATTTACTGGTCCGTGTTAATTCACTTTACTGCGCCATACTTCTCTCCACAAGGTTCTCTTGCTGTCTCCATCAGCCGCTTTCTTAAAGTCACAAAACAACACATTACATTGTTAATTCTGCCCTATGGTCAACAAAAAACGGTAAGAAATAAAAGATACTTCATGAACTAACCTGCACTAATACGTACAGGGCCTTTGTGCTGCTGGTGGAAGCTGATGTCATGCTACAGCCTTCGTCTCTAATTTGCTGTTGGTTGTTCGTTGCTCAAATATATTTCTCAATCTAGATGCAGTTCTGTTGATTTATGATCAACGAAATAATAAGAGCAGAAGAAGATCCTCTTGGTGGGTGTTTTAAGTTCAGTGCTGCAACTCATTGTGAAATCCCCTCATCTATCTGCATCATCTTGCGAGTGACTTTATGGTCATAACATGCTCCATTCATAAAATCTGTTCCTCGAGTTTTGTATGTATCCAAAAATAGCACAGATCATCCTAGAAGACATTTAGGTGAATATATCGAATTAAATCGGCCTTCTAAAGTATGCTGTTTTCCATGCATTTAGCGTGGACCGGAAGTGAAGAACCAGATCAGGGGAGAAAAGGTGTCATGGCAACCTCCAGTATTTGTGATCACCTGTATAAACGCTATGCACACCAAAACTGTCCCAGTTGATTAAAAGACCATAATAAGGATGCAACAACATGAGTGACGTCTTCGTGTTTACAGAAATAAAGATGACTGTAACAGCGGAGCATCTTGCTTTTTTAAAGTTATTGTCCAGCCGTAGCTGCTACATTTTCAATAGCATGTTCTGAGGAGATTTTTATAGAGGAGAGCCTGGTGGCATAATGTAGAGCAGCTCCAAAACCGTCTGCACAGAGAAACGCTTGGATACAAAGTCGCAGCCAGGATTAGTGGGATATGGATGCAAGCGTCTTTACAGATAAGTTTATGAATAATTTTCCAATCACGTGCAGAACCTTCATGTACATTGTTGAGCACCTCTTTGAAATACTGTATCAATAAAATGCAGAGATTATAGGGATTGTTCATCCCAAACAGAACACTTGCCGATGAATTCTCATCACTTCACCTTTCAGATGTTCAACTAAATAAGGTAGTTGTTCATGGGAACTTGATCCAGCTATTTCAGATAAATTCTGCAATTGTGTCATACCGGATCCATACTTGATGTGTGTGTTTATGCATCATTTATGGTTTAATTCGTGTGTACATGCTTAGCATGCGGTGGTTATCATTGGATAATTACCGTCAAACACGGTATTGTAAACAATGGGGACCACGTGACTGCACGTGGTCATGGACAGTCAGTGGACAGTCAGTGAATCAACCACAAACTCAGATATAAAACCATCTGTTGCTGAAGTTAAAGTGAAATTTGATCATATAAGAGGTCAATGATTCCATCCATCCATCCATCCATCCATCCATCCATCCATCCATCCATCCATCCATCCATCCATCCATCCATCCATCCATCATCTGTATCGCTTTTTCCAAAGAAGGGTCCCGGATAACTGGAGCCCTTTTCCAGCAATGACTGGGTGCACCCTGTACAGGTCGCCACTCATGATCCCAACCTCAGCTGCAAATCTATAGAAGGAAGATCAAAACAGAAAGTTAGACCTCGACATAAATATAGTGCCGTGAAAAGACCTTAAAAATCCTGTTTTTTTCTTTTTTATCCAAAATTAGAAAGAATTTATGTGGAAAAATTAGGTGTTTTATCTTCTTTTTATGACTGTATCAATAGTCCCTCTTGTTCTCTCTGTCCTCTGTTGTTTTTTTTTCCTCTGGTGACCTGTGCAGATTTGTAGGAAGTTTGTAGACACAATATTTTCTCCAGGTAGCACCCTATCAAACTGGATGTCAATTAAAGGTTACAGAGTTTTCACAGAATGGGGTTGTTGTTGTTTTGCAGTTATTTCCAGCCTCTGCAGTCATTGCCTGCTGACTTCTCTACACTGGAATTTACCTCCCAAATTCTCATCATTGGCTAATTTCACATGGAAATCATGCATTTCAGCATTTAAAAATCAGTGGCATAATAAAAAGGAATAAAACCTGCTGTTAAATAAATAAAAATGCTGCATCATTGTGAAACCTGAAGACCATTCCCTGATGTGATGGACAGATGCTAGACAGGTGATTTTCACAATTCAAGCAACTAATTGGTTGGGCTTCTGTCTTCTTATTATTAGCCATTTCTGCTTGGGAAAGGTCAGCTGCATATCCCGCATTCTCCAACACATCAGTGTTTGTGGTGTAATTATTTCTATGAGACTGATTAAACATTTGTTTCGAAAGGAAAATTAAAATGAGCGAATGAGAGTTGTGTGGTAGAGTACACCCTTACTGACAGTGTAACATTTTACTTTGTTCTTAAAAACAAAGAATTTCTTTCAAACTGTTACTTTATCAGGGTCAGTGGAATGCTTTATTATAACACTTGCAGTATTTTATCACCGCATAATCCAAATGCGGAGGAAGATGGAGAAATAGGCCTGTGGGCTAGAATTCACTGGCACAGCTTATTGAGCACTGCACAGTTGTTGAAGACAAACCATGAGTGAGTTTAGTGTGGTTAGTTTGAAAGGTTTTAACATGCAGACCTGATCATTAGGCGTCTTAGCTTTAGCTCACAATCCCTCCATTTAGGAGTAAACCAGCCTCCCAGCCAACCTTGAAGGGATGGTTGCTGCTTCTGAGCAAATCC
Organism: Pseudomugil tenellus; assembly: GCA_037177515.1. Lineage (NCBI taxonomy): Eukaryota > Metazoa > Chordata > Actinopteri > Atheriniformes > Pseudomugilidae > Pseudomugil > Pseudomugil tenellus. The sequence goes on along the minus strand of JBAMHX010000008.1, from coordinate 25,563,618 downwards.
TTACCCTTGACTTGGTTTTGAATGTTTCTCCATGAGCCCATCCTAAATAATTACTTTGCGAAGGTCTTTAAAGATACAAAACAACATTTTTTTCTATCTCACGTGTCTTTCAAAAATAAATCTGGCAACGTAATGCACAAACACACATCTCCTGGTGTGCTAGTCAAATTAATTAAATTTTTTTTACTCATTTTCAGTACCTGTAGTCGTTCTGAGCATGAAACAGTTAACTGGTATTAGAGGCCATGGCTGTAATTGCTGGTTTTACACAACCAATCAACAGGGCAGTTAATGTAATGGAAATGAAAAACAAAACTGTTTCTTTGATGTCTGCTTTTTAATCCTGACAACAGGGAGTGAAGGTTGAAACCCAGTGAGAGCAGTCTTTTAACAGGAGACATTTTAAAAACCTAGGGCAGAAAAACTCAGGCAGATGAACACCAATAGGGGCAGAAAGGATAAATATCTCATTACATTTTAATAAGCCAAGCATCCTTTAAAGAAAAAAAAGGCTCAAGGGGGTTTGTTCAGTTGGAATTTTGACTGTTAGCCTGAGGGGATGTTTGTGAAGCCGTTTTACTTTTCTGAATATGAGATAACCAGCACTGCTTTCATTTAACTGGCAATAATTGAACCATCATTAACTTGTCCTCATTACATCAATGCATTGTTGCCAGAATTTTAACCAATAATGATTGCATTTTCCCCCCTCCCATTGGCAGAATGAGGATGTTTCTAAATGCAACATCCCAGGGAGCTAAAATGACCAACAAAGCACATGGGTTAGTTTACAAAGCACCCATGTCTGGAGAGTTGAGTTACTTTAAATTCTGTTAGGGGTTACTGGTTTAAGGTATTGGAAGCATGACTAGCAGACACAAAAGAATATGAAAGGGTGAAAAACAGTTTATTAATCAGATTTGGCTGAAGAACCTGGGACACAAAGCTACTTATAGTTCTTGGGTGTAATTATGTAGAGAAAAACAGCCTCAGTAAATTGAATCCCAAAAACCCCAAATTGGCAATTTTTTTTTAGAAGCAAACAAGTCTACAGTGCTTCTCATTCTCTTTTCGTTCATTAGTTTGCTGATTTAAAGCTACATTTAATAACTTATTCTACTGTTGTTTATTGCAGTTGATCTGACGTAGCCTCTGACTACGCCAATTTTTAATGACTGCATTCAGTAGAATGTGTGCAGTGTTGACCTTTATGTTAAGCAGTTTTTACAACATCAATTTTTGCATAATCTACTCAAGGGCCCAGCACAATGCCAACCACCTTCTTCAGTTTCTATGAGTCACTGGCTTTGATGTTCCAGCCTCAATAGATGCAAAGTAAATCAGGGTTTTCTACCAATGACATATGGAAGATAAGTATCATGTTTCTGCAACCACCAAAGGACCCAAATTTTATCATGTTGTAGAATTTAGTCTGTTCAGATGGATTTAATGTTTGGTTTAATCCATCTTGCCTTGGTTGCATTCAACTAATCGACAGAGTGATCAACCAGTTGAATATAAACAAGATGCTGGTAACTCCGTAACAGAATAATTGCATGAATGTTAGTGATGATGACACAACTGTGGGGTGTGCTGGAAATCTGTGGTGGACAGAATGAGAAAATGAGGAAATATAGCCCCCCTGCGGTGCTTCTGTGTTTGCAACAGCTGTAAGTCCACAGTGAGAAGATAATGTTGCACCAAACAACTATTGTTCTAATGACTGATGATCAAGAGTGCCATTATGTAATTCAATTGCTTTGTTGTCAGTGTGTTGTGTATTACAGCCTAATTGGTTCAGTCAACATTAAAAAACTTGGTTAGGTTTAAAAAGTAATGTGTTTAACAGATTTTATTTAGTCACATAAAAATGTAATTTCACTGGACTGTAGGGAGCTGAGCTCAGCTCTCTGTTATGTATAAATACTGTAGATACTGTATGTATGGATACTGTCGATGAACCACCTTCAAAGGAAAAAAAAAGTTGTGCTAAGCATAACTGTAACAAGCTAAAAAAATATTCTACTGTTTTACTGAACTTGAACTGTAGCATAAAAATATTCAAAACAATGCGCAAAATTCACATTTTCTACTGATGAGTTGGTGCTTAGATCCATGTTTGACCAGGTTTTTTTTTATTTTGTTTTTGAAGTCATTGTTTCTTTTTGTAAATAAAATATATTTATAATTGTCCCCCTTCATGCATTGTTCTAAACACACAGGGGCAGTAAAACTAAAAGGCTTGCGGAGACAGATAGCATTTGAAAGGTTATGGGGATGACACTTTTTTGGTCTTGTCTTGAATGTTTTCTCTGTAAAAATATTATGTCTGCAACATTGCACATGGTTAGACTGGCTAATATTTTAAATGATTATATTCCCTTCATCTATTTATTTTCTGTCATTTATCCAGTGTCTGGTCGTGGGGTCACCAGCCTAAGAAGGGAAGCCCAGACTTCACTCTTCCAAGTCACATTTGCCAGCTCACCAGGGGGGCTCTCAAGGCATTCCCAGGCCAGTCCAGAGAAATATTCTCTCCAGCTGTCCTGGATCTCCCCTGGAGTCTCCTCCTGCATGAGTAGCAGATGCAGCGGAGGAACAGCAGTTGTCTTTCAACTGTAAAGTTGGGAGTTCGATTCCAAGCTTCCCCCAACTACATGCCAAAGTGTCCATGTATATGTCTACATATGAGTGTCCACACATATGTATAGATACATATATATGTATATATAAGTTAACTAAAAACTAATTGGAAGTTATTTGTTCTACATGCAATAGCATTTTAAAAGCTATAGATAATTTTATCATTTTCAAATTGTTTTTAACTTAAATACAATTTTAAAGTATTATTAGTCTTTCTAGCGTTTTTCTTAGTTTACTTTTCTATTCCTTCATTGGTTTCTTATTTGTAGTTTCTTGGCACAGTCATATTTGACATGTGTGTCTCAATAGGGACTATAAACTATTTGAGTTGGAAAAAAAATCACTTTATCTGAGTTATTTTTCCAAGATCATAATACAGTTGTATCAATAAACAGTCAGACAAATACGTTACTCATTATTCACAGATTTAACTTGTAACTGATTTTTTTTTATTTAACTTGTTTCAGTGAGCATAAAAAATAACTTAGCTGACCTCAGTAAACATAAGTAGGCTGGATTTTCTAAAAGTGGTTGTAAATAGAAAAAAAACTTACTATAGTATTTAATTTAGGGATCTATTAGGGGTCAAAAGACTGAAACTTTTTCTCTTAAGATGCTTAGCGTTGTTACCTCTGCCACGGAGGATATGTTATCGCTGGGATTTATCTGACTGTTTGCCTGTTGTTGTTTGTGTAAAGCATAAGTCAAAAAGTTATGGATGGATTCTCATGAAATTTTCAGGATATATCCAGAATGGGAAGATGAAGAAGTGATTTTGGAGGTGATCCGGATCACCGTCTGGATCCAGGAATGATTTGAAGGATTTGTTAACATTACGAGATAGACACTCATGTTATTGCAGCGGATGCCTTCAATAAGTTGTTTTCGTCTGCAGTTTTGTTTTGTGCAGCATACAGGAGGTGTCAACTGCAATGATGTGAGTGGCTATCTTGCAATGTTACAGATTCCTTAAAAACATTCCTGGATCCAGACCTCATAAAATGTGAGTCAAATGGGTCTTGTGCATGGATGTCTGTCTAATGGAGAATTGTTTTGTTAAGTGTTAATGTTTAATTTTGTACTATGTAGATATGTAGATAAGCCCAACCAGGGACTGGAGTTGAAAATAAGCACTTAGCATGAACTCTGTATCACATCATCTGTAAGCTTTGATTTGTAGCTATGTTTGTCTGCATTGTTCCTGTCAAATAAATAAATATATAAACAGACAGACAGATAACATAACCTCCCTGGTGTATGTTTCCATTTACAATATGAAGGGAAACTCTGAGCTTGGCAGAGGTTTGCACTCTCCGAGTGCTTTTCTAGTTTTATATGTTTTTATTTCAGTACAGGTGTTATCTCAGAATTAACTATGTAAGTCACTTTTTTCCTTCTGTTTTGCTTTAAAATGACTCATCGTGCTGAGGGTGCATTAATAAATGAACACAGCAATGACCGTTTCTGAGAGTTAGTTCAAAGTTTGGACTAAACCTCTTCAGCTAGCACCTGAATGTGACTTTAGTACCCATGGCTGATAATGACCATACTCTTGTCACTTTTCGCCTCTGTAACTCAGCAGCTGGAAGCTGTAAAGTGAAAAGTGTCCATCCTTACCCATCCTTGAACCTCCCTCTTCCCTTCCCATCAACATTATCCAGCTACTCTACAGACTGACGTTCTGGAGAGGTGCTCCTCAAACAACCTTAATCCAGTGTAGCGAATTCTCACGTGCTGGCACCATTAATATGTAAAGTTTAATGGGATTAAAATGACTTAATATTAATATCAGATATTGATATTAACAATTACTAATTCATGTATAATTGACCTCGAGGCACCACCTTCTATTTTCTAGTTTACTTTGGTAACACTATAGGTATAAAACGAAACCTTATTAGATGATGAAACTCAATAAATTAATAAAATAATTAATCAGTTTCAATAAATCAATCAAACTCAAATGTTATGTCGTAAGTTCTAGTTTGAATTGACCTGAATCATGACCACAGGAAATCAAGACAGACAACGGCCAGATAGTAGAAGTGGTATTTATTATCTAATCTACAGGTTATACATGGCTTAATATGAGAAATAATAAAACATATAACGAACAAGACAGACTAGACAAACATAACATAAACCATTGTTGTAGTGAGTTTGATGATCGACCTGAATGCCATGAAAAAGAAACTATGCCTGTGGGATTAAACATTTATTAAGTAAACTGTGATGTTCCTTAATCATGTCTAAGAGGTTGAACAATTCTAAGGCCAAGATTAGATAGTTTCCTAATTCGCCAACCATTATTAAAGACCAACAGTTTCTCACTGAGGAAATGAGGCTTGTTCAGAACCGCAGCTTACGACTTGGCTCGGGTCCGGATCTGTTCTGGGGCGCTGAGATGGTGTCGGTCCGTATTGGCACCGTTGGAATCTGGGAGAGGTCTGTCGTTGGGGTTCGCAGCTTTCAGTGGTTCCTTTCGGGGTCGATGGCTGGAGGTTGAGACTGAAGATGGAGAGGTTTAATAATGTCCAAAAATGAGGTGGTTTAGGATGGTTGTGAAAAATTTAATTTCCGTTCAGGAGGCACGAACTTGGTTTCAGAGTGGAAGCTTAATTCCTCATCATACGTCCTGAGTGAGTGGTCATGTGTTAGACCATATGGCCCTCCTCTGTTCTCCAGCAAGAAGGACAAAAGCTGTTCACGCACACATAATTAGCCAAGATGGAGAGGAGATGGAGGAGATGTATCCAGGTAAAGAGATGAGATGTGTAAGCTGCAAAAGAAGTAAGAGTGGTGTAAGAGTCTGTGTTGGTCTTTTGAAGATAGTCGGGCTTGGCTGAGGGTGGCAGGTCTGGATCCTGCCAGCCAACTAGGGTTCTGTGGGGGAGAAGCAAGCCCTCACCCTCCCTTTGTCCTTTGATGAGTTGCTCCAGTTCATCAAATAGTTCTAAAAAGGGGGGAATTTCCTACATCCAGCCTCACAGGAAGATGGATAGCTCTGCAACTCATTGCCAATCTCTTTTTGCCACATGATGCTTGGCCATATGGAAGGATCCAGCTCAGTCATTTTCAGACATATGGGCTTTAACACAGCATATAGAACTTTGAAAAGCAGCAGATGAAAAGTCAGAAACTCACTCTGAACTTTTAATGGCAGAGTCTCAGAGGAGCCATGATATGTTCTTCTTTTCAACATTCGGACCAGAGCAAGATACTTCAACAAATACTGGCCAGGCTGCAGAGACAATTTGGTAGAAATAAAAGGGTTCCATGAGTATGGCTTTTGATGGTTTCGGTGACCTCATGGCCTTTCATCTACTGTAGAGAAATTGCCTCATCGAAAGTGTCTTATTTGCCCAGTGCTTTCATCCTTGTGTGGATGAATCCTGTGATCAGGATCTTGAAAGTTTGATGCTGGGATCTTTCAGTCAAAATGAACACAGAGTTATACTAGAAATAAAAATAATAAAAAAATAAACTATGTTAGGTTTTATCAAGAGTTATGTTTCCTATCCTCAAATGCTTTTCAGTGGATCAGCATTTTCAAGTAAGAATACGATCTATTCACATATTTGTTAGAACCTAATCCATTCCTTTTGTTTGAGTCTGACTGCTCATTTATCATATATGTATAGCAATATCCCTCTGATTTAAATTAATATAACAAAGGTGTCATGACAACTCATCTCAGTAAAAAAGAGAAAATTCAATATCAAATTGTTATTTTTCCTGTTAATTACCTTATTTCCTGCATTTTTTATTACAGAAACAGAATTTCGAATACATTTGAAAACATTGTTAATAAATCTGTAAAAATGATATTATTCTGAAAAAAATACTATTTCTCCCTTGTGTTGAAGTGACCTACTGTCGAGGGTGTACCCTGCCTCTCACCGATGACTACTGGGATAGGCTCCAGTTACCCGCAATTCTAAATTGGGTGATGTGGTTTAAAAATGTATAAATGGATAATAAGTCTTGTAGTACATTTCAAATATGATTTCAATAAAAAGTCATTTTAAAGATATAGTCTAACTACTCAATATTAATATTGCTATTTTTTAACTCTTTTATGGTACACAATTATAAATATATACATTCATGTCTGTTTACCCAGAAGTTAAAGAGGAGGTTGCTATTCCACATCTCTGGACTAAGAACAGAGTGAATTAATACTCCAATTCAAAATGACAATAAAAAGCCAAAAAACTTTTAATGATGTTATTTTACTGTAAATGTACCAGTTAGTTCTTTTTCAACAGTATATTCTGGTGCCCAAGGAGGTGGAAAATGATTATCTTTTTTTATTTATTTATTTAGCTTTTTTCCCATCCCTGATTATAAAAAAAAAAACAAAAAAAACAAACAAAAAAAAAAAACAAGAGACTAAATAGAAGAAAACCTGAAGGAAATAAATTTGACTTAATTGCTGTTTTATTTAGTAACTAAGCAAAGCTTAACTAAAAAACCTGGATTTTCTCCTCTTCTTTCACGTCTTCCTGCTTTCCACATGTTTCTTTGACCCTTACACACACAAGCACACACAGAGTCGATAATGACTGTGGCTGGTGATCTAATTCAGTGACTATTATGAGTCATAATGTGTTGCTGCCTTGAGCTGCCTTGCACTGCTCATGTTTAACTATAAACAACTGTGATTGCTTATATCTAACTGTGGGTGGACAAATTCTCTTAAGTAACTCTGTTTTGTCAAGATAACTTGTAGAAGGAAATCAGTAAGTGTTTGCTTCACACTAGATGCCTTTGCATGTGAGTCACAAGCAAATAGCTCATTAAGAAATACTGCATAGTTTTTACTAAACCGCTTACACAGACTTCAACAAAACTAAAACTACAAAACTGCATTTACACATCAAAATCAGGTCTGTGTTAAATGATCATATCCCAACAAAAAAAAATCCATTAATATAATCTTAAATTAATAACTCTAATGTTTTTCCCTAGCTGTTCAGAAGTATGCAGTTACTGACAAGAAATAAATGTAAATGGAATAAACAAAACTAACAGAACAACAATTTTGCTATTCTATGATGGAAATATTAGCAATATATAGATTGCTAAATGAAATTTATGTTGATATTTTACCAAAGCAATGCAGATCGCGCTGAGCAACTTGAAACATGTAACTCTAGCCTGAATTATGTCAGGCATGTTAACACACTAACAAGCTGTTGAGCTGAACCAGTGACAGTTTATACTTGAAAGAATGAAGGATATTAACACATGACACAGTCAGGGGAGTCAAGACGGTGGGGTTTACCAAAAAAAGATGATGTTAAGCACAGATAATTAGTTTGTTATGCAAACAAAATGACAGAAGGAAAGAAGAAAAAAAATGCTGAAGGTAAAATAAATCTGGGTAGAAGGAACATTAGCGTGGACACACCAAAAGGCAGAAAACAGGCTGTAAAACTGCTAATATCATATCAAATAAAGGCTGAGCAATGATAATATATGGTGGATGCGAGCATCTAATACAGAGTGAGCTGTGACTCATTACAACCAGGTATGATCTAAAATGACTTACTATTGCTTTTCCTAAACTCTTTAGTTGCATTGTTGTAAGATGTGACAGGACTAAGGCTTTGTGTTGGGAGAAGAAATTTGTAAGGACTTTAGGAAAGATTGCTATACTGTAATGAGAATCTGATCAAACTTATAATAAGCTCTGATGTGAATATGCAGATATGAAATTATAAATGTTCAAGAAATGTCTAACTTGAAATGCTTTATATAGTGATTCAAATACAATCTGATCAATGTTCTAGAGTACCAGTCATAGTGTTTTGTGATTAAATAACTAAAATATTGTATTATTACCAGGCTTTTTTGTGAGTATGAAAGGAAAAAAAACTAGTAGAGTTTGTAAACTGAACAAACATATATGAAAATACTGTTCCTGCAACATGTTCTTTATTCTATTAAAGAATAAAGAATAAAGAAAGGTATCCTTTGCAGAAGGAGATGATAAAAGAAGTCTTAAAGCTTCTTACCTTAAAATATGGAGAATTTCAACAGCTCTCATTGCAGTGTTCAGATATTTCTAGGTTATGCTCTTCATTTATGAAGGTGTCTCCGGAAAATGAACCATTTGCACTGTGAGTGAATCCACAAAATAGATTTGAAGCAAAGATCCAAAGCAAAAATCAAGACTCCATTTCAATTTTAAGCAGGAAGTGAATGATAAGTTACAAAATGAACTGTCAATTAGTTTTCTATATTACAACAAAGGATTGTGGAGGAGCTGAAGCCTAATCAGCTACCCTGAGCCAAGAGAATTTGCCAGCATTTCTGGGAGTTGTTGACATATGTAGCTTTTGGGCTGGCAGGCTTGAGTTTTAACTTTCACTTGTAAATATAGCAACAAACTGCATTAACTGACAATGCTTTTCTGAATTGTTCCTGCGCCCACATTGTAATATATTTTCCACAATGATTTTAAATTCAATGCCTCCTGGGCAATTGAAGGTCAATTCAATGTTGGTTTTCAGTCTTGTTGCTTACATGCAGATAATTATCCAGTTTCTTTGAATATTTTGACAATATAAGTTATCTTGTTTTTGCAGTGTATTCAATTAAAATTGATTTACAAACAATTGTCTTGTGTATTTATTTATATACATTTTTTTTTATTATTTGAAGATCAACCATAGTCTTGAAATGTCTTCTGCAAGAGCAGGGCAAGCTTTCTTTTCTTTTTTTTTTTTTTAGATTTGTTAGTGTTTTGTGTGTGTCTGTCTATTCAATGAAAGATATTCATGATTCAAGATTCAATTGTTTTCACAAATACAAAGAAGGATGATTAAAATTATGCAAAACTCTGAATGGGTTAAGGCAGATTTGAAAATTTATGGTAACTGAGGCTGATTGCACCAATTCTGGAGTGTGTCCAGTAAACATTCACTGGCAAGGTAGCTAGAAAACAATCATTCAAGTATAATCCATGTGATTACAAGCAGCTAATTTCTCTTAGAACAGCACGGGGCATGATCCAATCATGGGCATCAAACCAAACTAATGTTATTTATTCATATCTGCCAAAATTTTGCAACCTTTTGAGTCTAAAATAAACCTCCATTGTACATGAAAAACACATATCTATTGACAAAAAGATTTATGTGACTGGTGTTGCCATGCCTTTCCTCACCACCACATACCACAACAACCTGCATCTGTCCTATCTTGAAGCTTGAAGCTGGATGACACTTCGGTAGTGGCTTGTGGTGGTTCTCTCCAGCAGCAACCTCCACTAAATCCCACAGACACTGCAACCTAAACTGGCCATCTGCAAGTTACTCTAGCTAAAAGCCTCCATTAGACAGCTCTGAAGTGTGGCTGCAGCCAGGAAAGCAAAGCTATGACTAATGCAATTTCATGCACGACAGTGGTCTTTGCAGCTTAACTTATACTGGTCCCACATGTAAAAAAACTGATGGATAGAAGCAGCATCAGAGCCAACACAGACAGACAGGAGGTTGACCAGAGAGAGATGTTTTACTGTGCCAGATCAAATTATTGAACTCCATTTGCAACATTATCATCGCAGATTAACATTTTTATGAGTGTGTGAAATTACCCATGAACATCTATTCCCTTGCAATAGAGTCAGGCAGCCCTTTCTGTGGATAGATACGCTTAACACAGATGCCTTTTCACATTATCTGGTTTGAGGAGGAACGTGTCATAAATCAGTTGCAGGTTTACACCCAGGTCACCTCAGCACAGTCTCACATAAAAATGTCTAATAGTAACGTTGCTCCTTAGTGTTCAGCAGAGACTATAATTTGTGAGATAGCTATGCTTTTTGGAGGCGTATTCTTGGGATATGAGTTTTCTCTGTATCAGTGCTGGAATGTTGATAAAGGAGCTTTGTGCTGTGAACAGTGTGAAAGGATTTATGTAAATCCAAGTCGTGAAATTTCCCTTCACTCATTCTTTATCTCAGTTTAAACATAAACAAACCAAGTTGGGCTTTTGTACCAACTGAAAGCAACAGTAAGTGTAAAAATAATATATAGCAATGTCAGGAAAACAGTGAAAAAAAACATTTACTAACATTTACATGAACTAAGAATTTAACTTATAATCTTCATTAGAAATGTACAGATTTAAAATCCTATAAAATGGTAAAGTAACATAATAAAAAAAGAAAATTAGTAGGGGTTTTAAACTCACTGAATGTCTGTTAAACAAAATAAATTCCAACAGAGACTTTAAAACCAACATTTACTGTTTTTGTTACTTTTCAATACTTTAAGCTAAAATTACCGTACTGTACCGTACCGTCTTCTTCCGCTTATCCGGGGTCGGGTCGCGGCGGCAGCAGCCTAAGGAGTGAAGCCCAGACTTCCCTCTCCCCAGCCACATCTGCCAGCTCATCAGGAGGGATCCCAAGGCGTTCCCAGGCCAGGGGG
>JBAMHX010000008.1:25520364-25536602 GCA_037177515.1 Pseudomugil tenellus | reverse complement strand
CACATATACACACACACACACACACTCTCCATATATCTAAGAGAGAGAGAGAGAGAGAGAGAGAGAGAGAGAGAGAGTTGCTTTTTTTCTTATTTTTAATACCTGAAATCAGAAGGTTAAATACTACTTGATCCAATATAGGAGAAAGAGACAAAAAACTGTGTTTTACATTATTTAAATTGAAAATTCTTTGTACAAGGAAAAATAAAAAAGTTACATATCTCTCTAGAGAGAAGGTGTTCTAGGATGTAACTGGTTTCTCTAATACATCAAGTGTGAGCCTCTATGGTTCAGCCAAGAAGACCCGCCTGTTCTACAAAAACCTCCTTCTTTATAGTGTCACAATTCATTTGTGTCTATGTGAAATGCATGAATGAAAATTTAATGTAAATGTGTATTTATGAGTGGATGTTTTTTGTCTGATTTCCTCTTGATCCACTTCAATTGGATGTTCCTGCAAGAGAATTCCCGCCCTGCCTGACATTATCTTTTTAAACGCACCCACCATCAACGACAAAAACTGTTTAACCCTACACTTAAAAGTTAAAGTAAATCCTGATGGTAGAGTTCCCTAAGAGAATTTATGATCTTGTTGTTTTCCTTACTGAGATGAGCAGATAAAAATTATGAGCAAATTATGAGCAGCTTTAGATAACCAGACTGTCCTTATTGAGGTGGGCAAATTCTTCGAATAAACAGGCTCTTTTCACCACCTGTGAACAATGGTTACTCAGAAAGGATCCTTATCTCAGGTCAGGGGTCAATCTGTGCCAGCAGCTGACCTGTGAGGAGATTCACTCGAAAGCCTTATTCCTTAAATAAATGGAAATAATAAATACATTCCTTATAAAACTAGAAAGAATAATGTTAGCATATATACAAAATATATCAACAATATACACACACTCTGATGTGCTTTACCAGGGTCTGTTCTGTGTTCTGCCTGTTTTGTATCCAGCAGTTTAACTACTCGCATCCTGCCTTCCTATAAATATGCACTGCCCTTCACATCTGTTTTTGTGCATTCATGTGGAGTGCCACTCCAGTGAAGTTAGACTGGGTAAAAAAAGGAGAGCTGCTTTCAAGTTAAAATGATCTACAAATGGTACAAAGGGATTCTGGCAGGGACACATTTCATTTTGAGATGAATCTTTTTTGTTCTTTTTTGTCATGGTGTTGTGAATTGGACAAAAAAATCAGCAGCTTCAATACAGTGAATTCAGCACTTAGAAAAACTGATAAATGATCTTATTTTTTATTTTGTTTTTTATTGTGGATAATGGGCACTGTTGCTGTATTATCTGTAGTTCCACATCTGGTAATTGTGCTTGATAAAACCACCATGATAATCTTAAGATTATCGCTTATGTAGCTTGCTTTTACATTCCTGAATGCAGTGAAGTAATTTGGTCATTTTTTGGAACATATTGAGCATACAGATGGAAAGCAGAATCAGGATTAGATTGCAGGAGGCATCTCAGAAGTTTTTTTTTTCTTACCTCAGTGAAGCTTGTCAACATGGTTATCCATGTAAGAGGTGAGTGGTTTTAAAAATACTTGCAGCACAACACTTGTTATGCAGTTGCTGGCACATAATCAGCAGCTCATTTATATTTTAGCTCCATTTAATTTCTCACTTTACAATGTCTGCTGCATTCTCAGGGTTACTTTCGGCTTCGTTCACGTTCACAGAGAATCTAATCATCTCCAGTCGAAACATGTAGTTCACCTCCTCTGGGTAAGAGAAAACCTCCCTAAATAAGAATGTCGCCATAATGAGATTTTTCTGATGGATCTTCAGTATTGAGACTGACCTTGTTCAGCACCTTACCCTCATTTAAACCACAAATTCATCCGCAAGATCATAATGGATGATTTTTAATTAAACGTGTGATAGCAAAATTGGAAGACTTATCACGTCTTTTTTTTTTTTTATTTTCCCATTTGAGTTCAGGTTCCATTATCTTTGTCTCAAGAACTGTCAATGCATCAAGATTTTACCTCATGTGACATCGCTTTAATACTCTCTTTAGTGTAGCTGACTGCTTCAAAAATGAGGAAATTAAATGCTCAAAGCATCTCGCAGAAATCCCCAAAGTGTAGTGAGAGTCAAATAAAGTGCACCTTTCTGCCCTGACAGAGGCATTGTTTTCTATCGCTGAACTATGACATTTTCTACATTGTTAACAAGCCCCACCATATAACACTGCCTTTGGCAAGAACTGTCCTTTGTGTCTACAAGGCCATTGAATTGTACATGAGCTCCTCATGCAATCCCTGAATTCAGAACTTGAGGGGCATAATGTTACAGATGTTTGCATAAACATCAGGCTAACATTTCTGAGATATATACTGTTTTATATTCACATTGTTATATAGTCTAAATGGAAAAAATGGAAATAATTGCTTTCTGTTTGAAATATATCAATTTTAATAAAACCCATTTGTTAAGACTCTCCATCTGTTCCTTCCCATCTCCACACTGTTCATATGGTCAACAGAAAATATTCACATTCCACTTTAATTATTCAGCAGTGGATATGAAACAATTTACATAAGCAGGGACCACACTGCTATTCCACTCCTACATCATCTCTCCACTCCTGATACCCTTTGCTCTCTGAGACATGTAGATGTAGCTGTATTTCACCCAGGCCATCTCATTTGATGAGGTGAAAAGAATTCAAAGCAAATGTTTGCTACCAATGTAATTAAATTAGTTATGGGATACTTGTGGCATACACTTGTGCTTCCCTGCACTGTATTCCAGAGGTAATATAGGGGAAGTTGAAAATGAGCTAAACTGATCATCGATGAGAGAGAAAACCTGAAAGGCTGTTGATATAGATATCCTGCTGTTTAATCCCTCAGTTGAATTTTGGTAGTCACTGTTCTTCCGTTAATTGCTCCAAAATTTTTTAGATGGCTGCATTATCTTTACACAAGTTATGGTTAAAAAGGAAAAAAATAGCAGCCTGTTTTGAAACGATGGGCAAAGTCAAGCAGACATCTTGGCAGCATTATGAATGTTGTCAAAGGTAAAGACGTGGAGCTGAGAGGGGGTTGTGAATGTGGGGGTGAAAGATTAATATCTATCAAACTCTGAGCTAGCTATGAGCTAACTAAGCTCATGTGGATCTAACTGGCTAGCGTAGGTAGGTGGGCTAAAGCTAAGACCTGCTGTTAGCCAGATAAAAAAAAAGGTGTTTGTGTTACACTCCACCTTCTTGCCGCAGATATTGGATCCTGTCAGTCAAAAGGACACACCATAATTGTGCCATAAATTTTAGTATCAAACAAAGAGACGAAGTATAAAAACACCCCCTTATAGTTGTTAAGAAGGTAAACACAACTTATCAAAACTAAATGTGTGTTTGTTTTACAAGGATTTAAACATGTTTACTTCTTCTGTGAAGTTGGTCTTTTTAACATAGAATGAGTGGGTTTTCTCACTTTACTAACAATAAAAAGCTTCGGTGTGAAGAGAAGGTAAGACACTTGTTGCCTACATACTCCAGACACCCCCCCCCCCCCCCACACACACACACAAAATGCACAGTACTTCAATAGGGACACAGGTCACATGTCATTTAGCTCTGCAGAGACCTGGTAATAAGCCATTTATGTGATTCAGGTGTGTTGGAAAAGGGATGCATCTAAAAGTTGCAGCTCTTGAGATTGGACTTGAGAATATTGGATTATACTTCATCTGCATCATGATGTAAGAAAAGACACTTAGTTGAGCACTGTCATACAGAAAGTCAGCTATAATTTTTTCATAATTAAAATATAATCTTTGTTTCCAGTTTTTTCCAGTTAATTTTTACATGAAAGTATTTTCATTTGTGTAACTTTCTTTTACAAAACAATTAGTTGTATATTCCAGGAAAAATACCTCAGTGCAGAGGAGAAGAGAGGTGAATGAAATGATAAACACATGTACTTGATGTTAAATCAAACATTAAACAGCAATCTTAATAAAAGACCAGTTTAAGGAATATCCCTTTACTCTCCAAAAAACAGCATCCTCTGCAAAAGCTACTTGAGGTAAGGGAAATTAGAAGAATGGACAATTCTTGAGGGAGTAATGTAGCTGTTTTATTTTAGCAGGAATAAATCAAGAGAGACTATTTTAATTTCCGAATGCCCCACAGCAGTGACCCAAAATTAATTGTTCCTTTTACTACAGAGGGAGACCCTTTGAGACAGTGAGAGGAACATAGAAAAAAAGATCCTGGGTAATTAAACAAGTGTAGAGGACTATGGAGTAAGATTGTTGGTGGGAATGGATTGAGTCAGTTTAAAGGAAGAGTGCTGACCCGAGGTAAAGCATAAGAGAATTAGAGCGTTGACATGCAGGACTGCTGATGCTGAGAAGGCTATCACACAACAGTGATGTCAGCAACCCAGCAAAATAAGTTGGTCTTCCAAGAAAACATTACTCATTGTTTGAAGATGTTTTGTGTGAAGTTGTGGAT
Source organism: Pseudomugil tenellus (assembly GCA_037177515.1). NCBI lineage: Eukaryota > Metazoa > Chordata > Actinopteri > Atheriniformes > Pseudomugilidae > Pseudomugil > Pseudomugil tenellus. The sequence continues at coordinate 25,532,124 of JBAMHX010000008.1, read as the reverse complement.
AAATGTTTGGAGAGTTACAATTGTGAGCACTTACAATATCAACAACAGATGGCTCTCCCTCCAAAAAGCATCGTGTGGAGAAAATGCTTTTCACACATTTGTTTGAGGTACAGTCTGAAATTGATAACGGAACGAAAATCAAAATGAGATTTAGTTCTATGACGAGGATGTGGTTGTACTCAACATAACCACAATACAAATGTGTGTGTCGAAAAATATCTGTCAGATTAACACGATTAACCCACCGTAGAAACTCCCACTGGAACCTTTTCAGCAACTTGGGACACATCAAGCAAGATGTGGCTACTTTGAAGACAGAGTATTATGTATTTTCAGCCTCTTTTTCTATCTCTAAACATGTCTCTCTTGTATCCACTAATAGCATCCACTCTGGATTGCACAACAGTAAACATTTAAAACAAGATATAATGGCATTTTTGTTTTTCTACTTTTTTAATTAATCAGAAAAACCTAAATTAAATTCTTATATTTAAAATGAAAACAGAAACAAACGTGTACAGATAATTTTTATCTCAGATTCTTTGTAGAGTCTTTCGATTTTTGTACAGACATATTTTGCTACATATTGTAAATATGTTTATAATTAAAGTGTCATAAATAATAATGATGTTAAGGTTATTTTATACCATTGAGATCCCTTGATTGAGTTGATTTTTCCTGAGTTAAAAAAAAAAAGCTTACATTTGTATTTTATGGGATCCAAAAAAACACAATGTATGAAAGAGTAAGAAATTTAATGCAGGATATTTTGTCTGGCCCCCTTTTGCCCTCAGAACCTTCTTAATTCTTTGTGGAAACATTCCCCTAAATCTGAATCGAAATAACTTTGATTAACATTTTACATGGCACAAAAATATAAGATACTGTTGTAAAATGTGTTATATACAAAATGCTGCAGATTGTTTGGCTACACAAACATTAATATGATTTCCAGTGAAGACTGGACTCATTTACATGTCCAGTTAGCTAATGTGAGACAATTTTAGTTTGCTATATTGTGCATTATCCTACTGGAAGTAACTATCAGATGATGCTACACTGTGGTCCTAACGGGATGCACATGGTTAGCAACAATACTCAGGTAGGCTGGTTGTTAAACTATGCTTGGCTAAAACCAAACTTGTAAACATTCTTAGTTGGTACTTAAGCTGGATTTATATTTGCATAATGTGTGAGTAAGGTTAGTTACGGCGTTAACGCTGTATGCCCTTCACGCACTCCTCTTGTGAACCCAACGTGTTTCTGGATACCTCGTGAAATCGTGACTTGAGTGTATCGTTACATCCCTACTAATGACCAAAAGTGAATCTAAAAAAACAGTTTAGACCAAAATATGAAGTGAAAAAATTACTCATTTCCCATCTGCCTGCAAAATACCTAGTTACCTGTATACCTAGTTGTCCATGAAATACCTAGTCTCTAGATAACTCATGGGCAGGTAACCAGTCCATCCTGCTTTTAGTTTTATTTTAAGAGGTTTATTATAAAACCTGATGTAAATAATCAGGTGTTTTGTCTTCTTTGGTCATTGAAGCTCTGGGCCTCTTTTGAACTGGAGCATTTTTCATAAAGAGAATATTTTATGATGGACGTGAAGTTGGATTTTCTGTTCTATAAGCTACCGTCACAACAAATGTTTGCAGGTGTTGTTAGGAATGATTCTTGAACAGAAACAAATCAGCCATTTGCCGGCCATGCTGAACTATTGTAGTTCCAGCAAAAAGAAGCCACACTAGCTGCTATTTTTTAGAAGTAACAGCAAATAGCCTACATACTGTACTGTGTCTGGTCCGAGAAATAACAATTTCAAATTATCAAGTACAATCATAATTAAGTCAGCCATTATCATTAAAGTGGCACTGCTGCCGCTTCATGCTCAGCCTGTGGTTTCCTCTCTATACTCAGAAATACAGCATTGTTGAAACAAATCCAGAAAATTCAGTCATTTGAATAAAATTCCATGATTGGCATAAGAAACACCCTTTCGTTCCACTCACACCTGCTCTATTTCTTCAGATTTACTGTAGCAGTAGCTTCCATATGACAGCTACTGTGGGACCATGAAGTGACGATTTTCTGCCTTGTGTGTTTGTTTGAGGGTTTTAGGGGTGACTGGGGACTCTGTGCTCATTGCCTCAGAGAATCACTCTTTTTTTAGGACCTCGCCTGCAGATTGTAATGCACTATTGATTTGTTTAGCTAATACATTTCTTCCTGCTTCTCATCATTCTTATCTCAAGATGCTGCTGTGTGCTTGCTCAGCCAGTTGCAAAACCACAACAGGGAACGAGGGAAAACCTTTCCCAACACATCAAAAAACAAAAAAAAAAAAATCTGAATTCAGGTTGATGAACTACTCGCTGTGATTTCTAGCAGCTTTGAAATGAATGAAAAAGACATTGATCAACACCTTACAGTGGTGACATTTCTTCTGAAGGAAATATTCTGTCGTTGTCTCTGGTGAGGAAAAAAGCAGCTCACCTACCACCTTCGTTATTTTAGAAAATCCTTGACAAGAACATAAATCCAGAGCAGGCAGTGCTGCTAATTCAAACACACCCATTGTACCGTGCTCTCTCCCCCGAGGTGATGTGATATAAAGAAAAAGGTCAAGTAAGAAGTAATAGCTCACAAATCTCTGTGTCAAACCTTGAGTGAAACAATCTCAGTGAAATAGCTGTAACTGGGACGTGAAGAGTGTGTCAGGATTTCCTCCACGAGCTCCCGTTATTCTCAGGCCACAGTAGGAAGCTAGAGAGAACACCGAGGACAACCCCTGCCTTAACAATAATCTTCAAATGATGACTTAGTGATAGTGACACACTTTTAATCCATTGAGAACTCATTACTAACCATATCTCCATCTACATCTGCATTATACCAATTAGGGGAACAAAGCAATTCTGCTACATCCAAACCACTACAAATGAATTAACATCATTATGTTACAGTGAACCATGTGAAAATCTATACTGTCAGTGTGGCAGTAAAGTGAAACTATAATCCTGTAATCACTGTTAGAAAGATGAAACTTCTGACACACACAGCGTACATTAAGAAAGTGTTTTTTTTAGAAAGTGTTTTTTTTGTCACAGTAACCAGGACTGAATTATGACTGAATCATGAAGGAGCAAGGGTCACCTAAAAAGCCTCACCTAAGATTGTTTTTAAATAAAAGTATGTCATGTGTGTTTTATTCATGCAATATGTTAAATTATCCAAATAATTTGCTCTGCTTCATTCGCCGATATGGACAGCAGCATCACTTGTTGTGTTACATCAGTGGCCCAAGAAGCAATTTCATTTTCTTGGTGTTTGTGGTTGTTATAACAACTTTCCCTGCCGATGAGATTTTTTTTATTGTATCACCTGCACACAGTTGTAGCAGAATGACAAAGAACAACTACAATAAACAGAAAAAAAAAAAACATCTTTCTAACCAACACTAAAGGAGGAAAGCGAAACAACAAAACTACCTTAGACTTCACTGCAATATAAATTATAAATATAATTGTGTTCAATTAATAAAATATAAATATTAATGTAACTGTGCTCAAAATATCAGTGGATTACTGAACATAAGGCTCCCCTAAAAGCCCCCCAGTGTGATCCAAACCCTGAAAGCAACTGCATTTTGGTTTGCGGTTCGTGTCTTGGATTGTGTAACATTTATAATGAAATCTTAATCACTCTTACAAAGAGAATGTATTTTATAGATGTGCTTGATTACATAAACACAAACAAGACCTTTTTGTTTACCGTCCAAACCCGATTAATAAGTCATTTTACATGTGTGTGATAAATTAAAGGACAAACCAATGCAGTACCTTTGTTAGGACATCAAATTCTACCAGATGAAAAGCATATTTAAGAGGTGGTTGCTGCCTCCACAGGCTACTCCTAGAATACACCACCTAATGAAAAGACAATCAAATTCTTGTAAATAACGTAAAATAAACATTAATGCAAGAGTGTATAAGCTGAAGTTGTCCTGAAGGCCGGGAATATCTGTCCATTATCTATATCAATTTCAAAGAAGGGTTGAACGTAGCTGGAGCCTGTCCCAGCAATCTTTGGGGGAGAGGTGGAGTACACCTTGGAGAGGTCACCAGTCCATCACAGGCCCAACACAGAGAGACAAACAACCAGTCGCCACACAGTCAGTTCTAAGGACAATTTGGAATGACTAATTACTTGCATGTGTTTGGATCGACCCTCCAATCAGTAACCTACTGTAACCAGCACACAACCATGCACTGGGATGGAATAAAATTGTCCTAAATATTATTCTTTCCTCTTGTGGTGACTGTTGCCCAACACACCAGTCAACAGATGCTGAGGAGTTTGAAGTTCATTTCCCTTTTCATCAAACTTTACAGTGACCCCCTAAGATGCTACAATCCAAATAAATTAGATTAAGTAGATTAAATTCTATACACATCTTCCTTCTGCATGTTTGATTCATAGCTTCATCACATATTTATACATTTCTCTCAGCTAGTTCTCATACAAACAATTTACTTAACAAAATTATAACATATTAAAAATGTAAACCTACATTTGTATAGCAGTGTTTTTTAAATGTACATTAACATTTTTTGTACATTAATTTTTTAATAATTTAATTTACTATTCTAAACATAAAAAAGCTCAGTTACATTCTGTTTTAGCTTTGGAGCATCATGTTGTGAAGTTCCTGTGCAGTCGTGGCTCCTATTCACAATAACCTGACAGGATAATGTGTGTTGTTGCAGAGCCTTTAAGGAGTACCACATGAGAGTTGAAGAGGAGTGAAGACGGTATTAGGTGGGTGCAAGCCTCCTAGCCATGAGTGCGAGTGACCTGCTGACCTTCATTAAAAAACCTCAGTGAGTCATGCTAAGCAGCACGCCATGCGATAGCGCCTGTTTGCAATAGGAGGGGGGTGACAAATTGCGAGGAGGAAAGAAGATAAGAATGTTATTAGGGCTGTTAAAATCAAAAGTTGAAAAGTGAAGAAGAGCTAAATAAGGGGAAAGGATATTAAAGACTAGCCAAGGAAAACACTTTCCAGCGGAAGAAAGGGTGACAGTGACATGTCTGCCATTTGCCTCATTAGCAGGAGATGTAAATGCGTTAGTGAAACAATAAGACTTCTCGGGTGTCAGACCATTAAAGCACCTGGCAGACAGTCTTCATAAAGGTACCTTGATGTTCACAGAATGCATAAATGGGAGAACAACCCTTGTTCTTTGTGCTGTCTGGAAGCTGATAAAAAGAGAGGTGCTTGTGTAACTGTGAGTGTGTATGTGTTTACTTTGACCCAGGAGATTCGTCTGAAGTAATGAGGTTTGGGTAGAAATCACTGATTCTTGTGTTGTTCCAAACAGATAAAAAACACACAGTGGAGGCAAATTTTGGTGTTATTATATTTTATGATTAAGAAATCTTATCTGTTGTGATTTCAAATAGGACAGAACCAAGTGTCAGCCAGGCTATTGTGGCCATGCAAAGCCGTATTGGTTGAACAAATGATTGTTTTGAACAAAATTATGTGTTAACATGCTGAGATTCATGAAATAAAAACACAATTTCACAGTTAAATCACGTATACAGAAGATAACCAAAATTATTATAGCTCATTTCAAGAGAAGCAAAAATGTCCACATTGTGGGCAATACAATTAGTTTAATTACTAAATGTTTATGAGTTGTGCATCCCTGTTGTTTAACTGACCTTGCATACATACCATAAAAATGTTTTGACATTCTAAATCTTTTTTGTAAGGCAAAATAAAAGGCTTACAGCATAGCTATACATGATTCTATGCACTGCAATCATGAGTGTGACATCTGGTGAATACAACCTGATGCAAGCTGGAAACACTGCAGTGGATCAGCAGGATATAAAAATAACTGCAGCATCTTTGATGTCATCCACATCTTGCCATTACGGCTTGAAAGCTTTAATTTGAGTTTATCGCTTACTGCCATCTCCCCATTTAACAGGGCAAGAAAAGCCTAATTTAGGCCGATATGTGGGTGTCTGGGTGGAACTAAGTGTGAACCATCAGTTTTGTGTCTGGGAGGCAAGAGTTTTCTTATTTTTCCTCCTCTCTCTTTCATTTTCCTCCCCTAGAGGCGACTGCAGCAACAGCATGTGAATGAATTAGAATGAGTTTATACTAAAATTGGATGAAATAGGATTTAAAATGGAAATGGGTTTTACTTGACGTGTTTATTCTCTGATGAGCATGACAACAAGAGCATTGTAAGATTGTGATATATGAACATTTAAACTAATCTTTTCTGGTGACGTATTCAATCCTTTGTTGCTCCTACTTGCTCTGTGTTAATGTATATCAAACCTCCGATTAAAAGGTTGCATGAAGTCTTTTACAAGTGCTAAGCACCAAAAGCTTGGGAAACAAAACAAGCAAGAAAAATACCCATAAGCAACTCCAAGGGGAGTGTTGGTTAAAGTCAAGACAGGAAAAGCCCCGGTTTCAGAAGTTTTGAAGTTTTACTACGTGTGAAAAATGCCCAAGTTTACTACAAAAGAAAACTGTGAAATACAGGAGAAGTGTGTATGTGAAAATTGTATATGGACATACATGGGAGTACAGATAAATCAAAGAAACATATGTCAAAGCTGTCACTATAGCCCCTGCCAACACTTGATATGTAATGGAGGCCTGCCCACTGCCTCGGTTTGCTTGAAGCCCCTTTACCAGCTGACAGAAATCTGATCAGAGAACCAAAAAGATGTCTTTCACTGATCTTGATTATAACTTTCTTTTTAAACAATTCTCATCTGATTAAGCTACCGGTAGATTCCTTTGGGCGATAACCCTGACAAGGCAATGAGATTTTTTTATTGTTATTACTTTGAAGGCATTTCCTTTGGGGCCTCACACTATAAACAATGCAGCACACTAACGCGATCCAAATGGTGTGGCATTGTGACAAACTGCTCTGCTCTGAAAACAAAGCAATACACTGACTTTTTGCTTATTCTGACAATACAGTCTCCATCCCATGCCAAGTGATTTTTTTCCACGAAGAAATTATGTACCATCTGCCTGCTATACATGCCATTGGGAATGCACTTCGTATCATGCTTAATTAATCAGAATATGTGCTCTAACCAAGGAATCATTGCAAGAACATGTAATATTTTGCTCATGTTGAAGTTTGGAGTTTTTATTTTCAGTTCCAGGTTTGTCATGGCTTCTAACATCAAATTGTATTCAACTGAAATGTTGAAAGAGAGGAGCAATAATGTCCAAATGTAGGGAGGATGGGTGTTATTTAGAGATATGTAATGATTTCATTGATGATGCTCTGAAACAGCAAGTCAACATCAACAAATGTTGAAGCTCCATGAGGGACAGTGCTTTGCTCTTCAAGCAACCAAGAAAACTGTCAAAAACAATGACCATACTCTTCACTCACCTAGTTGTCATTATATTTGACTAAACTGACATAAAAATCAGCATTTATACTGACAAGAATTCATAAAAGAGGCAGACACTTCATTTATTAAAAAAGGTGAGGGTTTACTGCAGGATAATCAGGAATATTTCTCAGTTACAGGCCTGATGCTGATTGAACATGCTGAATCAGCCAAAAATAATATTGACGTGTCTGACCATGCAGATGGTGCTTTACACGCTGAAGAGACAGAAGAGACAGATGTTCAACGCATCCTGCAGGTGTTCTCCACAGTTAGTTATCTACCTGGTGTATAATGCCTCTTATAAAGGACTATCTGGAAGATCATCCTGAGAAAAAGGTTTAGAAAAGAGCAATAACTTTCCAAACAATCAGCTGGTGATTTGGTAACCAGCTGTACACAAGTCCAGTCCTGGAGGGCTACTATCCTGAAAATTTTTGACGCAACCCTTCCAACACAGCTGAATTTCCTCATGCACATGTCAGTCTAGCTCTCAGAGGCCTGCCAACGAACCATTCATTTGGTTCAAGTAACACATCTAAAAGTTGTGAAATTTCAAGGACTTGGATACCCCATGGTGTAACACTTCTCCTGATTCCCTTTAACCAATCAAACAGAAGCTCTAGCTAAAACTTATGTGAAAATCGTGTGAATAAGCATTATTTCCACGGGGCAGATTATGCACCCATTTTCAAATGAAATCCTAAAACCTATATTCATATGTTGTATAGAGCCAAAGTGGCTAATTTAGTTGTCTTTCCTCGAGGTATTGCTTTCATTTATTGGAAACTTATTATTTTGTCTCCCACAATAAAGATAAAATCAACAATAATGTGCCAAATGCACATATTATATTCTACACTTTTCATTTTCTGAAATATCACATGGTGCAGTGGAACTCATCTCAAACATAATCTCTTTTTGTTGTTTTGTTTTCTATTAAATCTCCTGCTGAGCACCCATAGTAGTTTACCTCAGCAGAGGTTCCAAGCCAACTGAGCGAGTGACATAAAAACACTGCAGGCCTTTCATTATTCAGTAACAGAACATGGACAGAACAGATACTGATATTAAACCTGTGCTCACACATTGCAGCTATCTATTAGAATATACAAACTGATCTTGATTGATGTTGTTTCTTTTTTTTTTTTTGTCCCTTGTAATAAACATGAGTGACAATTCTACACGTACACACTGGAACACTTTATGTTCTGACTCATGTATAGCATTATTTCTTTTTTTGAGTAAAAACAAACACAAATTTTCTAGCAAAAACAAGTCAGACAGCTTTCTGATTTGAATAGTTGCAAATTGTTATTACAGTCCTATTATGATACGACCTGATATATTAACACAAGTTTAATTTTTAAATGTCATCACACCTAAAAACCCAGCTGCGAGTAGGGATTTCACAACTACAGATTTTCTTGAAATGGTTATTGCCTAACAAACATTCACAGCTTTACGACTATGACAACTATCATGATTATCATGTGTTCTTTAATTTTCAACACTATGAATGTGTACAATCACATAAACACTACCTAGAAACCTTTAAACTGGACATTGCATGCTCTTTATTCCTAATCTAAAACAGTTGTAAAACTGGAAAAGCTGTAAAACTGTAAAGATGCAAAACTTCTGCAGGACCTTGGTGAACGTTTGGTTTATTATTAACGTTGGATTTTTTTTATCTGTCACATGAACTGTAACTATTAGCAAAGCGTAGCGCTGCTACATTGTCCCTGCACAAATTGTTGTCATTGGACAGTTTACGCAATAAAGGTTTACCTTGTAAAACTAATCCTGCTTTAATACTAAACGTGTTCAGCAGATTTTGTAGTAAAATACAGATGTTGTCCAGCATGTAGCTGTCATGTACAGATAGAAGTCATTTACTACTAGCTTGATTTTACTAGCATAAAAAAATGATAGTCTAAATAAAATATCAAATATGCATCTTTAATTTTTGAATAAATGTGAAAAATGAAACATTAGTTTTATTTTAATGTGTTAAGTCAGGAAAAAGCTTACAGAAAGAATATGCAGACTTAACTGTTAAAGAAATAGCGCTGAATAAAAAATAAGTAAAGCAACGATCGCCGAAAGAGCAGGAGCGAGATTAACTAATTATGCTTTTCCATGTGCAACTATTTGACTATTATAATTCAGGACCCTCCAATGTGGGAGAAGTTCCGAATGTGCCACTGCGTTCAGAGACGTTATATGCTGAGTACTGTTGTCTGTTCTGCAAGCGATCAGAGAGATCATGAAGCTACCAACAATCACAGCTGCAGAAATTTGATCCGTCTTGGTTCTGAAGCTATGGCCCGGATCGCTATTAATACCATAAATACAACTAAAGCCGCTAGCATAGCTATTAGCATCGACGCTGGCTATTAGCATTGCCTTCCAGACAAACAACATTTTTTTCTTAATTAGATTTTTATTAATTAATACTGTGAAGTTTGGCCCCTGAGAGTCTGGACTGATCTCTCTTTAGGTTGTAATGAGAATCCTGTTTTAAACTAAGGTGCTAAAACAGTCTGGTTTGGTTGTGTCTGCTGCAGATCAACAAACTGCAGAATATTTCTTCACTGTTTTTGCAGTGTTGCTTCAAAATGAAGTTGGTCCATCTTGTTATTCCTTCAATTCTGGGAGTTTATGTAGATATGCTTTTCCACCCATGCCAAAGATGCCAAAGATCATTTTGACTCATACTCAGTATTACCTACAAAAACCAAAGATCAATAAGAACTTTTCTCAGAACATCAAATTCATGCAAGCAGCTTTATAAGGCTAAACCATGGACTGCATGCAAAGGCATACACAATTACTCTAACCATCTATTAGAAGCCTCAAGTTTTTAACACATAAAAATAAAAAATATGTGAAAATAGTTCGCTCTGATAGACTCAAACATGACTGTTTATTGGAACTGACACTGGAGGCAACTTTAAATGGCTATTTTAATATTTCCGTTGAAAAGTTGTTGTCAGATCTTACCAACACTCTAAATGTCAAGACACTTTCGCTTTGACACTTGGCAATGACCTTCTATAAACAATGGACCTCCTTACTATCATTAATCAATAAAATATTTGCTGGTATAAAAATTTAGCAGAAGAACAGAGACTAGCAAAAGTCAAGGTAAGTAAAGGTAAGTAAACTAATTCATAGAGGGGAAAATAAGAAAAAAAAAAACGGTAGATGATACCAAAGAAGCTGAAAAAAAACATTTTGCTTGTCCTTTTCAGAAAAGTTGAATAGCAAAGTTTTAAGGTAACTTTAGTAAACAGGTTCAAGGGTACAACTTCTATTCCCGGAGTGTTCTCAGTGGAAGTGGAGAACACTCTGACAGACAATCAGATTTCCTCCCACAAACACACATCAAGTTAGTCCAGACTGCAATGAGCCTCTCAGGTGAGAGATAGTCAGCTTTAGTGAGAAGCGATTAGAGATCCCTTTGGTTGCCATGGAGTTACTGATGATTGATGTGATTAATAAAGTCATCGTCATGGCACCCACTATGCCACTGACTACAGGCCTAAAGACACAGAGAGGGAAGAGAAAGAGGAACTGACACAGAGAAAGAGAAGCAGGGAGAGAAAGAGTGAGAGAAAGAGAGAGAGAGAGAGAGAGAGAGAGGCTAAAGGCACTCATACATCTAACAACTGTGATTTATCCTCTTACAGCTTTAAATCCTACCTCATCATATTATTATTTTACACACTACATCAACTCAACAAACTGTTCTAAGAAGTAAGCGTCTTTACAACACAGTGGTGCTGAAATATTTGCCCATAAAATCCAGTTTTAAAAAAATGTGGAGCAACTATATTAAATTATAGGGGTTACAGGGATTTTTATGTACTTTTTGTGTTTATTACTATTTTGATATTGTATATGTTATAAGCTATTGTGCAGTTTTATGTGTTTGTTTGTGTGTTTTTTTCACTTTTATGGAGACCCCAAGAAGAGTAGCAACCACCATTGTGGTAGCTAATGGGGATCCCAATTAACAATAAACAATAAATAAAGCCCTACCAATAGCTAATCATTGCTTTGAGGGGGTGGGGGTTATCTGCTTATGGAAACCGCATTCTTAAATTAGATGTAAAACTTTCACTTTGGTTCCACTATTAAATCTTTAAGTGCAGAATAAGAAGTTTGGCTGATACGAAAGAGCATTATGCCCACTTGGAAATAAAGGAAATCTAACTCCTTTCTCAGAATTATGACTAAAAGAGCTATTATTTTTCGGGTTTTTTTTAAGTCGCCTTAATACCTGTCCACAGGTATATA
>JBAMHX010000008.1:25497874-25508489 GCA_037177515.1 Pseudomugil tenellus | reverse complement strand
CCGATCTTTTTTTTCTTTTTCATGTAATTCAGATGAGACATTCATGCTTCACTTAAACTGGACAGTTGTACCTTGAAAGCAATCTTCTTGTTTTTTTTTTTATTTTATCTTCTTTTTTGTCTCCTATTTTCAAGATGAAAACTGAAATTTTTTTAAACAGTACAGATTGCACAAAGATAAATTCCTAGAAGGAAAAGTCAAACTGACACTGGTCAAACTGCAGATGAGGGAAGAGAATTTTGGATAAAGTTACCAAAAAAAGTATTTGCCATGTGTGCTAGTGTGAGCTCTTAGGCTGGTGACTGTATGTTGTCATGTATGATGTATGATGATCTCATGATGCAGTGGTTATTGAATGTGATTTGTATCAAACGATTTGCTTACAGAATTAAAAGATATATTTATATAACACAATGCCTACAAAGGAGTTTAATGGATATTAAAAGTCGCATACTCAACACACTAAAACCAACTGCGTCAAAACAAGCTCTAAGTTGGTTTAGTTGGATCTAGCGGTTAAGACGGGAATGCAGTCCTGTTTTCATTGAGACAAAACCTTATTAGTTGGATCACAAAACTCTTTGTCAATCCATGTCTCCTTCCAAAGTAACTCAATGTATTTATTGTTTACATTGTGTTTCTGAAAGAAGAATCCAAATGTTTTAAATGCTTATTACCTCACAACACAGTTGGCTTACCTCACAACACAGTAGTTCAAAATAAACTTGATGTTATATCACCATGGAATGACAATCAAAAAAGAAAAAAAGGAAAAACCTTGCATAAAGAAATGTAGTTTTAATACATATAACATATGAGCAATGGCTTTGAGTAAACATGGGACTATATGAGCACACACACACATACACACACTATACCTTTGAGTATTTTTCCACGGTGGATGCCAGGGGCTTTGCCTACAGGCAAGAAAAATAGAGGTCTCCCTGACTTCTTAGCCTGGAGCTATTTTCAGGATTCCCTAATGTAGATTATAGAAATGCTACCTTGATTTTTCCAGAAAAAGAAAGGCAAAGGTATAAGTACCAAAAATAACATAATCCCATTTGTGTACCATATGAGTCATAAACATGGATAGGCTTACCCAGAGTGGTCCAACAGTTCATCAACACTTGCCTGTAAATGTTTGTTCACACACAAGGATACTTCCATTTCTTCACCAGATGTGGAAAATCTGGCAGTACAGCCTCCTGCATGGTCTTGCTAGGGTTGGGACTGATATTATTTGTGGTCTGCATCAGACTCCACTTACATCATATACAGTAAGAACTGGATAAGGACTGGCCATGTCATTGGGAATGTACCCCACATAAATTCCTATCAAAGCTGTTCTCTCAATGATGCCCACACTTACAGGCATATAATTTGCCCCATGGGTGGAATTGCCACTGAAATGGGTAAACAAGCTCTTTTTTATATCATCTAGTTATTCATGTCAACATTAATGTAAAGGATTATGTCACTGATCCTATGTACCAGGGGAATGTTACATCAGCAGAAAACTTCCTTGGTATACATTTACATATGATGCTATCTTATCCAGGTCACAAGTCAACACGATACCTCTCCTTCCCAGTAAAACTAAGATAATACATTGTATAATAAAATGTTTTACTGTAAACTGTTGGATTAAAAGGAATGTGTTCTTGCAGAGTTGACAAACTCATGTTGTTATTAAATATAGCAGCAAAATATGTTTATTAACATTTTTCAATTATTTTCTATTCTCTTTTTACAATTGTTTTCTGGTTAGAACCACAATGAGCAGGGTCACAAATTTATTTATTCTGTGATTTATCATCCACTATAGACACAATCAGCGATCTGCGTATCACAGTAATTGATATTTTATTTTTCATCACTGCATATAATCTGCATCTGCATAATAAATGTGTTTCATGATGTGTTTGCAATCTCACGTCTCTCAAAAATTTTAAACTATGATCAATTTTTTGCCTGTGCTGCTTCCAAAATAAAAGTTTTGATTAAATAAGTGGTGTAATCAATGCACTGAGGAAAAAATTGCAAAGGATATTGATGTTTTGTGCTGCCTCCCATTAAAACCAGTTCAAACTGACTGACAGTGGTTAACAGAAATTTGACTGTGCATCACTGAGTTCAATGTGCTGAAACTTATTAAATGGCACTGGGCTTTTCTGTTCAAAATTAAATAGCAAATCAGGCAAACTTTTGACTGTTTTGTTATGATCCTGTTTTTTCATCATTAATATGACACATTAGTAATTAGTAACTTGTTACATAAAACAAAATAAGCAATTTGCAAATATGTGTCAACTAAGTAATTACTTATGCAAATTTTTAAAATGTGTTCAGAAGAATTGATTAAGCAATTGAAAGCTGGTTTCGTTAATGATGCTTTTTTTTCTTCCCCTAGGTCTGTCCAAGTTTAGTAGAGACAATTTTTTAATTGCAAGGTTTTTGCAAACTCTGGTACAGTCCAGCCCCTAAGGAGCTGTACTTTTTTCTCCCCAAATATCAATCACTAGAATGAGATTGTCCCATTAAAAGAGCTTTAATGGGCCTAATCACTGAGGCGGGAGATGAATAGTGAATCAATTAAGCAGATTTGTATAATAAGAGACACTGATGTTACTTCACATTTTATTCAGGAAGATTTTTAAACATGATTGACAGGCTTTTGTTCTTCATGAAGGTGTCCCTTTAGATTGGTTTTCCACTTGTCAACATGACAAGGTTGCAAACTGTTTGAAATGATTTTTAACAAGTCAAAAACATGCATTAGCCTGTCAATAGTTGACCGTTCAGGTCTGAGCAAAAGTTTTGATTGATTTTTTATTTAATCGCCATTTATGTTTGAACCAAAGTTCTGACTGTGATAACGGATCAGTGATAACTACTAATATCTGGTAAAGACTTAACAATGACCTCAAAGGCAACCATGTTGGAGAATGAGTGGTGGCTATTAGTGGTCAATTTTCTTCCAGACAATACAGTTTTCATTTTTGAGTGGCTGCAGGTCCAATGATATCTGCACTACAGGTAACTGCTTCTGAATTATATTGATGTGTAGCCTATTGTTTCCTTTTACACGCCTTTTATGGCATTCTTTATCTTAAATGTTGTTCTAGTACCCCTAAAACAAAGTTTAACACACAGTTGTTTGTCTTTGAAACACTGTTGTAAAAAATGGTGTCATGAATGATAGTCCAATGGAAGACATCTTCTTTCACTAAAACTGCTGTCATTGCTTGAAGGTTGTGCACAATTGTATGGTACAACTTGTTCTTATTTTCATATTGCATTCATACCACTTCAGAGGAGATGATAGAAAATTCAAAACTGAGTGTCACAGTGGCAGGATTTACCATAAGTACTATTATGGCAACACATGTAATCTTCCCTGGTGGGGGGTGCCTGACTGTTTATATCAGAGTGATGGCATTTCCTAGAACTGCCTTTAAGTTACTCCTTCATTTTTTTATCTCCCTCTCTCAAACTTAAGGCCTCCTTAGTAGCATTTTTCAGTCATTTCCAAATGTGTAGCCTAACCCTTTATAATCCATGCCATAGTGTTGGATTGGATAGGGTTGGATATGTTGGACGCATGGCTTCCACATTAGCAGCAAC
The DNA here is from genome assembly GCA_037177515.1 of Pseudomugil tenellus. Taxonomy (NCBI): domain Eukaryota; kingdom Metazoa; phylum Chordata; class Actinopteri; order Atheriniformes; family Pseudomugilidae; genus Pseudomugil; species Pseudomugil tenellus. The sequence continues at coordinate 25,504,862 of JBAMHX010000008.1, read as the reverse complement.
ACTTCTTTTTGACTCAAAAGTAGATTAGATTAGATTGAATTAATTTATAATTGATTTTTTTTTAAATAAAAGTGATAATATATATATATATATGGATAGGGAAAGAAAGAGGAAAGGGAAATAGGGAAAGAGAAAGAGAGAGAGCAGTACATCCTGGTCTGGTCAGAAATCCCTGGTGAACGCTGTACCAGACTGCCCATCTCAACTGACAACTTCAGCTGCTGTGGTCTAGTTTTCTGCTCGACCATGAGTGGAAGGGAGAGAACAGAGAAACAGGGTGAATGAAGACAACTGATGCATATTTCATCAAAGCATTGTGGCCTGTTGAGAGAAGAGGAAGAGGAAACTACATGTTAGCTCTTCTCTTCTAGTAATATTACATAGTTTAAAACATACTGTTCAGTTTGCCATCCATCCATTTCCTAAACTACTTCATCCAATTCAGGGTCACAGGTAGCTGGAGACTATCCAGTCCAGTCATCGGACGAGAGGCAGGGTACAACCCAGACACGTTGCCAGTCCATTACTGCTATTCAGTTTTTTTGTTGTTCTTTTACCTTGAATATCAGAAGACATTTGTGATCATTGGATACTTTATCTCATAGTTATCATAGCAACTGAACTAAACATGCTTTTGAGAAGTCAGCTGGTAAATGTCAAAACCTCACCCAGACAAGAATGGTTTTTGCTATAGCCATGTGGTCAGGCTTAGGGTGTCACCTCACTGCTCCTGACACCTCACTGCCACCAAAGAAAGCTGCAGTCAAAAGCAGTGTGTGTTCGATAAAGGGTAAAAGGCAGAGTATCTCAGGTGCATGTAATTAATATTTAGTCGCAAACTGATTCCAGATAAACTGTGTTTCAATGAAATTTAGTTTTTATAAGGCTATATTAAGATTCATCTTATTCTGCTTACAGTGACAAATATAAAAATTGGACTGATAGGGTATTATTCTCATTGTGACAACATGTAATACATATTGAACATTTCATCAGGAGCAGAAAACAGACTTGGATTGCATCAGAGTGACTCAGTTGTCACTATTTTCATCCTTTACCACTAGAAGTAATAAAGGATGAAAATTGTTAAGTCAAAAGAAGCTAGGTGCCCAGTTCAGAAAGATAATGAAAGAAAGAAGAGAAAAGGACATAAGACAAAGGTGTGCACTATGCCGTCATATCATTTCTCTATGTATTATGCATGCAACAGATAGCCCTAACCCAATGGGAATGTTCTATGCTAATAGCAGCTAAAATCAGTAACATTATTTAGGTTGTCACTACTTTTACATTAAATGAATTGGTAATCCTGATAAGGTAGTGCGTGGCTTTTTTTAAAGTTTCACAATGAACCAGCCATTTAACTTAAAGCCCTTTAATGATATAAAAATTAGTGCCTTGTTGTCTACTTTCTAAATGTTAACAAATAATTTAAATTCACATTTTACTCACATGTACGCTATTCTTTGATATAGCTTAGGTCAGTGGTTCTCAAACTTTTTACAATGAGTACCATCTGAGAAAATGGCAAGCTCTCAAAGTATCACCACCATGACTGACCTGAACACACTTTTAGATGATGCCTCCTACAGGCTGTTTCTATTGACTTTGTCAAAGATGGCGTGTGACTGAGTTCTCCAACCTAAAATAAGTCCAAACGTGTTTGTAGTCCTTTCCGAGACACAAAATAGTAAGGAGTGGGACATCCTGTTCCATTTAGATCTTTGATACACCATGTGATGACATAAAGCAGTCCAATTGGACGTGTAACATGTGACAGAGCAAGACGATCTGATAGGACATTTACTTGGCCAATAAGATGACGCTCTTCTTTCAGCAAGCTAGCTTCGGAACAACTAAATCTCTCGTCTATTCAACACAAAAAAGTAAGTAATCATTTTAAACCGTTGCAGAGATATAGCTGTTTAAAGAGCGCTAATTCGAGGATTTCACCAGATATTATTTTCCCTCAAGTACGACAAGAGGGAGCAAGAGTACCACAAGTGGCACACTTACCACAGAAATCACCCTAAAATAATTTCATATCTAAACGATTAAATGACACATAACACGAAACAGGTATGGCTACACAAAGTGAGTTTAAATTAAAAGTAGCTGGTTATTGTATGCTTAACATCACAATTTTCCAAAATTACTTCACATCCACTGCAACTCGTCCTTTAAAAGGGAATATTAGCCGTATTTGCCCTTGCTCTGAAGTGGAAATTTAACTTTTTGGTTTGTAAGGATAAAACGATGCCAGGTAAAAAACATGACAATCTAAAAACGGCAGGTTTAGGATCTTTGTTTTTTGTACAAAACATAATTAATTATAAGAACAAAAACGCTACATGGAGTTCAAACCCTTTTCACCTTTGTTTGTCTTCTAAACTGCATGAAGTGTGATAAGTAAATTATCTATTTTGTTTACCGATTCCAGTTTTGTAGAAGAAGCTTCACATCCATCCTGCTTAAACATGAGCTCCTTAGAGACATGACATGTTTGCTTGACAACCAGTTACACTCAGTCAGGCTGTGACTTGTGCAGCCAACCAGATCTCACATACTGACTGATGGTGTCAAAATATTTAGCACACATTCAAGCTTAGAATGCCCTGTGGAAACCTTCCTGGATGACACATGATGCCAAATGCAGCTTTTTCACAGTAGATGCTTTATGCTCACAATATGATTTTATTTACTGCTTAAGTGCCCTTTGTATTGCTGCTCAGGGCACTCTCCCGTAAGTGAACCTCTGGCATTTCTCACTGGAGGATAAGGGCAACTACATCTCAGCACCACTGAGCTGCAGAGAGCCTCTGTTCCAGTTCGTATACTCCGTCCATTGCTCCTCAGTGGGATTATGATCATTTTGTGAGATGTCAACAGGACTTAATGAATATCTTCTTTCACAAAGCTCGGGTAATCCTGCCAACAAAATGCCCCCCTCTCTTCCACCACTCCAAACCTTCATTGATAAGATCTGCCATAGTACCAGGAGGGAGGCCATTGGCATCCTGCTCTCAACCAAAGAGGGATTTTTCACGCTTTGATGCCTAAGCTGCATTCCTTTACTTTGTTATTTTCTAACACTCTGGTTAAATTGGGTGCACTTATTATTATGGGGGATTTGTTGCTGGTAGTGACAATAAAACAGTCTACCTCCTGCTTAATCTACCCTCCTCTAGCACTGCTTTTTGTCTCATTTTATCAGTGATGCTTTCTTCCGCTCCAGCTTTTGTTCTCTGCTGTCTCTTTCTCCCTGGTTCTCATCTCCTCCAAGGTTTGAAAAAGTAATTTGCTGGATATTCTAGAAATAATCTCTTTTGTGGTGGTGAAATGCATTTACCCATGTTTTCATAATATAAAAGCAGAATTTGTTTTTTTTGTTATTTTTTTCAAAATGTTGAGAGACTTTTAATATCTCATTTATATATTGCTTCCTGACGACTCAGTTCTGCAAGAGTTTCAAAATTCTTGAATTTAGTAGACCTCTTATTTTGGCATTTTTTTTCTTTGAATAAGTTGGGCACCTGCAATGCAGAATAATTGGGTCCACCTGTTTGTTAATTATACAGTTAAACACATATACTTCCAGCATGTCATAGACTACAAAAGAACTGACATGAGAACATAATTACATGCATTATGTCTGCAACCATGTGCAAATAGTTAGTCACATACAGCTTTAGTCACATATATTTATTGTTTTAAAGCATATGTATAACTACTCTATCATTTTTTTATCTGGATACTTTTGTTTTTATATTCCAGTCACTGTTTTTGTAAGTATAGCCTCCATTTATTTACAAAAACCTTGCCGACTCTTCAGTGTAGTACGAAGAACAGAAGATCTTCTGTTATCCATCTGTGGCTTTTGATCACTGTGTGGTTTATGGTCAATGAAGCGAAAAGCAGCAAATGGAAAATCTTTGTTGACCATCGACATTTTACATTCATGTGAAAAAATGCACAATCTTGACTTTGTCTACATGTTCAAGCAAGCAAATATTTGATCTTCAACGATTCGGTAGCATCATTATAGAAACATTCTGCAATCAAGAAATACATATAAAAGACAGAATGGATAAGCTAGATGGAAAAGCAGGTCCTTGCATGCATTTATCATGTGACTAAGTAATAACAAGCATTAGGGGTTCCGATTAGGTCAGCGATTAGTCTGTTAAGAGAGAGAGAAGTGGAACTACTCTTAATTAAAATCCAGGATCCACTGTTCACTTTTCTACTGAAGTGTGTGGCATCACTATGCTAATGTCGGAGGAACTCTTTAGGACCATCAGCTAATAAAAACAATAGCCAAAAACGACAGATAATGGATGCCTTTGTGTCAGGAGAAAATGTCAGCTGCAATAAATCATTTAATTGTTTACCAGGTCGGTTAATTTTTAAAAAAATGCAACCCAATAGGCTGCTTGATGCTGATGAAGATTTCCCAGATAATTAAAAAAAAAACATGGGCTAGTTGTTCAAGTACGTCATTGTAGAAAGGGGAAAGTATCAGAAAACCCATCCACGTCTTTATATTTGTTAATCTAACCATTAAGCATAGTGGAATCCAGAGCTGTAAAGCTGTGTGTGACTATGCGAGACCATCCTCTCCGATGCAATTCTCAACTGCAGGCACAGCAAATACAGGCTTCATATGGTTGAATTACCATGGCAATTATACACCAAGCATGCTCCAAATTTTGGAGCAACTTATTCAACCAAGTAAGTGCATATTTATGCTCACACGGTATATCCATATAGTGTAGCATAGAAATCACTGGTCACGTGTTCTTCCACTCAACTGTAGTGAGGCGTCATCGGCTGGTGTCGCCTGGTAAGCTCCAGTTTTATGATGGGTCAAAACATGATGACTAATTTGGTGTGTCATCCTCACAAGCTCATGAAAACAATTAAAAAATATATTGCTGTTCTTTTTTTTCTTTTCTTAAATGGCACAAATCTTGGACAATGCCATCACTCTGAAAAGGTCAAAAGCAAAGTATCAAGGTAGAGTATAAACAAAACCACCATAGCAAGGATCAAAATGTTTCTTTCTTTGCAAATTCATAATAATGTTCTCACCTCATGACTACGAGAGGTCACTTTGAACATAATTCTGACTCTTTGAAGCCCGTATGAGTAAATATCTACGGTGGCCCTGAAGGGTCACAGCAATACTAAGCCACAACACTCCACAATTAGCCACAAAACTACAATTAAGCCACAACAAAACGAATTAAGCCACAACGGAAGTTACATTCTTTTTCTTTTTTTTTTTTTTTTAGACCACCGTAAGTGAGAGGCATTTACCAGAGCCACGGGTACTCTTTGCTCCACTTTCCAGATGTTCAACAAAGTGAGATAATTGTTCGTGGGAACTGCAATCCAGCTAGATTCAGATATATTTTGCAATCCCCTTGCTGTGTTAGATACCAAACATAGACTTGAATTTCCCTCTTGGGATTAATAAAGTATCTGTGTCAAATAGCGTTCTGTTTAAGCTTACCTTCATATTAACATTCTTTAAAAAACCGTGTTATATTATTGTTCCCAGAATTTCATCTCCCAAAACGCTCCGGCTGTGAAAGAACTCGAAGTTTGTTTTGTCTGGTGTCAGTTGGAAAATGAGCCGAATGACAAAAAGTGCTGTAAATGATAACTTGGGATTAATTCTTCTAATGTATTATGACACCATTACTATATCACTAATATTATACATTTCACTTTTAATATATCTGCAATGCAGCTAATTGGTGTTTAAACTAGATAACTATTGTTAAATATTATCAAAAAACAATTTAATGTTTAATATAATCTCAAATTTTTGCTGTTTTATAAAACCAAAAACTATGAAACCAAATTACTAAATGAGTTTATCAGGTTTTTAGAAACAATTCAAACCAAACAGGACCCACAATAAAACATTTTTCATACAATATATATTTTTTTTTGACAGTCTCAGAGAGATGAAGAGAATGTGTGCAAATCGGAAAAGTTGGTGATCACATCAAACGTGGAGCTGCAGGAGGAAACCGAGAAGCTTTCTGAGAATGTGACATGGCCTAGACATACTGGAGCAGTTATGTTTTATTGTGTTTATATATTGACGGGAAGCACTAGATGAACAAGACTTTCTGGAAAACTGCATCAAGCAGGGGAATGCTGGAGCTTGATCAGGTTCTCAAACCAGCTGAAAAATATGGAAAAATTACTAATGTTTACAACCAAATCCTTAAAAAAACAAACAATAAAAAAAACATACACATTAATCCAAGTTAAACAACATACACATTAATCTCTCCATTAATACTGCAGTTTGTGTAGCCTTTTTCTCTTTCAGGATGTAACTCCAGTTAAATTATCTCATCAGTCCTAAAGAGGAAAAAGTAAATGTACAGTTAATAATAAATATTTTAAAACCAGCAGTTAAAATCAGGTGTACCAATACAGCATCCACCACAGGATAATTTTAATATTCAACAAAAATCTTCACATGAGAATTAAACACGGATTATAACTTCAATAAGTGATAAACAAAGGCTGTTGTAGAATTGTTGTATTAATGTCTCACGACATCAAGTGCAACTTCTTCGATTGACAAGATGGCCTCAGTGTAGCTTTGCTTTGTTTAAAAGAGCTTTGTTTAAAGACTTTGGTCACATGGTCACAATCTGTTTTCTAAACATTTCCCTGATGGAAAGACCCCGGTCTTGCTTCGACTACAACGACCATGGTCTTAGCAGATGGTTTACTAAAGGTCAGAATGAAATCAATTTAGGAGCCTTATACTCAGACCTTTCAGCTAGACATTAATTAAGAGTAAGGTATATAAGCTAATACAAAAAATTCCTCTACACTACGATCTAATTGTACATAAAGTGCTACCATGAAGTATCCTGCATCTTAAAGGAACTATACCTGATGTTATTTTAATCCTTATAAGAAAAATGCTTTTCTACATGGTATAGTATGTGGTAAA
>JBAMHX010000008.1:25456307-25468980 GCA_037177515.1 Pseudomugil tenellus | reverse complement strand
TTGGCTGATTGGAAATTAAGTGTTAATGAGCAGTTGGGCAGGTGTACCTAATAAAGTGGCCGGTGAGTGTACATACATCAGTTTGATGCAAGGTTGGTTTCTAATGCCATCGTCATGGTAACACTCCCTCGCTTCTTTGTTTGCACAAATGAACAGAGCACATATCCCAGGAATCTGTGTGGATTCTTATATAACTACACAACCCCACGCACAAAAAAAGAGACGCACGGAAAAACAGACAGATAGATGTGAATGAGTCAGTGCTAGACCACACAGCGAGAGTATCTGTCACCAACGTTATACCTTTCACTGTGACAAGAACAGTATGTACCGCTGTGCTACTTCAGGCTCATTATAAGACACATTCTAGCACACATGCACTCGCATACACATATCAGAGGCTTCTTCAGCGCTTCACCACAAAACGAGGGGGATGTAGCTGTTCAACTATGGCAACACCAGTGGCTCATGTATCAGCATACTAATTTCTATCCCTGCTCCCTGAGGGCGTCCACTGAGGATATGGGTGGACAAATGAGAGTAGGGTCAGTAGGGGCATCGCTGTAGATATAATAAAGTGAACAGTAATTTTTTTGTGGTAGAGCAACATGAGATTAAATCATGCTGGAAACAGAAGCGGGGGGGGGAGATAACACCTTGTGCTGGTCTGTTTCTATGCAGTTTATCGATTGAAGTGTGAAGAAATGAGCAAAGGGTAAGTGTGAAAGCACATGAGTACATAGCATCTTGTATCTGAAAGGTAAGATGATAGATTGTTTCAGGATGCCACACTCCACCTCCTCAGCAACATGTTTAACTTTGTGAGAATGAAAGATTGTACTGGTTGTTTTATATTATTATGTGTTGGAGTTTAGTGTACCAGTTCCCTTGTGTATAAATACATTTTAAAAAGAAGATGACAAACACACATTAAATAGAAAAAGGAGATGCATACCTCATGGTAACATGCAATACCAATTTACATCAGGTTAATGTGAGGAATCAGGATGAGTTGGATTCTCGCACTCATATGTCTACAGCAGAGCTTGTCTACTTTGTTTACTTCTTTTCACAACAAGGCTCTAATATTCTAAAAAGTTTACGTTTACCAGCAGGGGTGGAGCTAGAGGTGGCATGGTGGTACTGGCCACCTCAGAAATCTGATTGGACAACTGATCTGATTAGGTTTATCTTTTAAAATCACTAACATTTGACTGCATCTTTCTAGACAAGACTTTGTTCCCCTACAGCTACAACTGCTAATAATTTCAGGCAATTGACCTAATGCTAGCATGGACCTACATAGCAGTGCTAATTTACTTCCCTGGTAGAAATATTATTATTATTTAGAGGTCACATGGGCATACACAATCCAGTATCATTTAAGCAGAAGATGAGTGAGGCTGATCACTGATTGTATGGTAAGTTATAGCATGAAATTGTGGAGAGACATAATGTGTAAGCATTTTGTATATGAAGACAAAGGGAAATATTTGGCATTTTGTAAAGGTGCAGGTGAAGCTAGTCATATGGAGTTAGCCATGCAAATCATTGTAGTCAGACACAATCTGTTCCACCACCACCAGACAGTACACTAGAAGTGCTCATCCCCCTACTGCTTATCAACTTAAATTTCTCAGAACATTTCAGGTCTTATTGCAGATATGTGGAAATAAACCCCCACAGCTATAAAATGTACCTCTGTACTGTTTACCAGATAGTACATTAACCAAAGGAAAGTATTGTATACAGTCATGTTCAGCCCAGTTCTGCACATGTCAGCCAGGTAAGAGTATCGTACCCCTGCATTCTGCTTTTGCATCTCCAGACTCATGTGTTTTAGTGTTTTGCTGCCACTTGGAGGGAGTAATCAGAAATATGTGGAACAGTCTGAGATGTGGGGTGCTCTTTGTTGCTTTAGAAATGTCACTGTTGAGTATAAAGATTTGCTGTGTGCTGAAGTGAAACTGTTATATAATGATGTACTGCAGCTATTGTCTGTGATGTTCACATGTATTTCTTTTTTTTTTTTTTTTTTTTTTTTTTTTTTTTGCTTTCTATCCTTTCTGCTGTTTCTTAAATGGGTTGCTGTCAACCGCAGCAGGGCTCTTCCGACTCCTTGTGATTAAAAGTCAAACAGTCAGCATCTATATTAACTTCAAGCACTCCGCTTTGTTTTTGGAAGACTCCATGTCTTCTTATTTGAGATAAAAAAAAATGCCCATCTACAAAAGTTTAGAAAATGCAGACATGTAACTTTGTGGAAGTATGAAATGGCTTGTGTGGCAAGTCTTCTTTCCTCAAAAATGGTTGCAATATCTTATCAAATATCTGCACCTCAAGCACTGTTTAGTACGCATGAGCATTTTGTTATGCCTGTTAAATGCCAGTAAACAGAAAACACCACCAAACTCGTTTACACTGCAGAAATGACACCCACCTGCTTCAGAGTGAGAAAGAACAAATATTGTGACTGATGGAAACATAATAAGCAAACTAGGTATGACCCTCCCAGGGGTCATAATTCATTCACTTTTAATAAAAAGTGAATGAAAAAAACATAGCACCTATGAAGAAATTTGATTAAAGGAGGTATTTTACTATGTTTTTATTGAAACATATTTTGTTTTTAGAGTTTCTAATTAAAAGTCTGTGACTTGCTATGGTCAAAATACTAAAGGCAGACAAAAGCTCATTTCCCACCAAGCATTTTCACCTCCACCCACAATGACCAGTATCAGGGCATGAAGTGACCAACTCAATCAAATCCCGTCCGGAAAATCAGGGCCTACTTCAAGAGTAGAAATTCTTTTAAAAAAAAAGAAAACCTTTGAAGCATATGCCTACCAAATGTGCATACAGTGACTCATCATGCAGACCAGCAGCAAACCAAACTAAGAGTGGAAACTGTCGAACTGATGAAGAGGAGCTTATTACTTTTTCACATATCATATTTCACTCATTTACAATCTAAAATATACTAATCTGTTTTCAATGTGCATTCTTCTCAGGAGTCATACTGTATGCTGGATTGATGAAACACTGCGCCACACAATATAACAACTAACTGGCAGGTTTATATTCACGTAGAAAACCATCCCTTTGTATAAACCCAGAAAAATGGCAGGAACATATGGGTTCGTTTTTTTTTTTTTTTTTTTTAATGGAGGAGCCCCTGATGGTTTATGTAGTGACAAAATAATATTTGAACCATCAAGGTCAAAATTGTGAAAAAAGTATAAGTGTTTGTTAGAAATTCAATTGTCTGGTCAGGATTTCAATATGAGACAAATTTACTGCCATAATGTTGTCAGTTTGTTTCTTTATTATTTAAATAATGGACTGGTGAGTTTTGTGTGAGTTTTGACTTTAGCCTTTCAGAAATAATACACTCTTTTCATATTTTTAACATGCAATCATTAGCAGTTGTATATGAAAAGCAACATATAGTTTCAATTTTTAAGAAACTTGTGGATCCACCCTGGAGTTTCCACCCAGCTGGAGATGCTTCAGAAACCCCTCAGAAACAGGAAACATCCTAATCAGATGTCTGAAACATGTCAGCCGATTGCTATTGATGCCGAGGAGTAGTGGCTCTGTTCCAAGCTCCTCCAGATGTACAAGCTCTTCACCTCATCTCTAAAGCTGTGCTCAGACAATATTAAAATCACGCATTTCAGTCACTGGTATCTGCGATCCCATTCTGGTGCAGCCCAAATTAAATGCAGAAATGAGTTATTTCACTGTGCTGTGCAGAGATATAAAAGAATTAGTCCATTAAGTTCAGCAACTACTCTGGACAATCACCTCCAAGGACTCCAGAGCTGACCCCAGCACAGAGCCAGTCTCCTTAATTCGTTCAGTTTATTTTCGTAAGTCATTGACTCTCTTGCTTCCCAGGCAAATGGCATAGCTAATACACCTTCTGCATCAGACTTTTAGAAGATATGTGCCATCATGATGAATTCATTGAAAGATCTCAGGTCAAATCCTACAGGCGAAGGTTGGACCAGATCAAATGCTCAGTGTTTCAGCTCTGCTTCCTCTTCACCACAACGTACCAATGAAACACCTTCATTAATTCTGATGCTGAACCACCATTGAGCCCATTCATGAACAAGACCCTTAGATTTTCAAATCTTCTGTGCTTCAGACAAAGATCCATCTTTAACTCAAAGGGAGGGTTTCAACTCTCTCAAGTGGAGAACTAGACTAATTTTTGGTGGCTTTGATCCCATTGACTTATTGATCTGCATGCCGCTCTACTGCACACTGAAGGTTGCAGAAAAGGCAAATAGAAGTTCATCATCTGCAAAGAGTATGCAACCCTAAGTTTCACCAAAACTGGTCAATACCAAGACATGAGATACTATATGTGCCGAGGATGCAGACAGATGCCTCGTTTTACTTGCAAAGGGGTTCTAATAAATTGGAAGTCCCATATCCGCAGCTTATCTTAATTAGTACATTTCTCTTCTTTTTCCTTTGGTACTCTGCCCATTCATCAGATTGAACTAAAGATAGGTTTCCATTGCAGAGAAAAGCATGCTTTTCATATTAATTTAAACAAAATTGTTGGATGGTGCTAACTCCATATGGATTTTTGATGATAGTGCTGTTTTATACATGCATGCCTCATCTCAGGGTGTTTGTCTGCTTCTCTCCTTTTTATTCATGTTTCTTTATCTGAAGGAATCAAGGCCTTTCCAGTCTTTGTTCGCAAGAGTTTTATTATTTTGCGTTACAAGGGTGTGAGCTGAGATGGAAAAAGGGCTTTTATAGATGTGCATCCCTCTGCCTGGAGTGGACTCCAAAGACTTCATGAATTGGATGCTCTCAAGAAAATGCTGGAACATTTGGAGGCAGAAAACATCTATTTGCAGATGTTCTGCATGATTTAGACATTTTGATTTGCTTTTAATATGTGAGTTTGCTTGTGTTTTTTTTTACTTTTCTGGTGATACTCCCGTTCCCACAGGTGGACTAAAATGCATTCCATACACATTCACACACACCAGATAAGAACATGAGGGGGTAACTTGGGGTTGAGTGCCTTGCCCAAGGACACTTTTACATGTAGTCAGGAGAAGCCTGGAATGATCTCACAACTTTCTGGTTCTTTCTGCTCATCCTCCTGAGCTACAACTACCCTAATGTGTTCTTCTTTTATCTGGTATGAACATCCACATAAATTCATAAACCATGGCCCAGGAGTCGCCACTACCTCTTAATGTAAATGCTATTCTTGACATTCATTTTAATATTATAGACATTTGCCTGATTACAAGCATTATCAACACATTAATAAACTCAAATACTGCTAAATTAATGTTTGAATGTAGTAATCTGACCATGTGTTGATAAGATCTAGTGACAATTTGCATTTTGGTTCACCATAGTGAAAAAAAGTGTCTTACAGGGGGCTCAATTCCTGCAACTATTTTACAAACTGAATCACAGAGATTGGGTGAAAAAGTATGATAATTGCTGGCCAGTCTCACACTACTGGCTCTTCAAGATTGCTACATTCAAGAAAATTTCCTGGAGAAACAGCAGGCCAATCACCTTCACTATACTCCTGGACTGAGTCTGTCTGTTTGTGGCATTGCCTGCGGTGCATGAAATCTGACTGTCAAGGTCTGCTGACACGCAGTGTGGTATTCGCACATACAACATGCACGCACACGAACAAACATGTGTCGAAGCTGGTAATTGGACTCATGAAGCCAGAGGAGTAGAACAGCAACACTCGCTTCCTGTGTTTGCATTGTGTGTGCAGTGTGTGAGTGCGTTTCATTTCAAATGCTCTGGCATACCGTCGACTTTCTAAAAACCAGGCAATTTCCTGTGAAACCTTCCAAGTGTGACAGCAGCAGGTGTCTAATGGGCAAAGCTTAGGAAACAGGGCATTACCACAATCCAGAAAACTCAATTGTATTAATCCTCTGGATTAACAGCTTTAATTCTCGACACGTTTCCAGTTCAAAAAGTCTTATTTCCTTACTGAAAATGGGAGCAAGATGTGCAGTGAATATTGAACTACTCCAAGTGGGGTATTTGAAGAGTTTCCTCCTTTGCTTTTGTTAGCAAAAGGTTGTTTAAACTTTGACCTATAGCTGTAATACATCTTCTTATCACTTCACAAGGAAAAAAGGAATATTCCCTGAAGAATATTATAATGAGTCTAAGACTTAATTGAGGAAACAGTGTGTTTTTTAAATGCACCTTCATATCTGTGGTTTAATTGTCAGTTACATGATGAGCTTTGTTTTTGTTAATTATTCCTGCAATCAATCTTTTGCTGATACTGAAGACCCACAGTCTTAACCTCACTCTGCACATTGCCCCTGAGACTGCTAAAAACTGTCATTTTTAATCTCTCTTCTTGCCACCATCCTGCTAGCCCCCACACACACTCACACACAGAGCTTTCAAATAAGGGATTTAGATTACAGTGAACACTGCTAGCTTCATGATGATGAAGTGTGTGTGTACTCTGAGGGTGAGCCTTATTGGAATTCATACGATGTTTGTTGACTCCCTTCATATAAACAGGTGGCTGTGTGGAGATAACGTTCAGCATATTGCGCCGACGATGATGCTCCTGCACATGTACGCACACACACCTATGCGTACACACACACACACACACGTGCAGTCATCTGGTGTTGTGTTGTAAATTTGTGCATTTTTTTTGTTAAATCCTAAAGTAGTCAGAGTGATGTTTATTAATCTCTCTGTTTCAGAAGAAGTGCGCCAAAACCTTTCAGGTGTATGAGCGGAGATTCCTGAAAGGATGTCACCCAGCATCTATCCGACATCAAGCTGCAACAACACAGCAAAACTAGCTCTGTTCTGTTGCCGTCGCAGCAGAAATGTGCATAATAAAAGGCTCTATTTTCCTATCCCCCTGTGCTTATACCTCCTGAACTTCCGTACATGTGCTTCCAGTTTATTACCATGGCTCAATTTCACCTACTCAGAAGTAATTTGAGTAGCCTGGATGTGCCTAACAGATAAAAGAATACATTTTTGAGAAGCAATTGGAGGGGTTTGGGGGTTTCTGAGGCACAAGCAATCCCACATATACAGACATCCTTTCAACTATATTGTCAAGGTAACAAGAACATGTCTGAGGTTTGAGGTTTATTTTGTTTTTCCTCTTGATGTCTTGGTTACCTTCCATAAAGTTGTATCTACATGCTGCCCTTGTCACTTTGCATCTAGTGATGAGGCATCCTCTTGATTGATCTCTCATTTAAAAAGCCCAGAAACCCAAATTGACAGCCATTAAAATTCATTATGTCTAATCCAAAGATATGCCGGTCTGAAATTGAACAGTTAAATGCACTGGTTAATATTCCTATTAATATAGGAATGTTATAGCAACGCTCTGCCACTGCAGGTCATACAGACTTCCTCATGGTCCAGTTATAAATTCCTTCTTTAGACCCACCTCTTTTCATTGGCATTTTAGCCTCTAGTTTATTTTTATTGCTTGTATTGTTTAATCTCAAGGATCTCCAAATCCAGTCCTCAAGGGCCCGGTATCCTGCAGGTATTCCATGCTTCCCTGCAGCAACACACCTGATTCAAATCAATGGGTTATTAACAGACTTGTGCAGAACTTAACAACAAGCTCTGTTGATCTATTTAATTTAAATCAAGTGAATTTCAGATGAGAAACTTTCAATACCTGCAGGAAACCGACCCTTGAGGACCAGATTTGGAAATACTTGTCTTAATGTTTTATATTTTATTGATTCTTGTTTAATGTTTTAATATTTAATTATTTTATGTTCAGCATTTTGTTCAGCAGTTGCTTTCAGAAAGTGCTTTTATAAATAAAGTTGACTTGGTTATTTCAAATTACATAAATGTTAACATTAGATAAGTATATATTAATTAAATATTAATTTGACTTGTGATGTTAACTACTTTTCATAACTTGATGAATTATTTCCAAAAGCTGAAATGCATCATAAACTAATTTTTCCCATCAACCTCTGCTATCCAGAGATAACATCAAGAGTCGCTCTACAGAGATCTTTAACGTGGGATTATTTGTAGCTCAGTGGATTTGAAATAAATTAATAACATTTACTCATGTTTTAAAATATTTCAATCCATTGCAACGACTTAAAAGCACATTTATTAATTATTAATTTATAAATTAATTGTGAATTTATTTTATTGTATTAATAATGTAATATTTAAGTAATTAATTCGAGTTGTATTTTTGACTTGTTTACTTGTTGATGTTTTTACGTCAGTTATATTTTAGATGATGTCAGTAGCTGTAGTCCTCAGTCCCACGTCATATTAAAATACATTTTCAGTGTTTTTTAACTTTTGGTGAATGATACAGTGAAATAAACATAAATATTAGACCTTTGCTAAATGTTCTTCTTGCGCGCGTACTTCTGATGAAAACGAACTCCAGGAGGAGCAAATATTTCAGGTACCACATAACGAAACTTAATGGATAAAATTGCTAAATGTAGAATACTCTTTGGATGATCTATGCTGAGCTCGGGGATTTTTTAGCCTTTTCAGAATGTTTTTAATCTTGCAGTTAAGTGCGGTAAACTTTAGCACGTGAATTTCACCGTGATGTGGTGCATTATTTATCGCTCTCTATGATTTAAAAGGTTTAAGTTATGTTTGAGGATTGTAACAGCCCAAAACACAACAACTATTTACCATTTTTGTGCTTTTAGTATAGAAGCAGAAGGCCGATTTACTATTGTGTGAGCTTTTTGCTCACTTTGGGATCCTTCCGACATGGCCGACTTCCGTTTTGATTACGTCCCGTGAAAAGACTCTATATGTAATGGCAGCGGTGCATGTGTCTTTCTGCCGCCAGCCTGAAACTAGGTCAATGAACAAGTAGATGTGAAGTCACTCGTCAATATGTCGGAATCTGACAAAAAAAAAAAAAGAAAAAAAGGGTCTAATGCAGTCAGGAAGCCCCCTTTCTTTTCCCCTGCAATTCTACACTAAGAAAAACATGATTATTACCTTTATAGCCAAAAAAGAAATCTAAGATCGAGACAAGACAAGGCTTCACTTTCTTGGTATTTAACAGATGTCTATAAAATAACATACAGATAACCCACAAAACTATTCTCTAAAAAAGCCATTGTGACTCATTCAGCCCACACAGCATTTATTTGAATAATACAGTAAACTACTAAAAGCTCTCTTACTGTAAAAGGTCACAAAAGGACTGCATCCTCATTGGCTGCTGACAGAGGAAGGTTAACTGCTTCAGCAGAGGAACACAACACATCTTTTCTGTTTGAGAGAAAAGGTAAAAATACCCAGCTTAATACTGTTGTGATAACACCAGAGATTTGCTTTCTGACTGAACATATTGTCTCCACAAATGTTAAATATTCTCCTGCCAGCATGAGTAAGCCATTTTAAATTGTTTCCAAAGTCAAAACACTTAACCCAAACCTTAAACAACAAATCTGCCAGGTTCAAACCTAACAAGGAGTCCAAGTGAAAACACAGGCAGCTTTTTATTCCAGAAACTTTTTTTTCCAACAATGCCTTTAGCAAGAAGAAAGAAAAGCATATTTGTTATTGTGTTAAATATTAATTTGATGAGAGGTTTATTCAATATGAAAACTATTTATGCAAGCACATCTCCCTTATGAATTTTAAAACACCACAAAGGAAGGTAAATGTAAGTCATTGAATTAAAATGGGCCAATGATGCTTCACACCTGCTTCTGGCTGTTTAGCAAGGAAAGTTGAGAAGATCCTGAAGAAAAACAAAAACAAATGTGATTAATTTGGTTTGTTTTATTTTTTTATCCATCCTTGGTTTCCCCAGTCTGCCATTTCTAAATGCACGATTGAACCGCATGGCATCTGGACACAAAGGATGTCGAATGGAAGCTAAATTAGTTATTTTAAAAGAGGGAAGTGGGGGATGTTAGGAGAACAAATTGAGCTTAATCCCGACATCTTTCTGTAAAGCCATCATTTTGTAAAAACCTGTCTATAGCTAATCTCCGATTATAGACATCTCTGTGAAGATTTATTCATTTTCTGCTTTTCTAATCATCATTTCCAATCACGTGTTTAATGAGCACAGCATTTTGTGTTAAGCTGAGGTTGCACGTGACGTTGCTTCAGCTCCCTCTTCTGTCTATTTGCATGTTCTTGTAATTCAGTAAATTAATTGATGGGAATAATATTGGATATGCAGCCTCAGTACAATGTGTCTACACAACATGAGCAGATAAAGTCAAATATACTCTGTTTTCTGACAGACTTGTTAATGAGGAAGAATGTCATACTTCAAGTAAGATGCAAAATCTGAGGCAAACATTTGAAATGTTCAGTGAAATCACAGTTAATTGTCATTTTAATATTCCCTCCCTCTGCACATTTTCGTCATTTGAATTTGTTGATTTCAGAATTATTTGACCTAAATATGCATATTGATTTAGTTAAGCTTTATGAACCAAAGATTAATGGTTATTGCTGGTTATTGTGCAGTCTGCAGACAAAAATCCCAATTAGCTCCTTACTGGATGAAGCAGGCCTCCGCATCATCATACAGTATCAGACAACAGCAATGCTGGCTTTCAAAATGCAGACCATCATACTTATAGTAAGACACGTGTATTTACACATTGACCTATTCTTGTCAGGAACGGCTCAGGTGATGGAATCAAATGCAGGACACAGAAAGAAGATTTAGCAGCTCGTTAATGCGAGGGTCAGCCACAGGTGATCAGTCTGTAACAGTGCGAAGGTACCAAAAAAAGGGGTCAGGCAAAACTCAGGAACCAGGAAGACAAGCTATGGGGTCATACCCAAGTAGATCTGATCACTAGGAAAAACTGCTGGAAGCTCGGGATAAACGACAAGACGATCTGGCAAAGAAACACAGTGCGGAAGCTCCAGATAAAGGCTGGGGAGACAATCAGACACATGTGAAACAAATTAAGGAGGAGCGGGTAATCAGCAGAGGGAGGAAACACGAGGGAAGGGAAGCAAAGGCACCTGAAACAAGAGCAGAGTTAGACTTCAAAAAAAAAAAGGAAGTAATGAACACCAAAAAAAATAAAATAAAATAATTAAACTCCAGGCCAAGAACCCGGAGAACCTGATAATTCTATGTATTTATAAGACTTTATGCTTTGTTGATATATGCAGTATCCTTTCATAAATAATCGTTATTATTATGCAGCTTTGCATCACACATATTTAATTATTTTTGAGTCAATAAATCTTTGTCTTTGCTTTCAGTTTTACCAAATGAGCACATTTGTTGGCTTTATTCTTTTTTCCAGTTCATTAGATCAATTTGATCATTTTTAATGTCAACTGGGACCTTTAACTGTTTCATGGAAACTGTATTTTAGTTAACATTAAGAGGAAGTAGAGGAGAAGGGAGGATGGGGAGGAACTTTTACATTGGTTTGTTTTCAAACCTAATCTTTTACCACAGCCATAGAGGCTGTATTTCAGACTGGCTAATGTAGTAGAAGCACACACACACACACCATAAACAGTATCTACACACAAATGGTTGTGGGCACAGACTGGCATTACACCCTATTACCTGATAAGATGCAGTATGTTAAAAACAATACATGTTTTTTTTTTTTCTTTTCGGTTATAGCAGTGCTCTAATCTGCAGATCTAATCTCTCTCCTCATTCCTCATCTCTCTCCATCTTCTCTCTTCCCTCTGCTATGTTCCTCCTTCTTTTTTCATCTCTGTCACTGTTCTCCAGGTGGCTAGGTGAGATAACGCCTCCACACTCAGCCCATTGGCCGGATTACGGAAGAAAGGGCACCAATCAAACCTTGCATCATTATTCGTAGTGATCATGGACCTGGGTAGGCTGCTTATCTGGTTTTACTTATCCTGCAGTAGTAAGTGTCCTTAACCATCTCATACATCCAGCAACTCCCCTAAAAAACACTCAAGTCTCCCTTTAATTATAAAATCAGACATTTCTGAGATGGTTAAGAACTCTTACAAAGGCTAACAAAGTAATAAGAAAAAATGGGAGGATTGTATTTTCTTGGGAATTTACATATTGTCTGCATTACAGTTTCTTCTGTCTGTGATTTGAGGCTTATGAAAGTATTAGAATGACTTTCATTTATGTGCATATGCAATCTAATTATGCACCAGCCAAAGCGATATTCACCAACAAAGTTGCCGTATATGATGGGAAATCGGGATACTTTTTGGAACATTTCACATCAATGTTAAGCAGCTTGAATGATTACAAATGTCCACTCCTCAGTCCATCAGACCACAAAAGGAAACTAAAAGGACACTCACAGTGCAGCCAAGGCTGATCATGTTTTGGAACATTTCACATAAGTGATCGCGGCTAAACCAACATTATTGACCTTTACATTTACCAGTGTGCCACCTCTCCATCATGTGTTATCAAATTCAGTTTGATAGCATCTTCAATCACAATGAAGGAAGTGGAAGGTAGGAAAGGAAAATTTGATTAAGAGGGTAAAAGATTATTCAATAGCAGAAAATCTGGATGAGAAAACTGAAAACAGCAAGTAAATGCAGTAAAACGCCTATTGAAGAATGAAATATCACATGTGCATATATATTCAGACCCTATGCTGTGAGACACAGTCCCAATAGAACTCATTATCAACTCATGATATAT
>JBAMHX010000008.1:25428635-25447483 GCA_037177515.1 Pseudomugil tenellus | reverse complement strand
CCTGCTTGCTACCTGCTTGCTACCTGCTTTCTACCTGCTTGCTGCCTGCTTGCTACCTGCTTCCTGGCTGCTTGCTGCCTGCTTGTTGGCAGCTTGCTACCTGCTTGCTACCAGCCTGCTACCTGCTTGCTGGCTGCTTCCTGTCTGCTTGCTACCTGCTTGCTGCCTGCTTGCTAACAGCATGCTACCTGCTTGCTACCAGCCTGCTACCTGCTTGCTGGCTGCATCCTGCCTGCTTGCTAGCTGCTTTCTACCTGCTTGCTGCCTGCTTGCTACCTGCTTCCTGGCTGCTTGCTGCCTGCTTGTTGGCAGCTTGCTACCTGCTTGCTACCAGCCTGCTACCTGCTTGCTGGCTGCTTCCTGTCTGCTTGCTACCTGCTTGCTACCTGCTTGCTAGCTGCTTGCTACCTGCATGCTACCTGCTAGTTACCTGCTTGCTGGCTGCTTGCTACCAGCATGCTACCTGCTAGCTACCAGCCTGCTACCTGCTTGCTGGCTGCATCCTGCCTGCTTGCAACCTGCTTGCAACCTGCTTGCAACCTGCTTGCTACCTGCTTGCTGGCTGCTTGCTGGCATCAAGCAACCTGCTTGCTGGCTGCTTGCTGGCTGGCGTCTCCACTCCTGCCACCCTTTCTCTGCCTGTCAAACTTGTCACCCTTTGAGCCTTTATTGTTCCTTTTTCTTACCTCTGCAACCATTAAACGCCCTGAATGCTCTAAAGGGGTTCAAATGTATTTAAAATTATTTTTATTAATCTTCAACTATTTCTATGATGTTAAGAGAAATGAATTCAATTACCTGTGAAATCCATGAGAAAACCGAATTACAAGTTACAGTCTAATCTACAATTTAACTTATATAATGTTTAGTCTTGCGAAAATAATGCCAATACAATAAAACAAATGTAATCAAATTAAAGATACGACCAACAACTCACGTGATATCTTCTTGACAGTTTCGATGTTTATGAGCCATCCAGCCCCTATGAGACGCACGCCCATCTGGAAAGAAAACTATTGTCTTCTGTTATTAACCAATTAAAAGTGTTAAAGGAGCACTCACTTAAGTACAATTTACAAATTAAGTATTCACGACTGATTCTCAACCTGGTGATGAAGGTTAGGGTTTCAGTCTTTCTGGAAAATGAATGTGGGTAATATCTAATTAGTAAGGATTATCCTCACCCTCAGCCCTCCCCCATTGTGTGGAAGACCTCGCCCGGCCACAGCTATTGTCCAGCACACTGAGTGAATTGTTGTTTTAAAGGATTTTGAGTGGCTTAGGGGGATTTGACAAATGTGAGCGATTTAAATTCGGGAAAAGTGGCCATGTTAATCACTAGCTTGGTAACTTTTCTCACATTAAATCAGTATTACATGAGAAAAACTGGCATGCAGACTTACTGGTGAGAAATATTACAGCACTTGTGAGGAAACCAAGAATTTAAAAAAGTTAATATTAAATATATATACACCAAACATACCTGACAACACAAGACTCCTTAAAACAAAAGTAATCGTGTGTTTGGGGAGTGTAAATTCCAGACTGTTTTCACACCAAGTTGTTTCCCAGGAAAACATCTATTATCTTATTATCACAACGATGCCAATTTCGCCAATGTGTGAGGCTGTATTTACATGACTATATGGGGTCACCAAAGAAAAACTTTAAGGCTTTGTAGTCACTGTGTGTCTCCCCTGGGACACCGGTGCCATTTCCCAAATGCTTCAACAGAACAAGAACCTCCGCGAAGCATTTATGTCTGTTTCCTGCATGTATGACTGAATAGTGATATGATTTAAAATCGTTTTAAGTGAACTAATCCTTCCCGGTTTTGTTTTGGAGTAAAGTTGAGTGTGCGTAATGACATTTTCCTCTCTATTAATGTTTTTATCTTAATATATATAATAAAACGTAGGCTTATTAGTGTCTGATCCTAGACTCCAGCGCACATTAATCTGATTATATTCTCTCCGAATTTGAATTCGTGGGAAAAGCATATAAGAAACATGGCCTGGGAACGACAGGTGAGTGAATGAGGGGCTGTTTAAATGTCTGTGTCACTTCTTTGAAGTGCACGTATGCACCAACGGCACCTATTTGTCTGTAGGCAATTAATGTCGTCGAGTCGCATTTTCACAGTGAAACGTTACTTGCAGGACAAATCTGTCAATCAAGGTGGCAATCCCATATAAATATCATCAGTGTGGCGTGAGGCAACGTCAGTTGCGGCCCCTCTTATCCTGGTACACACATCTGAAACAGACAACGGGCCTCCGCTGCCATGGGACCACTAAATCTCCTTTCAGTTTTTGCGCGGATCATGCTCTGTCATTTTCCGTTTGCATCATCATGGTATGACATTTACTTTTTTAAAAGGTAGCTATCTTTATATATAAATATATATATTCTGTGACTATGACGCTGATATTTTTTCTCTCAACAGGACAGTGAACAACTTCCTCATGACAGGACCAAAGGTATGTTTATTGCTTAGTCAAGTAATGTGTGGTGCGTAAAACATCTTTAAAGATAAATAAACCAAGCTTTGGTTTGCTAAGATTATTCTTCACTTACATCGCTTTATTAGTTCAGTGCAAAAATAGCTTCTTTTTTTTCTTTGTGTTTCAAGGCTTTTTTAACCTATGCAAGAAGTGTGCAAGTGGGCGCACAAAGTGGAATACAAGAGTGCAAGAACCAGTTCGCTTGGGACAGGTGGAACTGTCCAGAGAGTACACTGCAGTTATCCACACACAAACGCCTCCGAAGTGGTAAGAACTCTAATATAAAAATAAATACATAAATATCTTAACTCCATATATTCAGGACACATTTGCATTTCATGTTTGTGCGTTTTGCATGTCAGTTACGCATGCAAGACGAGCGCTTTTACGCATTTGTGGAACCACTTTCAATGACCCTGTAAAACTTTTATTTATGTCACGTTTTGTAGCCACGAGGGAAACGGCTTTTGTTCATGCCATCAGCGCCGCTGGGGTGATGTACACGCTCACGAAGAATTGTAGTATGGGGGACTTTGACAACTGCGGCTGCGACGACTCCAGGATTGGTCAGACAGGTACACCTGGGAATGTTTCTTCTACTGTTTAGCTAAATTATCCCAAAATGAACGAACTACTTGTATTTTTATAACCTTTTATTCTTGATTCTCAGGAGGTAGAGGATGGATTTGGGGGGGTTGCAGCGACAACTCGGCGTTTGGGGAGAAGATCTCCAAACGGTTCGTAGACGCGCTGGAAGGTGGACACGACTCACGCGCAGCAGTAAACCTACACAATAACGAAGCAGGCAGACTGGTAAGATCTGAATCCATGACTCATATGTGGCATCAATCATCATTTTTAAGGAATCTTACTTAATAAACAAAGTTAGTGATGCCAGAGCTATCCGTTTAGTGACGTTTACGCACGTGCACATATCAATAACAACTTTCATTCTCCTGGTAGGCAGTAAAAGCAACCATGAGGAGAGCCTGTAAGTGTCACGGTGTGTCTGGGAGCTGCAGCGTACAAACCTGCTGGATGCAGCTGGCAGACCTGAGAGAGGTGGGCAACTACCTAAAGATGAAGTATGAACATGCAAAGAAGCTAGAAATGGACAAGAAACCAGCAAGGGCAGGCAACAGCGCAGATACCCGAGGAGCCATTGCGCGTACATTTCGGGGAATCGCGAGAACGGAGCTCATCTACCTGGAAGATTCTCCAGATTACTGCGTCAAGAACCAGAGCTTGGGAGTCCAAGGCACTGAGGGCCGGGAGTGCCTGAAGGGCAGCAAGAACAATTCCCAGTGGGAGAAAAAGAGCTGCCGCAGGTTGTGCTATGAATGCGGCCTCAGAGTGGTGGAGAAACGCTCCGAGGTCGTTAGCAGCTGCAACTGCAAATTTCACTGGTGCTGCATAGTTAAATGCGAAAAGTGCACACAAATTGTGACCAAGTATTACTGTGCGCGCAGAAGTGGGAGAAAACAGCACAATAAAACGAAACGGAGGCAACATGCAGGCGGACTCTGATTACATTGTGCATAATGGACAAATAATTGAAGCAGTGGAATAATTTTATTTTAACTGTCACATCATCTGATATTCGCTTTTGCACTTTTGTCTTATAGACTGAATATGGATCAAGTAGTTATTTTTAGGGACTTAACTCTTAAATCCAAGCACAGAGTTTGTGCTTAGGCCATGCTTGGTTCATTCCTGGGCATCTCCAATGCCTGAATATGTATTTATACTTAATTTTAATTAAACTTTTGTATAATAAATATTTTTTCTACAATATGCACGACTTTATCTACTCTGTGGCAACAGTCTGATTCTATTCCTGAAGCGCAACCTTTGGGAAGAAACGCCATCCTTTGAAGTGCGCATATAGGCGTTTCCAGAACCGATCGCCCAATCAGCTTTCTCTGGCCTCTGGAACAAAGAACAAGACTTCCATTTGTTCCTCAAGTAAATAAAGAAAGCGGAAAGTTGCAGCACACAGGACAAAACAACTAGTTCTGCATTGGCTAAACGCTAAAGATGAAAATGGTAGACCTACATTCAGTATTTTGGCTCCTACTTCTGCCTTTTAGTATGCACCTGGGACATGCTTGGTAAGACAAATACTATCTATGCACCATATTTATTAAAAAGAAATTAAAGTCCGTCCAAAATAATATTTTTTCTTCTCAGGGTGGCCAGTAATTTTCTTATGACGGGACCAAAGGTAAACAAAATTAAGGTTAATCTAAATTGTTTAGTTGCATTTAGAGCATTATTCATATTAGATAAATGATATTAAAACTGATTTAAAAAAACCCACAAGCTTTACTGTTTCTACTGCAGGCATATTTCACCTTTGCAAGAAGTGTGCAGGTGGGCACCCAGAGAGGGATTGAAGAGTGTAAACACCAGTTTGCGTGGGACAGATGGAACTGCCCTGACAGCGCAACCCAGTTAAAGGGACTAAGACTTGGTAGGTTTTAATAATTTCCCTTCATGCATTAATACAATATTTCAATGTACTTTAATTAAAAATTTGAGCTACGTGTGCAAATTTAAAAGTAAAAACAAAGACCTTTGATAAATAAATACATAACGTTTTTATTCATTTGTTTCTGCTGAGGAACCACTAAATAAACTAATTATAGGTTTATGGGCCTATAACACTTTTTGAGATGATTACTGCCGTTATCAGTCACTTATTTGCTGATTAAAATTGGCATTTGTTTTTTTTTAAAAAAAGAATATGTTTATATCTTGATTTCATTATTTTCTTTTACAAGCCACCAAAGAAACGGCTTTCATCCATGCCATCAGTGCAGCAGGAGTCATGTACACTCTCACAAGGAACTGTAGCATGGGAGATCTTGAAAACTGTGGTTGTGATGTGTCAAATAATGGAAAAACCGGTGAGGCTTCAACACAAACATTAATGTTAATTAATCATTCTTGCTCTTTTAGTTTCCAAAGTTGTGATATTTAGCCAAATATCATAGAATTAGATTATTTTTATCTCTATGTTCTTGCCAGGTGGTAGAGGTTGGTTATGGGGAGGATGCAGTGATAATGTAGATTTCGGGGAGAGGATTTCCAAACAGTACGTGGATTCACAGGAGACAGGACAAGACTCCAGAGCTGCAGTCAACTTGCACAACAACGCTGCTGGACGGCAGGCAAGTTTTCACCACCATGAGAAACCGTAACCATGTTTAAGAAGTAGCCTATATCCTAATGACGTCTGCTTTCCAACAGGCCGTGAAGGCAACAATGAGGCGCATCTGTAGATGCCATGGCATGTCTGAGAGCTGCAGTGTACAAACCTGCTGGACGCAGCTGTCCGATTTCAGAGAAATAGGCAATTATTTAAAAGTCAAACACAGCCAGGCTCAGAAACTGGACATTGACAGGAAGTGGATGAGAGCTGGAAACAGCGCTGACAGCCGGGGAGCCATCGTGGACGCATTTGGCGACATAGCCCAGACAGAGCTCATCTACCTGGAGGACTCTCCGGACTACTGCAAGAGGAACACCACTCTGGGACTTCAGGGCACTGAGAGCCGGGAGTGTCTGCAACAAGGAGACGGTTTGACCCAGTGGGAGAGAAGGAGCTGTCGCAGACTGTGCCATGAGTGCGGCCTAAAGGTGGAGGAGAGGCGGACGGAGGTGGCGAGCAGCTGCAACTGCAAGTTCCACTGGTGCTGCAAGGTGAACTGCGAAGACTGCTCCCAGGTTCTAGTCAAGCATGTGTGCGCAAAGAGGGAAAGCGGGGATCGGGTTAGACGGAGACATCGTGGACACAAATGAAAATAACAGTTTTTTATGTATCTATAATCTCATATGTGCACTTTTAACCACCATCCATGTCTCATTGTAGCCCTCTGGAACGCATATTTATAAATGAAATTTGCTTGAAAAATAAAATAAATACACTGAAATACGAGGTTGTCCTGCAATCTGTGACTCCAGGAAAAACTCCATGACTTTGTGACAGAGGCAACACGTTTGAATAAGAATGAGATCAATGCGCTTAAGAGAGGATTACATGACTAACATGGTGCAGCTCACACCTAAGCAAGGTGTTGATCCAGCATTAAACCTCAATGACATCAAACTATCACTGATGTCAGTGTGTATTCACTTCATTCAAAGAGTGGGGAAGCTTTGAAAGACAAATCAGGGAAGGGTTTACACTACTAGGAGTAGATAGTGGGACTTGATAATGCTGAGTCTGGGTCACATCCACAAGTTCAAAACATAATGAAAAAAAGTTTGACTTGTTTTACTCAGCATTGTAAGGTCCAATACTGTAAATGTAAGCATGAACAGCGGTCTGCTCTTTCTCCTGAAACAAGTTAATTTATAATCATCTTATTTAAAGGCAATTACATCTGAGAGGATTCTTATCTCCTCCCACTGGCCTGAAGGAGTCATTCATGTGCTTCCTTGTCCCCTCGACCCCCTGCATCTCCAAATATCTTCCTCTCAGCTGGATGTGTCATAAATCTGCCACGGTCTCAGTTAAATGAGAGCTGGCATGGATATTGCCCTCTTCAGGGGTCTGTGCCTGAAGGGATGGAAATTTAACTGATATGGGGAAGTAACAGGGCTATTTCAGTTCCCCGGAGCAGCCACTGTAAGGCTAGAAAAGAAGTTACAAGTCAATTATCATTACATCAGAGAGCAGCTGGTGTCACTAATGCAGATTCAAAAATCGATGATTACCAGAATTTATATAACGCAAAATGAACACAACAGGAAGCAAAGAAAAAAAAGGTATTACTAGCAAAAGGGAAGTAATGCAGCAAAATACAAAGAAGAAAAGTCACTAATGTGACTTTTTCACATTTGTCTGTTTACATCTGGAGATGTGTGTTTCCCATGCTGTCCTGCTGAGTGTTAATGAAAGTTTCACTCTACTGGAGGCCTTCAGTGATCCGCCCTCATCTCTGCACTCCACTGGTTCCACCATGCTTAAGGTGTGGCTTCCCTTCAGAGATGTCCATCGCAGGTTTACCATATACATGCTAAGTCATTCTGTCATTTTCTTGACACATAATTTTACAGATTCAAACAAAAGTGATGCCCAACCTGCTTTTTAATGTGACTACATTTACTATCTCTTCCACAGCGGCAATGTTGTTTCTTTCCTGGGGCAGTATGCTTCCTAATCAAGTCAAAGGAGGGACATGGGGGAGAAGTGGTGGGGGAATCTCCCAAGTAGACCCCCCAGGGGTAATCATGTATTGACCCAGACAAGCCTGGGGGTCTGTGAAGGTCTGAGTGTGATTGATCACCCTGTTCTCCCTGGTGCCCTCCTCTATCACCTGGGTGTGAGATACCAGGAAGATACAGAACTGCAGCTGGAACACAAGCTTGAAGGAAGAAAAATGTTACAGATCAGGAGAGAAAAGTGGATGATACATAATCTACAAGAAAACAACAAATGCAACATTATTTAATGGAAACCTTACATGCCCATATGCATCTCCACATTTACTTTCTTGAAACTTAACCAGGTTTCATTTAATAATATAATAATATGCACATTTTGTTGTAAGTCTGCTCTTCAGTCAGACAGAAACATGGATAAAAATACACATTGCAGAAGTAGAATACAGGTTACAGAGTGATGAAAAAGGAAGTACGCAGCCTCCAAGTTTAGAAACTGATACAGGCTACAATTAGTGCATGCTCAAAACAACCGCAAACTATCCTTCCTTTGTGCAAAAGGTGAAAATTACATCCTGTAAGTGGAATTGCTTGAAGTGTTTCTTTTTTTCTTTATAGTGCGACATGCAGCACAACCTACATTTCAAAGAAACAAGTATGAGCCTGCGGACTGTTCCATCTGAGGACGAGGTGATAGGATGGAATGCACAAACTCTAGCTGACTACATGAGGAAGGTGAGTTACACCGTTTCATCATGACAAAGCTCTATAAGACGCATAAGATAAACAGTTTGCATGAAATACTGTGGGTTCTATATCATTTTATTATATCCAACTCTAAATGACATATTCTTTACTATGTATTAAATATGAGTGTTAATTCTGTTAAGCAGTGGAAACCATATGATCTAAGTTTGTGTGGGAGGACAACAAAATAGCAGATAAAGTTCTATTCTGACAATTCAAAACTTTTTAAATACCTACACTTGATTATACAATAATATACAATTAATAATTATATAATATATACTTAAAGAAACTACTAGACAAAAGTCACAGAGACAGAACAAAGAAGTCAAAAAGTATAAGCTGGTAGGGCTCAGTGGCGTCACCAAGTTAAAGGAGGCTGCAAGATGGGAAAGAAATGCAAAAAAATCAAGATGGGGTGAGAAATAGCAGCAGAAACATTCTCTATATGACTTCATTGACATGGCAAACTTATTGGATAGTAGCCTTTAAGCTAAATATATATCATTTTATCTTATGTCAATAAGCTAATGTGTATTCCGTTAGTGTATTTTCTATACACACTTATTCCATTGTTGGGTATGTATTGTGTAGCTGACACCAGCAGCTACAAGGTGAGAAGGAGGTTGCACCTGGTCAGATCGTCCCTCCATCACAGAGAAACAATCAATCATTCACAGTGACTGCAAGGAAGCATTTACAGTAAACAATGAAGCTTCTGGACAGCGGGAGGAAGCTGAAGTACCTGGAAAGAACCCACGCTTACGTGGAGACAACATGTAAACTCCACGTAGAAGGGCCTGACTTATTTGAACAGCATGTGGGAGGTTGTTGCAATGTTGATGATAAACAAATACACAGACATCACGGATACAAGGCTGCTGGCACTTCTAAAAATGGTCCTACAGCACACATAAAACTATGTAACTGTACACCTGTGTGCTAAAAAAACAAAAAAAAACCGTCTCTTCTGTTGAACATTAAGCTTTTATGTTCAAAAACATTTCTAAACAGGTTACGATCAACATATCTGTTTTTAACACAATGAGATCCATCTTTAACCTGAAACCTGAAGTCCCCTCTAGTGGGTGATGCTAACAACGGAAGGGCAACATTTCAAAAACATTGGGTATTTATTTTTATCCGGAAAATGGTACTTTGTTTTATACAAGTTTGACACTTTAAAAAAATCATTTGTGCTATCTCCATTTATTCTTCAACACTTATATTGACATTTATGCAACTTTATGAATATATTACACCAAAACTCTTCACGTAGATCCTTTGGTTGAAAAAGTATTCTCATTTATGAGTAAGCAGTTTTCAAAAAAGGGACTAAAAGAAATAGGTACAGGTCCCAAAGGGTCATTTATCTAATAAATCCAATGCATACTGCTGAATTAATAGCAGATTTGTGGCATGTTTTCTTTTCTTACATCTTCTCAGCTTAAATTATCAAGCTGTGATAAAGTGGTCCTGAGGAACAATATAACTGGAAGTCAGTTCATGGTATGTAAGTTTAAGCATTTAGATACATGTAAAAAATATCTGCAACAAATTATTTAACTATCATAACATTTCAAACATCTAGAGAATGACACACTGTGAGCTTGGAGTGTTTCCTGGAATCAGCATCCCGTGAGTCTGACGACAAAGTTGAATTATTAAAAGAAGTCAAATATATGAATACTATAAATGTTGTTAATATTTACCTGACTAGTTCTTTATTTTCACAGAACACTCATCTCTATCCAAAGACAAATAAAAATGGGAGTGAAGAGGAGAGACGTTGTTCCAAAGTAACTATGCAGATTTTATTCAAAGAATCAGCTGAATCTGCATCCAAACACACAAAAGTAACATTCAGCTCTATTTCATGTGCAGGTCAAAAACAAAAAAGCTTCCTGAGGTTCCTTATCAAAAGGATGAAGATGAAGAATACATCTGTGCTCTTGCTGCGCTACAAACCAAAGAGGAACAACACAGTGACAAAACCACCGGAGGCAACTATACATTGCCAAACTTTACACGTTCAATGAAACCAGAGAGAGATGTTCCTGTTCAGAAGCCTCGAGGAGGTAACAGCATGCCAAATGTGACAGTAGTGCTGCCCTGGGTACAGAAACGCAAATACATCTGAGTGCATAAGATACTTACATGCTTTGAAAGCAGAATTTGGTTTTCAAACACAAAGACATTTAACACGCCCGAGTACTCTAACAAATAAAACTAGTGGAGGACAACTAAACCTCAGAGCTACAAGCAAAGTCTGTGTAAATGCAGCATGGAGTTCTGCAAAGCCCGAAAGCAACGTTTATCTGTGATGATGAAGAACATGATAAACTTGCGAATCGTCCCAGAGAAGCCCAGAACTCGCCTCCGCTGAGATGCAATGAATTTACCAACTTTTTGAGTTGGAAAAAAGTTAAAGAGACTAAATAACACAAATAAAATATATGGTCACATTTTAATATGGTTCATTTAAAAACTATAAAATATATAATTGTGTATTTAAAATCAACAAAGAAAAATCAGGAAGTAACCACGGACCAAGCCGCACTCAGATCTGACTTTTAACAGCCACATCAAAGCTGTCAGCAAGGCGACTCTTTACCACAAAAATATTAAAAAAACATGCTATGTCTCTTAAAAAAAACAAGAAAACTGATCCATACACTCACCAAGATTTTCTAAAAAAAGGATTTAGTATTTATAATTCCAAGGTGGGTTTAGGCCCAGAAAATATGTTAGTTTGGAGAATATAAACCTTGTGTGACTCTGGGTCCACGGACTCAGGTCAGCTAGTCCTAACCAGAGTCCAGACTCAACATGGAGTTTAAGTTATGCTGCAAACAGGGGAACAAACTGCCAGTGGAGATGAACTGTGTTTATGATGACATTTTTTGTACAATAACTGCCTGGTTTTAACTACATTTTTACATTCCTCACACCAGCTCTGTATTCGGATTTAAACAAAAAGATCAAGAAACCTGAACTACCTGGTTTACACCCGATTCCCACGACCAAATCAAGTAAGTATTCTTTATTAAGCTGCACTATGTTGTTTCCACAGTAATTTATAATTCTACTCAATATCAACACTAACGTCCACAAGAGGGCAGCATTGTCTTTCCTCCTAAAGTACCCTTCGCGAGGTCCCCTAAACAAGCCCTAATGCCTCCAGGCATGACTCCCAGGTAGCACAAAATAAAACAAATACAAATCTCTAAATTCTGGTTATTGAAGGTATTAAACTTGTCTTAGTTGTTTTGTATTGTTTCAGTGTTCCGAGGATGAATAGCGTCACTTCATATCCACCGATGGCAGAGAAAATATCAGCACCGCCAATACAATATTCAGATGTGCTTATAGGAACAACACACAGTCAATATCGGGTTAGTTCCACTCCGACAGCACTTTCAGAGACAAGACAGCAGATGGTGATGTTGTTAAAAATACAACCTTTATGAGGAAACTGATTTTTTATTAACAAATGTGGTAGACTGTGAAACATTGTACTAATAATTCAGCTTTCTTTCATAGGAAAAACACATCTGCTTTTGCAACAGAACATGCAGAAATGAACACTTTTTGCTAGTCTCTTACTATCACTCTTCGATCATGGTGAATGCAGGATTTGGACCCCAGCTGGTATGGAGGAAAGGTGACCAGATCTCACGCTGAAATGGTTCTCAGAGAGCTGAACAAGGTGGAATGCTGCTTCTTCCTTCCCATCTGAATACAAACATACATAATTCCACATATCAATCCACAGCTGGTATCATAGAAGATAGCAAAATGGGTTTGCATGTTATTTTGTATCTTGAAGGACGGAGCATTTCTGGTGAGAGAGACCTCGAAAAGCTCAACTGACCACGCTTACACTCTGATGATCCTGAACAAAGGCAAAGTTTACAACATTAAAATCCGTAAAGAGGGCAACTCCTACTTGCTTGGCAATGGCATCAGGAACCTACAGGTAAATGTGAAGCCACGACAGCATTCAGAACTGCTATACTAGAAAGAGAAATGTCCCGTGTGCTCTCTCAGATTAAACTGAAAAGTTCACATCTTGCAGCATGCCTCAGGGAGTTCTGGATGCTCACTTGTGCTGCGCTGCGTCATTAGGTCTCTGTCATCTTTAGTGTGTGTTGTTGTGCTTTAGAGCTTCCCTGGGGTGCCGGAGATGATTAACCATTACACATACACCCCGCTGCTGCTTATTGATGGCAGAGACCAGACCTCCGGAGAGGAGCCCAAGTGTCTTCTGAAGCACCCTGTGAGACTCTGACCAGCACCAGACTTGATGTGGGTGTTTGTATCTGTCTGCATTCCTACACACTAGTTTGAGCATAACTGTGACTTGTTTCACTTTTTTTTTTTTTTTTTTGATAATTTTACCAAAGGTCACAACTTTCTCCTTTACAAAAGGTCAAAGTTACATAATCCTTCTTATTTTTACAAACAGAATGAAAAAATGCTAATGATCTTCATATGATGGTTTGTCTGTTTTCCTAAACAACGTACAGCAAATATACAGCATCACCTCCATTCCTCATGCCTCCCAGGCTGAATGCTGCTGCTTCTTTACCTCCGGGATCTTTCTGAGAAGCGCCAACTTGTCAGGGTGGCCAACACAGATTATCAGATCACATTGCTTCAGATGGGTTTGCACTGCCGGCAGAAAGAAAATATCTTGTGTAACAAATGCCTCAGGTCTAAAACAACTGCTATTACATGTAAACCAAACAGCAGAGGTGACAAAAATGTAATAGTATATACTTTGTATCTGCTTTCAACTTTCATTTCAAACAGCACAAGTATTTCAGTCCAATATATTTATGCCTGTCTGACTGAGTTACGTATTTTCCTGTATTTCAACTGCAGTCATCTATGCTGAAAAAGTACTTAAGACGTCAGTTTCATTTTCTAACATTCATAAATGCAAAAGAAGCTACTGAGGCTAAAATATGTAAACAGAATCTGAGCAAACATAGTATTTTAAACAATATTCATCCAAGCAGTGCAGATTTATTCTTATCGGAATATGTCGTAGCTCTATTGAGTGTAGTTTCTCTCTGTCAAACTTCAAATGTGTGTTTGAATGCGTCTGAAAGAGCAGATAGTTAAAACTAAGACAACTGTCCCCTGCAGCAGAATAAAATCTGCAACATCATGTCTCACACTGACACCCTAATTAGACAACTGTATGTTTGAATTCCTTCAGTGGCTCCTACCTGCCTGTCAGTGAGGCAAAATCCCACAGACATTATTTACAATCATAAACTGTTGGTCTAGACTGCTGACATCTATAAGCACAGTAGAAGTGGAATATCTATTCACTCATTTTCCATCATATTTCCAGTCAAGGACAGAAGTTTCATCATGTGCTTTGCATATTTGGAAACTGATGCCTTTTCACATTTCAGGGTTGTTATGGGTGTGGATGGAGATAGTCAAACATACATGCCAGTTGATCCATGTTGTGAGACAAAGAGTCTAGGCCTCTCAGGATGTTTTCCAGCTTAACACAGGCAGGGGAGTTAACTTCTGTTTCTGCGTTTTCCATCTGAAAAACATCAGCAAACAATTTAGGTATATCTTAAACTGTATACAAAGTCTGACTGAAATGGATTAATTTACTTTTCTATTTAAGTTTGAGGAAATTGTTGCATCACAAATATGTGTCTACAAAAGGAAATTTGCTACACATTTTCATTATATTTAAGAGTTTTTATTTGAACAAACAGGGTTAGCAGTTCAAAACCACATTTAATTGGGAAAAAAACAAATGCTAACAACAAGTGGTGCAATCATCAATCATTAAAACCCCCATTTCAAAGCAAAAAGTTGAATAAAGACATTGAAATCAGCTAAATAAGTAGTATAATTAAAGTCCAATGCATCATTGTCATCTGATAAGTCCTGACAGTACAAATCAGAGTTAAGAAAATGTTGTGGCAGTCGTCCCAGTACAAAAATTCATCTCCAGCTTCTGCTTTGGCTGTCCACAGACAGCAGCTCTGCATCTTTTAAAAGCCTCTTCCAGTTGAAACATGGACGCGCCCAGCTCCGGACTGGTCCGCAGAGTCGCCATGTCAAAGGCCATCCAGGTCAGCTGCACTGTAGGGAGTTAGAGAAGAGCATGACTCGCCTGCTTTTACATAATTACATCTCCATACCAAGGCAATATGAAAGCCAGTGTACTGCTATTATGTTTCAAATTGTCCCAGTTGTTAAATAAAATATGGTGACACACCTGACATGTTTTCAATGTCTTCGATCATTCTCTCCAAATCCTTGTTCAACTCCAACATGTTGCTGGTCAGCAGAGGCTCGGAGGTTGAAGAGGCCTCGGTCATCTGTCACAGACGATGTAACCCTTTTACTACCGGCTAATAAATCCGATTTAAAAAAGCTAAGCTAACAACTGCTGATATGTGACGGCAGCAAAGCTCAAATGCTAAATGCGACACAGGTGTTAGCTTGATGGATGTCGTGAAAAATTAATATGGTCATTTCGAGTAAAACGAAATAGGTTCTCCTACTTTTAAAGACGGTATAATTTATTTATGGTTTGTTTCACGTAACCTTAAAAAGTTCTAAAATTGCATAGCTTACGGTTCACTGGCAGGAGTTTGGTCAAAAGCTGGAAAAGCGACAGTTGAATTTGAATAAAATCCGAGCACGAGCCTCCAAGTCGTTAAAAAGACCACTTCAGGACAATCATGTAATTATGTCTTATGTTAAGAAATGTGTTAACGTAATGACAAATACCGGCCCGGAATGTAAAAGAAAAAGAGACATCGAAAGGCCTGGATAACACATTATAATAGATATTATGCGAGCAAAGGCAGTATGAATTATACATTGTGAATAAGAACACAAAAGTGTCACGTAGACATCATGTGCATAAGTAAATTGTATGATGCATTCACTTGCACTTGGACATCTGAAGCTTACCAAGGTAAAGGTCAGTACATACTAAATTTGATTTAGGATTTTGATTTGATTGTTTATATTTAATATGATCCATGGGAGGGAAGTCTGTTTTCTACGTGGTAGATGATCTCTTTTGGTCATTTAATAAGATGATTGACAGGGGAAGGACACACACACAATGCACAAATGTAATACACAGGCATTTAAAGTGAAAAATAAGTTACAAAAATGGCAGTTAATTTAATATATACTGTCTATAGGGATTTGTAGCATTACAGAAAAGTGTAGTTTCATGTCACAAATACCAGTTTTGAATATGGATACAGCCTTATTGGTAAAATTGCTGTTATCGTTTTGTTAATATTTACTCTATCATTTTGTTTATGAATGTCAGATGTCTTAAAAAAAGGAGGGGGGGGGGCATTAAACTAAAATAGAATCACAGATGACTGAAGTCTGTTTATATTGTAGGCTTAGTAAAAGAGTGGAAAATTATTTAAATGGTTATGAAGAAAGCCCCTGAGGGGACTGAACTAGCTGACAACAGGAAAAAAGGGAGATGAAACAGATAGACTTCTCACCTGAGAAAGTAACCAATCAGATTCTGCAGGGGGCGTTTCCAAGGGAAAGATAAAGCAGGTGTGAGAGGTGACATCTTGGCATAAAGCAAGGGCAAACAGTCAAGAACAGAGAGGATAAGAGTGGACCACAACTTCCAAACCCATAGACAATCATTTGGATACGCTCACATTACAGTACTTACAAAGGAACAAGATAAAGATTTTTGGGAAAATCGGTAAAGAGAAGAAGGACAACCAAAGGTGAAGAGTGAGTAGAACTTGAAAATGTCTTCATTTGAGAACCAGAGCCAGTCTCCTCCACGATGTGGCCCACAGTTCCCAAACCTGGGCCAGGAGCCCCCTGAGCTCAGCATGTACAGCGACTGCTACTACCCTCCTCCCTCACTGCCAAGTCCTCAGCGCACCACACCACCCTCCTACGACCTGAGTGACTACGCTACCTCAACTCCAAACCCTTACCTTTGGTTTAACAGCTCTGGGATCAACATGCCGTCTTACCTGTCGACTCCTGTCCCACCCGGTACTCCCGGCCCTCCATTTGTCCCTCAGCACTATGGCATGCAGCGACCTTATCTGGGTCCTGCTGGACCTGGAGGTCCAGGAGGAGAACTGGGCTGCTTTTCTTTTCCCTCACAAGAAGATCTGATGAAGCTGGTGAGGCCTCCATACTCCTACTCTGCTCTCATTGCCATGGCTATCCATGGAGCACCAGACAAGAGACTGACACTGAGTCAAATCTACCAATATGTCGCAGATAACTTCCCTTTCTATAACAAGAGTAAAGCGGGCTGGCAGAACTCCATAAGACACAACCTTTCCCTCAATGACTGCTTCAAAAAAGTACCAAGAGATGAGGATGATCCAGGTAATAATTTCAGATCATCTTTGTAGTTAAGCTTTGAATGCTTTGTTTGATCAGAAAAGCACTGTGATGATTAAGTTATTTGCAAAATTTGAAAACTGAAAACTGAATCTCGTCCCACAGGTAAAGGCAACTACTGGACTCTTGATCCAAACTGTGAGAAGATGTTTGACAATGGCAACTTCCGTCGCAAACGGAAGAGGAAGTCTGATTCCCTGGCTGGTGGTGACGGCAGTTCAGGGGCTCCGGAGTCAGGTGACAGTGAGAGGGGTAGTCCCAAGCACCCAACCCTCAACATGTCTCCAACACCGGACAGGATTCCCTCCCCTTCAATGACCGGCCCCACACCGTGCCTAAGCAGTTTCCTGTCTGAGATGTCCACAGTGTCACCCGGAGGAACCAGTGAGGTGGGGGGCGATGGTTTAAGCAGGCCGCTGCAAATAAACCTTTCAACAGAGGGGCCTCATAGACCCACCCAGCCTGGAAGCTTCAACAGCTACTCCTCCAACTCAGGTGGCTCAGAGTGGGTACCACAAGTGCCAGCTCCCCCTGTGCTCACTTCCTCACCCACTCACTCTTCTTTAGGTTATTCCAACCCAATCTTAAGCCAGTACAGTGGGTCAAGTGGGCATTTCTATTCCACACTGGGATCAACAGGAATTATTTATCATCGTGAGGGTACAGAGGTTTAAGAAAACATCACAGGAGAGCGGGAGGGAGGGAGAAGTTGGGTTTGAAAAGGCTGTTTAAAGAACATTTCACCTGTCTGGTTTTATTTTTTGTTTTAAGAGATTTTCTACTGTGAAGAACAATTCACACAGAAAAAAATGTATGTTTGCGCTGACATATACAGTTGGGATCACTAGCGTGTGACTGAAGAGTAGTAGGGCATTGATTCCCACAGGAACAGCTGAGTCAGCTGCAGCGGCCTTCCACTGTAACTCCAGAAACCATGGTTAGCTGTGCTATCAGATCCTTCTCTCAGCTTTTATTCTAACTAAAGCTAGTCTCTATCAGATCTGACTCATTATTAACAGATCCTGCTGACACCAGCCTATTCCATATTTGCTGTCTGGGATGATGGTATCACACTTTACAACGCACAGACAGCACATTTTAAATGAGTGGTTGAATTACACAACTGTCATCTATATGCATGTAAAATAAGAACAAGCAAGGGAAAACTGGTGTTTGTGTCAGGGATTTGTGCTGAAATGAAAACAATCTGATTAACTTACAGTCTAGATGAGTGATATACAGCTGCTTATTGTTCTTTGTAAATAAGTATATGTGTTGTGAAATGTTATACATGATTGTTGGTTTATAGGTATAATGTTTAATATTCATATAATGTGTGATACATGCTGGAAGTTGTGTTCTTTTGTATATGAATAAAAGGTTTTAGAATTACACTTTCTTTGTCATTTTTTAACATATGATAATGCCATGATCCGTTCTATACCTTGAGACACAGAGGTAAAAGAGAAGAAAAAGGTTAGACAATAAACATTCACTGATAGAAGAAAGACTTGTCAGGAAAGCAATGACCAGTCGTGTGGAACCTGCATGTCAGTGTAACCTGATCTTTGTGTGATGGATAGTTAACTGATTCTCCTAAACGGCGAAAATCCACATTCCCATGCTGTTCCCCTTCAATATACTCCACACTAAAAGCCCCCTGTGACTCACAGGCTGTATAGATACTGCTGACTTGATGTAAAAGGTTTTATTGGGTGAAAGGGGAGTCATCATAAAGAAATAAAGTAGTAAAATATCTGCTCTGTAAGCAATTACTTTAAACACAATCATTTACATGAGCATAAAGCGTGCAAGCTCCATGAAGTTCCCAAATTAAAAACCATCTCAACAAATAAGAGACTGGAAAAGCAAGAGGTATTTCTCAATTTTATTTCCTTGTCCTTTAAAAACATATTATTCATGTACATTATTTATCTCTATCCATGCAAACTATATATATATATATATATATATATATGTGTGTGTGTGTGTGTGTGTGTGTGTGTGTGTGTGTGCGCTCCAAAA